>JALCCF010000014.1:0-340986 GCA_023212605.1 Moesziomyces parantarcticus | reverse complement strand
ACGGGACCCCCTGGACGCCCCGGGCGGGCAAAAAAAAAAAAAAAAAAAAAGAAAAAGAAAAAAGGAGAAGGGGGGGGGGGGGGGGGGGGGGGGGGGGGGGGGGGGGGGGGAGATTGTCCGTTGGAGGAGGGGGCGGATATGCTCTAGGCGTCGTGTGCGTTGGTGGAGGGACGAAGCTCGGACATGGGGCTGAGATGCGGAGCAGGCGAGCCCTGCCTGGACGGCGTGCGGGTGGGTGCGACGAGCAGATTCGATTCGATGGACGCCATGTCCGTGACCGAATGCGCGCGGCTGAGCGACGCAGCAAACAGGCCGGGCCTTGCGTGGCGCTCTCCAAGCGGTGAGCCAGGGCCGGTGGGCGAGAGTGCGCCTGCGGCTCCAACGCTGCCGGCGCCGCCTGGCGTGTTGACCCCGGACCGCGTCGTGAGAGTCGCCGACGTGAGTCGGTGTCCAAGAACGGGCGTGGGTGCGCGACTCGACGTGCGCGACGCCGGCCGCGAGATCGCCGTGCCCGATGTGATGCCTGTGAAGGAAGGCGATGCTGGTCTTGAGATGCGCACCATCGTCGGGGTGGTGGCGCCTCGTCTTGCCGAGATGCGAGCGCCCTCGTCTCGACTGCTCGGCAGCATCGAGCTGCGCTTCTTGGTCCGGGTGTTGCGCCGCGCAAACAGCGATGGGAAGGCGGAAGACAGCGTGAGCGCCACGCGGCGCACTGGCCAGCCCAGTGCACCGACAATGCCCGTGTTGCCATGCTTGCGCGCCGAGCCTCGCGCGCCGCGACCAGCCGAGCCGCTGGAGCCACTGCTTTCTTCGGAGCTGCCCTCGGAGTTGAAGCCGAACTCGGCCTCCATGGTCGGGCTGTAGTCCTTGCCATCGGCACGCTTGCCGAGCTTGGACCAGAAGCCGCGCTTCTGGGCGTCGCCGGCCGCCTCTTCCATGTTGGCCAGCACGTAGTCGCCACGGCTGTTGCGCTTCGAGCTGCAGAGACCACCAAACGTACCGAGAGGGGGAGGCAGCATCTCCTTGATCGCGGCGCGTCGCCTTGTGGCTCGCGGCCCACGACCGCGCGTGCACACGCACGTCACGAGCAGCAGAAGGAAGACGGCTACCATGGAGATCATGTAGACGGGGCTGACATGGCGGCTCGCTTCACCGAGCGCAGGTGGGAACGCCGAGCCTTCGCCAGTGGTGGGCCACTTGGGCCGGAAAGGATCCCACTTGCCGAGCTTCGAGTTGGCCTTGTTGAGCTCGTCGAAGGGCGAAGGCAGCGAGCCCGGCGCCGGGGGAATGTCGCGACTGGCTTCCAGGACTGCCTTGCCCAAGGTCCAGCTGACCGAGAAACCGTCGATGTCGTTGACGCTCTGGAAGAGGTTCTTCTGCTCACCCTTGCCCTGCGCCTCGTCGGCGTGGTCGGTACCATCGCCAGCTCCCTTGTGGTCAACGATGCGCGGGATGCCGATGCCCTCGTGCAGGACAGTGGTCATCCAGGCAGCCTTGAAGCACTGGGTCTGCAGGCGGTTGAGCTGAACCTCGGGCCCGAAGAGGTCGCCGGCGTCGAGATGGTGCTTGAGTTCCGCCCAGGGCTTGCCGCAAAACTCGACGGCAGCCTTCTGGAAGTCGACAAAGTCGTAGACGCCGCCAAGGCCAAAGACGTCTTGCGAGCTGAACCAGTATTCCGAGACGCCGATGAAGTGGTTGACGCTGAAGTCGATCTTGGGCACGTGGACTCCATGGAACAAGCAAGGCGGCTTGGTGCACACGGCTTCCTTGTCGAGGAGCGGATGAAGCGATTCGAGACAGGCGGTGAAGTTTCCCGTGCCAGAGAGCGCGAGGTCATGTGTACCCGCCGCATCGGAGAGCTGCAGACCTGAGTTGAGACACGGGTCGGAGATTGCCTTGGGACTGCTCTGTGAGGCGCTGCTGTCGTGGCGGAGGAGGTCGAGGTAACGCTGGCGAGCTTGGTTCGTACCGTAGCCGAGGAAGGTGGTGACGAAGACTTTATGCGAGACTTCGGTGCCGTCGAGCATGCGCAGCGACACGGAAGTGAGGTCGGCTTCAGCAGCAGCGCCTTCGCCCTGGAGCGCCTTCTTGCTGGGCTCGAAAGCGATCTGCGTGCTGGCACCGCCCATGTCGAGGAAGCCAAAAGTGGATTTGCCCTCCACCACGTCGGTTTCGCCGTCGAGAGAGGCTTGCTTGCCGCGGATGTGGAAGCCGTCCATGAGGTAGTTGACCGAGATCCAGCCGAGCAGACCTTCCTCTTCGCCGCTGATGACTTGAACGTGCTCGCTGCATCCGCCACCATCGATGCTGAAGGATGTGTGTTCGCGGATGTAGCGACAGGTCTCGCTGAGGACGGCCTCGCGCTGGTTCTCGGGAAGCAGCCTCATGCCGGCGGTGGCCATGACGTAAATCGGCGTTTCGGCCCATGCGGACGGAGGGACGATTTTTTCGGCGTGGTCGAGAAGCTCTTTAAGATAGCTGCCGACATCAGCAGGATGGTCACCGTAGGAGGAGAGACCGGGCTCGACCTTCATGCTCCAGTCGACGCCCGAGTTTTCCCAGGTTCCCTTTTCGACCTTGGGCAGAACGGTGGCATCGAGGCCTTTGCTGGCTCTCACTGCACGCTCGAGTTTGGGATCCTTCCACGAGTATACCTGCATGCGTGAGCCGGACGAGCCAGCATCTACAAGCACGGCATACTTGCGGCCTTCGAGCCAGGAGGCTGGTGCATCGAGCTGAGCGGCGCCAGGAGCAGCCCCCTTGAGGGGCGACTCGTTGAGCTTGGGCTTTGCGGCCTTGGCAGCAGCATTCCACGTGAGGGCGTCAGCTACATTTTCGCGGATGGCAAGCTGCTCGGACCGCGGTTGCTGGCGTTGTTGAGAGCGCTGTTGATTTGCTCGTTGGACGGGCTTTTGGCGTTGACGCTGCTTGACCGGGGTGTTGAATGTGTAGGCGCTGTACGGCTGGGATGAGGATCCCTGTATTGGGTAGCTCATGGCTGCTGTTGAAGTGGGTGGGAGCAAAGAGTGCCGGGATGCTGGGTGTACTGGGACAGATGCTGGGAGAGCTCAGTGCTGCATGTGGGAGTGACGAAGCGAACGGAGGGCGGCGGCGACGTCCTTCTGGCGGTGGAAGCGAGGTTGAGAGTTCCCGTCGTCGGCGGCGAGTGATGAAGAGGGGCCAATGCTGATGATGTGACGGGAGACAAGGTAGTCCAACCGGACGAATTCCGATCCGAATCGTCGCACTTGCGTCGAATGAGCAAGGACGCGTAGCCAGCTGAGCTGGATCAGACGACGAGGAATCTGACGCTGTAAGGTGACAAGGGGAGGCGGAGGGTGATGGAGTTGAGAGGGATGGAAGATGGATGGGAGGTAGGGCGTCGGCAAGTCCGAGCGAGTGGGAGAGCCGGGCAGAGCGGCGTGCAGCCCAGCGCGACATTCCCAGCGCCGGAGGAAGTGAGTTGGGTGCGGAGCGTGCGCACGCTGGGAGAAGAGGGGCCTGGATAGAGAGGCCGCACACCTGCGCCTGCGATTTACGGTGGCGCAAGGCCCTGCTTCTTCGCGCAGCTCTCACCACCAAAAATTCGAGACGAGGCACCGAGATGCGAGGGCACACTGCATTTTCAAAACAAGCGGTCAGGCCCCCGCAAAGGCGTGGCGGGCCTTCCCCACCCCCTCGTGCACGCACGCTCATTGCGGAAAAGGAGTAGAGGGGTGATGTGTATCAGGCAGGTCACTCGGCGAGCATGCACAGCTCCAAGCACCGCATAGGAGCAGCACACGAGCAGCACAGGAGCAGTGCGCCCAATTCGCCGAGGCCGCTCCCGATTTGGTGATTTGGGCGCTGCACAGCAGTCCAGTGCAGTGCAGCGATAGAACTGAACGTGGGGGAGGGGCAAGGAGGGCGCAAAAACTCACGGCTGATTGTGCGTGGCCACGGCGGTTTCAAATCAAAGCATCGTCGTGTCTCTCCCCCTCTACGCCAGGTACCGTACCAGCAGACGGCGGGTGTCCGAGGGCCACGGGAAGCCCACAGCTGCAGTTGAGTCAAGGAAGCGGCGAAATTGTTCCACGAATCGATGCCATGAATTCGGACCGACCGAGCGAGGTGCACCTCGACCGGCCTCGGAGCTCCCGCCGACACACTGCTCACAACCCCAAAGTGTGGATCCAAACCGGATGTCGAATTTCGAAAAATCCGGTGGGATGGTGCCCTCCGGCTCCAATTTCTTTTTTCGTCCTCGACGGATGTTTTCGCCATGTGCGAGTGCGCCCGCCAGATAGGACGACGCGCACGCCTTTGGGTTGGGTCTCGCTAGCGCAGCAGGTGGATCCATTCAAATCGCCTGCACAGCCCAAGCCTCGCGTGCGAAAATCCGAGGATCGAGTGCAAACTTCGCATCCACTCAGGACAACGACAGAGCAGCAGCGGGCGAACGCGAGCCGCCGCGACCGCGACCGCGCCCGCGCTTGCAGCTGCCATCGGCACCCATCTGCACGAAGAGCTTGTTTACCCCTCCCATTTTTCTGTGATTTTTCTCGTCTCTTTTCCCGTCTTGCCCCCTCGCGGCGGGCCTGACCCTGGAATCGACCCGCGGCATCCGCACTGGAATACTCGCCGGCGCGCAACTGTGAACAGTGTGACTGTGTCCCCAGCCGATGGGGATCCCCCTCACTTTGTGTTGAGCGGGGTAAATGTACGACTGGCAGCGCGAAGGCAGCGCGAGCGAGCATGTTCATCGTTATCCGGAAGCTCGCCAACGGAGACCGGTGTTCCGATCGACCTCTGCTCGTCGCCTGGCACCCGCACGCTGCCATGCGCATGCGCGGCGTTCTCCGATCCTTGACGCCATGTAGTGGCTCTAGGTCGTCGCAGCGATGACGGAAGTGGCCCCGCATTCATCCAAGCCCACCATGCTGGTATTGCCTCACGTTGCTATCGGATGAGCTTCTCCGATCAACCGAAGCCAGGATGGATCAGCATCGGCTCGCGGTATGACATGCGCTGTGCATGGCAATGCCAATGCGAATTGCGAATTGCAGTGCGGACCGCAGACACAGATCACTATCGGAGACGGCAGCTTGGCATACGTACGTCAGTTGGCTCGAGGATAGCTTCGACGCCCGACAAGGAGCCTCAGGCCTCTATCGCAAGCGGGGCCGTTCCTTGACAACGGCACGTCACTAGGTGCGGCGTTTGTTCCTCCGAACATGGCTGCACGGTCGGACCGCACTGGGTCAAAGTTTGCGATCGTCGAAGCAGAGAGCTCGGCAACCAATCTTGCCTTTCCTTCGCGACATCTCTTGTCTCCACAAGCCACGGCGTCTGCCGATTGATCCTACCTGTTCCTGGGCAAGGGTTGATTGGCAAAGGCAGATCTTTGCACCAAATGAAACCCCGGCTTGCCCACACTCGGCGCCATCTGAGCGATGGATCCGGCAATCTATCATCTGGCTGCGCTGAGCATGGCGTGTGCATGTCATTGTGCCGAAACGAGATCGAGCACGTGCAACCAGCGCAGACGGTTATTTTCACGCCGCTTTCGCCTTTCCGATGCTGCAGCTGCGACGCTCGATGCATCCCGACACTCGTCTAGTCACCGAGCTCGCCGAGAGCAACAAGTTCGATCGACTCCGAACCGTTAGAAGCTCAACGAAAAGCTGCACCTCGTGCACCACGCAGCTTCACGTTGGGACATCGTCTCAATCTCCGCTACCCCGGCCTCACGTTTCTGAATAGCCTCGTCCATCGATGACGTCGTGCATTTACTGGAGAAAATATCGCTGAGGCTGGGCACGATCGGGATGGAGGCAGCTCTGCCCGATCACCTGTGAGTCGTCACGATCAATGCGATACGACATCCACGGCCCGGATGGTGAGGCTGCTCGTCGCTGCTGTCTTGTACACACGCCTTTGGACCTGAAGGTGTCATCACGAGGCTGGCCATGTGAGAGATGCGCCCGCATCATCACGCCCTGCTCGCTGCATCGGCTTCGTGGAGCAACGTATGCTTGACTTTTGGACAAATGCCTATCGTGTCGACTGAGTCAGGAGCGCCTCGCAGCCCGCTTTCCAAGGGTTTTAGCCTCCCATTGCTCCCCTGTGCTACCCTGTGCGACACTAACTTAGCACCGACACTGTTCGCCTCTCGTCTTGAACCAGAAAGTCGTATCTGCAGTCCATGCATCTGGCAGAAAGAAAAAGCAGTCTGACCGGAAGCATCGTCTCGAGCGGAGCAGAGATGGCGAGATGGGGACAGCATGCACGACTGCTTGCGACGTGCATGTCGACGACCTCGAGCCTGCGAACCCTAGTTTTCGGGGCTACTGCTCGCTCTCGCTCTCCATCCTCCCAGCTCCCTAACCCAACGCGTTGCAGCAGACAGGGGGCTACTCGACTTCATTTTCCAGCCCTTCAAATTTCGCCCGAGCTTGGATTTTGTAACCGAAGCTGGAAAGCTGCATTTCAGGCGCAACACACTGCGTGCTGCAATGGATTTTGTGCACTGCGACGGTCAAGCTGAACTGGGGCGGTTCGCGAGCTGGCTTTGGTCGCCCCCTCTGTCAGACGCTCTCGGCTGGTGCTCTCGCATCTCAACCCACACGCACACGGCCAAGCACACGCACACACACACGCACGCTTAATCCGCTCCAGAAGCCTCGCTCTGCCGCCCTAGAGCCCGCACGCGCACCCTCGCGCGCACACACTCACACACGCACACACACGCAAGACGTTCGAACCCACCCACCCGGCTGCAACCCCTCCCTACACACACGCACGCCAGCCAGGTCCAACTTACAGCCAACGCAGACCGGAACTTGGCCCTGCTCGTTCGGCTTGAACGGTTGCGCAAACTGCATCCAGCTGTCTCGACTCCCACCTTCCACCCCGTGGTCTCACTCCCTACCCTTACCAGAGACCCTGTCGTCGATCCTACCTACACCACCCTTCGCCGTCCATCCGCTCTTGCTGAACTCTATCGTTTGATCGCGTCAGCACCAGACAGCTCTCCGCCTCACCCTGCACGGACGCGTCTGCCATCTTCCACGTCCATAGCATCACCCGCATCACACGCACTACACGCAACGTCGACCGACACTGCGTAAAAAGGTTGCAACAACCGCGTAATTCATAGCATCCTCTCGCATCGCCTTCTGATCGGCACGACGCAGATCCGGACCCTTGCTTCTTGCATACACGAATCAGCAGCAGCTTCGCTCTGCCAATCTGCCACCAGTGTATCTCGACGGCCATCGATCGATATCGGCAAACCTCACCTCCTTCGAACAAGCACGCATCTCACACCACCAGATCATCATAGAGCACCATGTCCAAAGCTCAATTCTTGCGAGAGTACAAGCTCGTCGTCGTGGGCGGTGGTGGTGTCGGAAAGTCGGCATTGACGATCCAATTCATCCAGAGCCACTTTGTCGACGAATACGACCCGACCATCGAGGACTCGTACCGAAAGCAATGCGTCATTGACGAGGAGGTCGCCCTTCTCGATGTCTTGGATACTGCCGGTCAGGAGGAGTACAGGTAAGTTGGAGCGCCCGCCAATGTCAGCCATCGCCAATCCTTTTCACCACATGGCTGACTTCATCTCATCCCCACCCTCATGATCCTCGATGCAGTGCGATGCGCGAGCAATACATGCGAACAGGCGAAGGCTTCTTGCTAGTCTACAGCATCACATCGCGCAACTCGTTTGACGAGATCTCGACGTTCCACCAGCAGATCCTTCGCGTCAAGGACAAGGACTCGTTCCCCGTCATTGTGGTCGCCAACAAGTGTGACTTGGAATACGAGAGGCAGGTGGGCAGCCACGAGGGCCGCGAGCTCGCAAAACACTTTGGATGCCGCTTCATCGAGACCTCGGCCAAGCAGCGCATCAACGTCGACGAGGCGTTCAGCAACCTCGTGCGCGAGATCCGCAGATACAACAAGGAGCAGACCATGGGGCGTCCCGGCGCTGCAGGTGCCACAAGCGGCGCAGGCGGCATGGAGCGATTCCAGACCGAAGAGGGCTCGCACGATGCCGGGTGCTGCAAGGGCTGTGTCGTTCTCTAGCCGATCCGCGCCTCCTCCTCCTCCTCATCATCATAGACGTCTACCGCATCATCCGAGCGAGAGCCTCCCACCAACACTCTTTTTTCCTGCCTCTCCTGCTTTTGCTTGCCCGCCCTGTCTGGCCTCACGAACAGCGCCTGCTCCTCTAGCAAGCGCGTCGTGAGGCTCACTTGCAGTCACCACTGTTGAATCACTCGTTCAGCTTTCCCCTCCTCGCCTCGCTTTCGGTGATATTCCCGATCTCTGCAAACCGAACTTGCATGTTCTGTCCAAAACTGACGCCCTTGCGGCTGTCAATGATATCCATCTGCCAAACGTCCGCGGCTGTTCTTTTTGTGGTGCTGAAGCTGAGCGACACGGTGAATCTGGGAGCGCCCATCATGCTGCTATTGCCTGTCGTCGCAGTGCCTGCGATGCTGCGTGGGGTCTAGTATGGACGAGGCAGTTGTGGGGTTCGGCTTGTGGAAGCGGTGAGGTCACGTGATGAGATGGAGCGCGAAAATGGGTGTTGGATGTGCAGCGATCTAGCAAGCTCCGAGGGGGATTTTTCTCCCCAAGGCGAGCTCGACGCGACGCAAAGCTGACGGGTTCGTGTTGGTTGGGAAAACAAACACTTTCGACTTGCTGCGCCCGCGTCAGGCAACTCGGGGCCTGGACGTGCAGCTGATGCTCGAGCTGCTCAAGAAAGTGGGGACGGCGCGCGTTTGAATGGCAGTGTCGCTATCACGATCCTCACCATCATTCATCTTTGCCGACGAGTTCAACGCATCGAAGCGACATCTATACTCGCCAGCTTGTACATCGAGGATCTACCTCAACACGATAGGATGCCTTCTTCACGAGCATTTGGGCTGTCGTCGTCGTCGGCTTCATCGCGCCATGCCAACCGTGCGCGCGCGGCTTCGGACGAAGAAGCGCAGTCGGACGACGACAGCTACCGCAAGGCGAAAAAGTCGTCTTCTTCGACAAAGTCGGCGCCCAAGTCGAAGCGAGTAGCGCAGGAAGACGAGGACGCCTACGCCCACGTGCGTCCCGCCAAGAAGAGCGCTTCGTCCACGGCGCAGCGTCAGTCGAGTACACGTCGCAACGAAGAAGCGTACGACCAGGCGTCGGAGGAAGAGCGCGAGCGAGCCAGTGCGGGCGTGTTGTCCGACGAGCTGCTGATGGAGAGGCGTGCCTACGATGCATGGGTGGAGAAGAAGCTCAGCAAGCTCGAGGCGAAGCGCGATCAGACGCTCGAGGACCGTGTCGAGCGATTGCGTTGCGAGCGCGACGACATCCAGGCACAGTACGACGAGCTGCGCAAGCTGCGCAACACGGACGCCGAGCAGGCACTCGACGAGTTCCGCAAGGTCGCAGAAGCACGATACCGCCACGACAAGGACCTCATCAACTCGCTCAAGGTCAAGGTCGAAGCTGCCGAGAAGCGCGCACGCGAGGCCGAGGGAGGTGCAGCCGTCACGTCGGACAGGAGCATGAGCATCCTCAACGCCACGATGCGCGAGAGCGTCCAACCTGAAACTCCCGACCACCATTTGGAGGAGCTCGAGAAGCAACACCGCAAGGAAATGGCCGAGGCCACACGCATGCAGAAGCGTCTCGAAGAAGACGTGCGCACCTACAAGCTGCAGCTCGAACACGAAATCGCGCAATCCAAAGCGCTGCTTGCTGCCGCCACCACCGCACCTGCCTCTTCCTCTTCTGGTGCCGCCAAGATCGCAGCGGAGCCGTCGGCAGCCTCGGCATCGCTCGCTGCGATGGAAGACGAGAAGGCGGTTCGAAAGCTGTACGAGGATCTCACGGGACTGGTGGTGACGGGCGTGGAGCGCATCGATGCCGCACAGCCCTTCCGACGCTTCAAGGCGATCTTTGCGCAGGAGGACTATTACTCGGTGCTGATGGATCTGGAGGAGTCGTCGTCCAAGGTAACGCCTTCGGCAGGAGGCAGCGCGCACATGCGCGACGACATTGTATACGTGCCCAAGATCGACGACGACCGCGACAGCGAGCTGCTCAACAGCAAGATGGTGCCACAGGAATGGCTCGAGGCCCTGCGCTTCGATCGCAACATGCTCTTCAAGTGGTACGAAAAGACGCGCAAGGCTCTGCTCACCGACGACGCGAGGTTGAAGATCCGCGCACGCGAAGAAAGGTCGCGCCACTAAAAGCTCGGCTCTGCCCCCTCCTGTACTATATGCTGCCTCTCTCAGTGTGTCACTCGATTCCCTCAATACCCCCCTCTCCTGGCGCTCTCAAGATTCGAATGCAAGGGTCGAGATTCCATTCCCTAGACCGAGGTGAAGCATGTTGAGATTTCAGTGTAGCATTTTAGGCGGGCGAGGGTCGAGTTTCAGGGTCGGTGGTTTTGGTGACTCTGAAGCGGTCGCCTACACGTACGACGCCGTGCTCTTCGCGCGGCACACTGAGCATGCCAAAGCACGGCTTGCCCTTTTTGGCCGCGACCGGATCCACCTGTCGGAACTCCTGCAACACTCGGTACGGCAGGTAGTTGTCGCGCACGCCCGTCTCTGGGTCGATGTTGGGCACCATGCACCGCGCGCACTTGGCCAGCATGTAGATGCCCGCCCGGCCCTTGTGTTCCGCCTCGCCGCCCATCGGCGCTTCCGCCTGTGCGTCAAACAGCTCGGCTGCAGTCCAGCCGTCTTCCTCCCACGCCGAGAGCTTGGTCGATGCGCCCGGTGCATCGTCGACGATGATGTTGGGCCGGAAGCGCGTGATGGGCAGCGAAGAGAGCTCTTCGGGTGTCCAGTACTCGCGGTTGACCGACGGAGGCACCTTGTACGCCTTGGCCGCGTCGTCACCGTCTTGCATCGAGGGGTAGACGGAGGCGGTGAGCGTACGCTGCACATCGCGCAGGCTTTCGGCCGAGGCGACGAGACACGGATAGAAGTCCTGGTAACGCAGCACTGCGTCCTTCCACTCGACGTTGCCATCGGGATCCGTAGGCCCGCTCTCGCGGGGCGAGGGACCCTTTCGAACCAGTCGCACCGGCTTGCCAAAGTACGCCGAGAGCTTGTCGTCCGCCTCCTTGGAGACGGCGTATCCATCCACGTAGGCGCCCCAGATAAAGATGCCCTCGATCACCTCGCACGCGGCCACCTCCTGCTGCGTCGGCTGCAGCGGCACGTTGACGGTGGTTGTGGGTGTGCCCGTCTCGGACTGCGGGATGTGGATGGCGAGCGTGTTGGAGTCGGCCTGGATCTCGGGGTGGATGAGCACCATCTTGGGCAGCTCGCGGGCGGTGTAGAACTTTTTGGAATTGGCGTCGATGATGAGCCAGGTGCGGTCGTACTGCAGCCCTTGGTGGTCGAAGGGCGCTTCTTGGACCGAGGTGCCGCGGCACGACTTGATGGGGTGGATGAGAATCTGCTGGACGACGAGGTCCTTGGTGAGCGAGTCGGCATGCGCGTTGGAAGCGGCAGCGTTGGACGAGACGAGCGCGTGCTGGAGCATGTCGCTGGTA
The DNA here is from genome assembly GCA_023212605.1 of Moesziomyces parantarcticus. Classification (NCBI taxonomy): domain Eukaryota; kingdom Fungi; phylum Basidiomycota; class Ustilaginomycetes; order Ustilaginales; family Ustilaginaceae; genus Moesziomyces; species Moesziomyces parantarcticus. Next base: position 329,429 of record JALCCF010000014.1, on the reverse strand, counting down.
GACGAGAGGAACGCCTTGCCGGCGCGAGTAATGGCTTCCATGGTTGGCGATTTGCTGTGATGCGAGATGATGGACGTTGCGAAGGACGGTGGAGTCGCCAAGTGGAGGAAGAACAGACTCAGGCGCGCTGCGTCGAGTCAGGGTCCCTGCGGCAGTCGGAATCGGCGTTATGTCCGTGCGGCTTCATTTTCGGCGGCAGAAGCTTTGCGGCTCGTGCGGAGAATTGAGCGGCTTTTTCTTCAGGACCGCATCCCACGCCAACTGTGCTGCATCCCAATCCTACTTTGCTCCCCACGCACGATCGGATCGATGCATGTCTCACCGCTGCCATGACTGCGGAGGACGTCCTGGCGTCGGCAGCCAAAGGCAGCCAGTTCAACATCTTGGTTACGGTTGGCACTACACGGTTCGACTCATTGGTGCGCGCCGTCGTGTCCCAACGCTTCCTCCGATCCCTCGCTCAGAGCTTCCCACCAGCTCCCGGTCGTGACTCCAAGCACTGGATCAAGCTCGTGGTTCAGTATGGAGCTTCGCCGATCAGCGACATCCTGACTGCGATGGAGGCAGCATCGGTAGATGCGGGCAGCGAGATCATGCCTGAGCCCGGGCTCCGCATCGTCAACGGCCGACGAGTATACCAGAGCGGCACCAAAATCCCCGGCCTGGACCCTGGTCAAACAGGCACGCTTCCAGGGATGCGCATTCGAACGACAACCATCAATCCTACGCGCGAAGATGACCCACGTCACACCGTCAACCGTATGTTCGAAAGCATCGTTCAGGAAGCCAAGGTTGTGGCTGGCACACGTAGCGAGTCCACGACGCCGCCGCAGCTGCAGAACGTCACGATGGAAGCGGAGTTCGACTGCGGTGTTGAGTTGCAACTGTTCGCCTTCACCCCGGATCTCAGGTCGCACATCGAGTCGGCCGACGTGGTGATCAGCCACGCAGGCTCGGGAACGATTCTGGACACGCTGCGAGTGCGGCCGCACCCGCCTAAGCTGGTCGTGGTGCCCAACACCTCGCTCATGGACAACCATCAGGTCGAGCTCGCCGAAGCGCTCGGGGACGACGGCTTCCTCACCGTGGGTTCGGAAGATTCGTTGGTCAAGGACGTGGCTCGAGCGTGCCAAGCTACGCATGCGCCGTTTCCCGATTTCGATCCAGCCCGATTCACCAGCCTCGTGGACGAAGTCTTGCTCTAGCTTGACCACCATGTTCTGCGCCTTGCCGCCAGCTCATGTGCGCATGATTCGATGAGAATTGCGGGATCTGTGTGCCTGGCACGGCCGCTGGGATTCGATGCCATAAGTTGCTCTCCTGTCGCTCGGTCTCGGCTCAGGGGCTCGATGCAGAGGCTGCAAAGGCGACCGTGCCGGGGCGGGCGGTGAGACGCGTCAGAGTGTTGGACTGCAAGGCCAAGCTGGAAAAAACAAACGTCAGACTGCGCGCGGCTGTTGGACTGCCCCTGAACGGCCTTGGGGGCGCGAAATCTGCAAGATAGGAGCCTCGTGCGTCCCCGCCGTGTTCAGCGACAGTCTACCTTGCCACAACCTCGTCCCTCCCTTTGCCGCGAATGAAGGCGCAAGCTGTTTGCTGTTTGCAGCGAGCGTTGCCCTTCCCATGACATCGCTAAAGCCCCTGTCTCGACCTCGCGCGAGTCCTGACACCGCCAACTCAGCCCCGACTCGCGCCCGTTCGCTGCTGTCAGCGCCCAAAGAGTTTCAGTGTCGCTCTTCTGTAGCCTCTCCATCCTTGGCTCGTGTCCGACCACCGGCTGTGATTCGGACGTCCTCATCCTTCCCTTTGTCAAGCTTTGATCTCAGCTGAATATCCTAGTGCAATCGCTGTCAAGCGAAACGAGCCGCTCCGATGACAAGGTCTTAGATCCGGCTGACCATCTGGTGCCAGCAGCGGGACCAATCGAGGGAGCGCGAGCAGTTTGGCCTTCGGACATGAGTGACTTGCCTGATTGAGCCCGGATCGCTGGGAGAAGAAAGTGAAATAGCCGCTTCATTCGAGTCTGCGCCTAGAAGTGGGGCCGCAAGCTCTGAGTAGACGTTGAAGCTTGCATGCATGCCCACTGCCCGAACTCTCTCTAGCCTTGCTGCGCCTGCCAATTGCAGCGTCTTCATCCTGTACGCATCGCTCCACCAACTTCTATCGTCCTTCCTATCCACCATCCGATGAGCCTCCTCGACCGCTGACCCGTATCCTTGGTTCGAGACGCATGGCACATCGTCCCCCCTCCCCAGCCCAGCACCAGTTTGACAGCGGCGCTCCGCAAGGCGCATCAGCCCAGACGGCGTAGCAAGCCACGGCTGGAAACCTCCGCCCCGCCCAGCCCCGCTTCGCCCATCAGATCCGCCAGCCCACGTCAGCCCAGCCCTCAGCATCGGTAAGTGCGGTAACCCTCAACCAGCTCCTGCCGATCTAGGCCGAAGCATGGACGTCGCCTTCCAAGTCGGGTTGAAGCTGCGATTCCAGAATGTCTCAGCATTGGCTGAAGACGATGCTCCCACGCGAGCTTGCTTCCGCTCGGCTTGGGGATCGTCTGTCTCGGGAACATCTTTCGTCCAGAAGTGGCTTGACATCAACGCCATCACCATCATCCCGAGTTTCGGTCCCTGACCTTTGACTTTGTCCCTTCTTTCTTATCACGACCTTGGATTGCTCGCTGTCACGACCTACACCATCATCTGCATGCATGGTACGAACTTAACGCATCGACGACTCGCCTGATGACGCCGGTACATACCTCTCGCGCAGGGTTTTGCTGTCGTGAGGCCGACACTTGCGGGCTGTGCCCGGCACTCCACCTGCTCTAGCCAGCTACCGCTGCCTCCGAGCTGGTCTCGATAGGTTCGCTGGCAACGTCGACTCTCATTGCAACCGCTTCGACGGACCTTGTCACGCGCATGGCGACGCTGCCCCAACAGGCTCCAGGGCCGGGTCCAACCGCTCAGGCCCTGCCTTCCTACCTCTCCTACTCGCCCGTCGCCACCAGCGTCTTTCAGTACACCTCAGTCATCACCCAGGTCGTCTACGACCCTCAGGGAGGCTTCGCACCCTACCAGACACTCAGCACCGTTCAGGGTGTCTCTACTTCGATCGACTATTCAGTCGTCAACGTTCCACTGCTCTACACTGGACCCTTTCCAGCGCCCGATCTGGGCACACTCTATACGACACCAGGACAGGTCTTGCCAACACCGACATCTGCAGCTCCCACCCAGACCAACGCAGAACCGACCCAGAATACAGGTGCAAGTCCGTCCCAGACGGCAGCACCTTCGACTGCTCCCAATGACACCGCAACGGCTGCCAGCACACAGGGAAGTCTGACAGCCGAGTCTGTACCTCCAGCTCCAGCGACGGAGACGGGCAACACTGCATCACCCACCGCCGGCACGGCCAACTCACCCAGCACTTCACCGACACCAGGACCGACAAATACATCATCCAACTCTTCACCTACCTCGGGGGCCAGCACAGCTCCCGCATCCAACTCCAGCGGAACAGCATCTTCTACTTCCGGAACCCCGACCGGCACACTATCCGGAGAGCCATCAGCCACTGCAGCCGGCGTGCCCAATTCCGGTGTCCGCGCTGCCAATGGTCTCTCTGGCGGACAGATCGCGGGCATCGTGCTCGGCGCGTTCTTTGCCCTCCTTCTCCTCCTACTACTTCTTCTGTGCTGCTTGCGCCGACGACGCAACCGACGGCAGCAACAGACCGTCCTAGCAGCGGCGACTGGTGGCACTGGTACAGCTGAAAAGACCGGCGCCTCCGGCTTCGGGCGCGGTGCAAGCGTCCGCGGCGGTGCTCGTGGCAACTATGCCGCGCTTGGCACTGCAGCAGGCGCTGCGAGCCTCGGAGCCGCAGGAGCAGCAGCTGCCGGCCGACGTGGGAGCATCGGCAGCGACGACTGGGAAGAAGACCACCTCACGAGCGGTGGTGCTGGTTCGGGCTTCTTCGTTGTCGGCGGTAAGCGTCTCGGTCCCAACCGTAGCGCCAGCATCGCCTCTCGCAGATCCAGGGGCTCTTCTGCGGGCATTGGTCCGAGCTATACCACTGCCAATGCCGCGCCGTCCTCGCGCGATGGTGCCAAGAAGGGTGGAATGGCTGCGCTTGCGGTTGCAGGAGCCGGCATGCTGGGTGCAGCCTTTGGACGCGGCAAGAAGAGCAAACCACGCGTGGAGCTCGAAGAAGAGCAGCCGCTCAGCGACGAAGATGCCGATGGCAGCATGGCGGAACGTCGAGGGCTCATGCCTTTCCACGACTCGCCCGGGAGCGGGTATGGCTCGGGACCTGAAATGCGCGAGGCGAGCCGACTCGGCCCGGGCGCTTCAGCTGCGCTCCTCGGTGCAGCGGCTGGTGCGGGAGCAGCTGCGATCATGGCAGATAGGAGACGCGAGACAGGATCTGGATCCGATTCGACCAGTCCTCCGCGCGGATTCCGAGGCGCCGCCGCCATGTCGCGTCCGACCTCAAGCGCCTTTTCGGGAGCTTCGTCGGGCGGACAGGCGAGCAGCAACGCGACGGGCGGCACAGCGAGCTCACAGACGCAGAGAGGCGGCGGCCCAACAATGAGCAGCAGCAACAGCACGGGCGGATTCACCACGTCTGGGAGCGGAGCGAGCTTGCCGCCCCCGCCCCGTGCGCCGCGTGGCTCGCCACAGGCGATGGCGAGCTACGGCAATCTGGAGCCCACTTCGGCGCCCACACCATTCGGCTCTCCTGCGACCAACGTGACCGATGCAGCCCACCCGGCTCTCGGCCAGGATGCTCGCTACTCGGTGGATACGACGGACAGCAATGCGTCGGCTCGCGGAGGGCTCAATGCGGCGCTGCTCGGACTCGGCGGTGCAGGAGCGCTGGGTGGATTGGGTGCGCTTGCTGCTGGACATCGCGACAGCTCGACTCTGTCACCTGACATGCGCGCATCCCATGCTAGCGAGATGTCGGCCGACGAGTTGCGCCACCTCCGATCTACGGACCCAGAGCGATACAGCCGCTTCATCTCGACCGGTTCGAATCTGCTCGGCCCGGACTACCAGCCGTCGCCAGACATCGACAGCGAAGACAAGCAGCTCGGTGCGCCCGCCGATGCGTTTGCGGCAGGCACCATGGGCGCGGGCCCAGCATTCCAGCGGGCACGTCTCCCGACCATCCGTAGCGTGGGCGAGTTCGGCGAAAAGAGCGAAAGCGGTAGCCAGCGAGGCACAGGTACGGGCGAGCGAACGGGATCTTCGCAGCCGCTTTCATCGCTGCACACGGCGGGTGCGAACTCGGGCTCGATGGGCGCGGCAAGCACGGGCTCGAGGAACGTCGTCTCGCCACTACCCGTGTACGAGCCGCAGCAGCAGACGAGCGAGACGCTGCCGCACTATACGCTGCACAACCAGCCGGCTCAGCAAGGGCTTCTCGGCGAGCCAGAACAGATCCAGAGTCCCATCTCGGAAGGTCAGGGTCGCTTTGTAACGCCGCCCGACTCGCCGCGAAATACGCTCGGAGGCGCCATGAGCCAACGCAGCGGCGGTCGGCCGAGCTCGGAAGCCCAACGATATGCCGATGCCGAGGATAGCGATCTGGGCGAGCGGGTCTTGGCGGGCGACGACGAGGACCGAGCCGAGCTAGCGGGTGCCGGGATCGCAAGTGCGGGCATCATGGGTGGCGTGGCTGCCGGCTGGCGCCGCCTCACCATGGGTCAATACGCTTGGATCCCCGGAACTTCGAGCGCGCGCGCACCTCAGGCTGCATCGTACCGCGACTCGTCTGGCGAACTCAACGACGCCGAGGGCCGATACAGCTACGAGCACAATGCTCGTCCATCGGAAGACTCGAGTCGTCTGCAGCACCAGCGACGCGCATCGAGGCTGGAACCGACCGATGTCGGCTTGTCGGACGTGCGCAGCGAGCACGCGAGCGTGTACGGACCCTCTGCACTCGGACACAACACGAGCACGAGCTCACCCGTCGCGCATCTCTCGTCGAAAGAAGCATCGGGCAGTAGCGGCGAACAGGCCCAAGGCGGTCGTGGTGAGACGGCGGCGGGGACGCTGCAAGATGCAGCGGGTGCTGCGGCCCTAGGTGCTGGTCTGGGCGCGGTGGCGGCCAGGCAGCGCTCGTATCCAAGCGTCTCGAGTCGGGGCGGGGGCTACGCCGCGAGCCAATCGAACTCGTCGGTGAGCCGGCGGACGGGGAGCGACAACACGGGACTCGACAGCCTCAGTGCGGTCGCGCAGCTGAGCTCGCGCAGCACGGGGAGCGCTTCGACGCGCTCTGGCTTCCTCTCGAGCAGCCGCGGCGGCCGGTCGGGTGGGATGAGCGAGGCAAGCATGGGCAGCGGCGCATCGACGGGCGCGGCGAGCTACAGCCCGAGCGGCATGCTGAGTCGAGGCAATACCACGAGCACGCGCGACATGCGCGACGTATCGGCGCCGACGGGCAGCGCGACGTACCATGCCTCGCGACCGAGCGGCGAGTCGGACAGCCTGATGACCGACGCCACCGATGCGAGGTATGCGGACGCGGACGTGGCGAGCAGCATGGCAACGCAGGGCGGTAGTTCGCTCGAGAGACGCAAGCGCCCGCGCAGCTCGAGCGTGGATGGGCTTGGCCGCCTCGACAGCCTGCGCGAGGTGCGCGAGGCTTCCGATCCGTTCAGCGATGCCGAAGGCGTCGAGACACAGCAAGGCGGCCACTACCCCAGCGCATCGCTGGGCGCGGCGGTATCGAGGTCAGTTGCCAGGGACTTGCGGCAGGAGAGGAGCTCGCCCGGTGAGGCGACCGATAGCAGCTTCCTGCAGCCGCAGCCGCTGCCGCAGAGAAGCCGAATCCGCTCACTCCAGCCTGGTACCGCCGCACCGGCACCGACCGCACTGGCACCGTCGCTGTCCACGCCATCGCTCAACTCGGGCGAGCAAGCGGAACTGCCAGCTTCGGAATCTGACAACACGATGCGCTCTCTCGGAAGCGCAAATCTATCCGCTGTTCCGGCATCGGCGAGCTGGCGACCATCGCCGCGCGTCGCCAGTGCATCGCAGCGCGCTGCCGAGGCTCAAGCTGCGCTGCTGCGCGCACAGGCGTCGGAGGCGGGCGCGTTCGGAGGCCCCACCCCGCCAAGGTCGCAGGCTGCCTCGCCATCCGGTGCCGATCCACGTGCACGAGGCGCAACGTACAACTGGGCGGACCTCGACACGACGTTCCGCAGACAGGACGCCGCTGACACCTCGGCCGACGTAGAGAACAGCGCGGGAGACGTGGCCAACGACAACGACGCCGACCGATCCAACAGATCCATCGACTGGCCCAAGTTCCTCCGCTTCTGAGCCGCCCACCACACTGTAAATTATTCGTCCTGACTTCTCCTTGTATCTCCCCCTTACCCGTTGTTGCTTATGCGCCTTCGCCGTACGAACTGCCATGTAGCTGCTTATTTCCCCTTCTCTCTGATGATTCGCATGTATGTCTCCGCCGAACAATCACCTTTGCAATGCACGTCATGTTTTGTCCAAATGATGATGATCTCGATCCGGTTCTCCCGGCGGGTGCCCGCGTGTGCACGCTGAGCTGGGGGGGTGTCGAGCCGAGCAGGGTCCGCCAAGACCGGCGTTGCGCTCATCCAGCATCCTTACGCAGCAAATGTGTGGGGAGTTACGACTTGTTGGGCTGGCATGGAGCGGATAGGACTGCTCCGCATTCCACGGATCAAGATCAGTGAGCCGAAGCAGGATCAAGCTAGGCGCGGGTTGATGCCGAGCTCGTCTCGCGTACGGTGCGCGCGCCTTTTTTACCCCGCTTTACCCCAGCGCTTGAGCGCTGTCATCGTATCGCTCGCGTAACACGCAAAGACGAGTGAACATCTCATCTCCGCAATCCCAGTTGGCAATGGCCGTGAGGCCGATAGGCGTTTGAGTCCGGTGTTCGTGGCCGGGATTGAGGGCGGAGCTCGGTGTAATTCCGCAGCCGGAGCGATTCCGCAGCTGGACTAAGCGGATCAATGTCGCGCGCACCCATTGCACATCGAGGACATTGTGCGCAGGCGCTTTAGATACGCTGCACCCTTACGGACGGTGCCATCTGCGAGTGTAATTTTCAGGGTGCTGCCAAGGTGTTCTGCATGCGCCTCATCGGCGCAAGGCACCGTGTGATGCATCCACGCTACGCTCAATCACACGGCGTCGGCGCGATAGCTGCATCATACTGTGGGTAGATGCAATGCAGGCGGCGCTAAGGAGGTGGCACCACGACATAGCTAGCCGCATGGAGCATGGAGCAAGGGCGCAGGGCGCAGGGTGCAGGGTGGAAAGCTGCATGACTGCCGCGCCGACGGGTCCCAAGCCGAGGTGCTAACAGATAGCTCGCTTGCGAGAGGTAGATGGATGGTGGGCACGCATCGCATCATTTTTTCGAGCTAGCGCCTGGCACCATCCTAGCCTTAGCCAAAGGCACTATCGAGGGCAGTTGAGTATCGAGCGGTAGCTGGAATCGCGGGCTCGCCAAAACCCAGCAGGAACCGGGGATGGCTCGTCGTCATGTCTCTCGCTCGTAAGCCTCGATGGCCGCACCAACGCAGTCCAACGGGATCCGGTGTCCGGGCTCTGAAAGTGGCAGAGCCGTCTGAAAATGCTCCGCTCGACGGGAAAATAATGCGAAAAATTTCCTTTTGGGCAGAATCCCCCGACTGGATGGAAGCACCTTTGGGACGCGCGGCTCGCGGGTGCATCTCGGCAGAGGGCGCGCAGTGCCGTCATCGCAGATGGAGCTTGCAGGTCGGCTGGCGCCTCGTGCAGAACGAGGGTGTTGGCGGTGGTGTTGGTGGAGCTCGTTTGCTCGTGTGTGCCTGCGTAGCGCTTGTCCATGGAGTCTTGGCTGGATCGTCGCACCACAGCTCAGTGTCGTAGTTCTAGCGACCCAATGTCACCGCTCCAACGCTCCTGCCTGTGAACGCAACCGAACCAGATGGCGAGATCGCTCGAGGAACGACAGCCTCGTCTAAGCGTAGAGAGATTCAACCGCAGCCAGCTTTCAGCTGCGCTTCCGCCGTTTCGAGTGGGTGCATGAGCATCTCGAGATGAAAGAGTGTGCTGCAGCCCTCTCGCGCTGCCGGGGGCGTGCTCGCGCAGATGAAGTAGTCCGTCAGCGCTCTGACCTACGCGATGCCTTGAACGTCCTGTACATCAGCAGAGGACTTTGTACAGACTCGACGTATGAGCAGGCCCGCCGACTGGGCTGGCAAGCCTCCGGCGTGAGAGATATATACGGACTGAGCTTGCTTACATTGAGGTTGCTCCCCCAAGTCTGCTCTTACGCTACCCTATCCACTCCTCCAAAGAACACCAAAATGATCGCCTCCGCCGTCCGTCTCTCTGCCGCCCTCGGCCGCCAGCCCGCCCTTGCAGTCGGCACCACCACCAAGACCGCCGGTCTGCGCACCTCGGCCGCCTCTGCCGTCATGGCCTCCACCACGCTCCGCCGCCAGGATGGCCGTCTTTGCTCCAAGAACAGGTAAGTTGGCAACACAGAGCTCGATGCAGAATCGCTTCCGAGACGATAAAAGAGCGCGTTCCTGACCGTCGTCCACCTATTCAAATAGACTCCAGGTCGTTCTTGATGCTTCTGCTCCGGCCCCGGCTGCCAAGGAGCCCAACTGGGCCAACGTGTCGGCTCGCATTCGCGATGCCAAGGACCTCGCCGGCTGCTAAGCATTTTGCTCGTCTAGACTCGTTCCCATCGTTCTGCATCGTTGCGCACCGAGCTCCTGCCAGACGGGACTCGTCCTGTATTTGTACCTTTGTATCTCCAGTCCTTCCAGATAATCTCTGCCTCAGCGCAAATCAAGCCCAGACCTGCATCGACTGAAGGTTCGTGTGGGGTCAAGACCCTGTTGGACCCTGCTTTTCATGAGCATCTAAGAAGCTAAAGATGATGGTCGAACCGTCAGGATGCGCAGTTCGAAGGGCCAGTGCCGCCGGAGTTGGATGTCGCAGTCGAGATCTTTTTATATGTTAGGTCGATTGAGAAGGCCGAAAGGATCCGGCCGGGAATACCACACGGCTGAACCTCCACCCAAGCAGATCTTCTGTGATCTTCTGAAAGATCCGAAGCATTTCGAACGAGTGGCCTAACACGGCAAGACGAAAAAACTCTTGCTCTGCGCTGGTGCCCTGGATGATTAGAAAATCGACATCGACTGCGCCTTTTTTTTGAATTTGGCTTACTGCCGGGTTGAACTGCGAGTGACTTTGGGGAGGGGGAGTGTGACTGGGCGAGGCTGCTCAGCAGAGACAGGGAGAGATCGAGCGAGAAACACACACTCAGGCCCAGGCAGCTCTGGCAACCGCAGAGGTCACAGCTGCGTCTGGCTCAAAGTCCGGGCTGTGTTGCTGTGGGCACGATAGCGGGTGCGGAAGTGTGTGTGTGTGTGTGATGCGAGCGAGTGAGCGAGCGAGGCGGCTGTCTGCGTGTGGGACTGCCACATCCAGAGCAACAAGCGCACGCTGGATCCGATACACCCACCTCGGATCCCTTTCTTCTCTCCACACACCCATCATCTACAAGGACCACGTTCGGCAACAACCCGTCCAGCTTTGCTCGCCACCCTCGCAGTTCGCCTTCCTACTGCGACTCCATACGCACTACAACCTCCACCAGACACATTACTATCGATTCACATCGGCCGGCAAGGCAAACACACTAGCAGTAAGTGCCCCGCTTTTGCGCTCCGACTTGGCGCCACTCGATCGACACTCGACGAGCCAGGTGACCCCTGTGTCCTTGCCGCTCTCTCGCACTGCCACCGGAGCATCGATGGCGATCTGCAACACGTCGCCCACACGCTCGCTCTCGGTTCGTGGGAGGAGCGGTGGCACGTCGACACTATCTTCAGCGGCACCAGCTGTTCCCTTGCGCTCACTACAACAAATGAATGCGTTCCTGACGCTGCTGTATAGCGCAAGGGTTGCAATTATGTGGCTTGGAAGGATTGGAGACAGTAGAGCCGATGGAAGAGCCGATGCCGATTTCTAGCGAGGACGCCAAGTCCTAATGGCTCAGTCGACGTCGGGCACAGCATCGAGCGCCGATCTTTTCTACTGGACACATGACGAAAACGACTGCATATACTGACTCTAACCTCACTTCGCTTCCCCTCTCACACTATCGCAATCCATCGCAATCGCTTCTCCTCGGTCGCTCATCTCTACAACTCCACAAATCGCATCGCACGGACAACGTCAGAAAATGGCTATGAAAAGGATTAACAAGGAGCTCGCCGACCTCGGCCGTGATCCTCCCTCGTCGTGCTCGGCTGGCCCCACCGGCGACAACATGTTCCAGTGGCAAGCAACCATCATGGGCCCCGGCGACTCGCCGTATGCGGGCGGTGTCTTCTTCCTCTCCATCACCTTCCCCACCGACTACCCCTTCAAGCCCCCCAAGGTCTCCTTCTCCACCAAGATTTACCACCCCAACATCAACAGCAACGGCAGCATCTGCCTCGACATTCTCAGGGACCAGTGGAGCCCAGCCTTGACCATCTCCAAGGTGCTCCTCTCCATCTGCTCCATGCTCACCGACCCAAATCCCGACGACCCGCTCGTGCCAGAGATTGCCAACCTGTACAAGACGGACCGCCAGCGATACGAGAGCACCGCCCGTGAATGGACCCGAAAGTGAGTACCCAACATCTGCCGTCGTGCTCAGCACAACTTCCATCGTGGTACTGACCTTTTGACCTCCCGATCCTTCTTGTTGCCTTGACCGCATCTTCATCTCATCGCCTGCTCCCCCAACACAGATACGCCATGTAAAGTCGTCTTCGGTTCCAATACAGCTGGTTCCACCTCCGGCCGCGCCTGACTGCATCACGACCCTCCAATCATACGACCCTTGTGTACTTGCATCATGCACCCGCAATTTCACCCTGCAAACCTCCAGCCCAAAGTGTGTCAGTACATACGCAGCCTCCAATGTGTTGCCGCGGCCCGCTCGTCTGACCGCTTCTATGCGGCGTTCTCGTTCTCGTCCCGATGCTTTGCGCTGCTCCACACTTTTGAGAAGTCTTGTCTACTTGGCCCAGTCTTCTGAGTTGCCCCTCTGAGTTCGTCCCTCCGCTCTGCCCTTGCTCCTGTTCCTGCTCGCATGGATACTCTTCCGATGCTGAGTTGAGGCAAGGCTAAGACGGAGTCGAGAGGTCTGGTGCGAAACGCGCTTGGAAATTCGGCTCCGAATTTTCGCCAATTGTAGGCATGAAGGGGTCTGCCGCGCATATCCTCGAGCCTTTGGCGATTTCAACCTTTCTCAAGACTGAGCCTTTTGGCATCCATCATCGCGCATCCATCCATCCTACCAACCACCCATCCGCACATCCTTGCACCCGTCCGGCTCCGTATCGCCCAGACGACATCCGAAAGGTGCCCAGTGCGTCCGCAGATCGCGCACAGCAGATACGAAAGCACACAGCAGACTTGCACCCTTAGCCATTCACCGACCTACATACACTACGACCGACAGCTTCCGGCTCAGCTTCGATACCCTTTTAGCTTGGCCAACACACCGATACCCACTCAGCTTGCTCGACCTGCTATGTACCGAACACTTTGATAGCCCAATGTGCAGCTCGCACGGCGCATGATGGACTCCACCGATTCGGCTGCAAAGCCAGCAGCGTCCACCTCTTCGCGGCCTCCGACAGCTGCAGAGGCAGGAAAGACAGCAACAGCAGAATTCAACAATGCCAGTCTCCCGAACAACCCAGCAGATGACGACGATGAAGAGGAAGAGGGCATGCTCAAAGTCGACGAGGAAGGCCAGATCGAAGACGACGGTGCCAACCCGCAGGTGAGCCCTCCTTCCTACCTTAGGGATGGCGTGCGTCCCATGTCCCTTGCTGATCGTCTTACGCCGCTTCCGGACGCTTCCACGACAAAGATTGGCGGCGCAGGGCCCTCCCACTCCAACGGCACTGGCCACCTCTCTCCAAGGCACATGAGCTTTGACAGAGAGCGCGATCGCGACCGCGATCGATACCTCGAGACGTCCCCCGGCCCGTCTTCGGCATTCGGCGCCTCTCGCTCTCGATACGGCCATCCGTCCGACCCCGCCGGCGTGTATGGCGCACCCGCTCCTTACTCGTATCCTTCTGGACATCGCGATCCCCACCGAGCCGACTCCTTCTCTTCAGCTTCGCGAGCCGGCTTCGGCGCAGGCGCAGCTCGTGCCGACGGTCGACGAGGATGGTATCCTCCTGCGACTCCGACCCGTGGTCCCGACACATATCGCCCAGGTGCTGTTCGGGAACGCGAACGCGACCGCGAGTGGGAGTCGTTCCGAGATGAGCGCGAATGGTCCGCGATCGACAGGGATCGAGAGAGAGAAGCATACCGAGACATGGTGGACAAGCGTCGCGACTGGCCAGCCCGCGAAAGAGGTACCGCGCCCTTCAGCTACGATATGGCCGACCCGGCTGCTCCCTATCCAGCATCCGCCAGCAAGTACAGCTCGCGCGATCCTCCAGGTCGTCGGCCCCTGTCACCACAGCCGCTTTCAGCCCGCGAGCGCGACTTCGAAGGCGATCGATCTAGAGAGCGAGAACGCGAGCGAACCAACGACAGGGATCCTCGCATGCGCGCATCCAGCTCGGGTTGGAGCAACGGCATGCGACAATGGGGCAAGCCTTCCGACGCAGGCTGGGACAATCGCGCCACTCGACCTCCGACCTCGGACGACGCACGTTCCGATGCATCGCAGCGCCCCTCGCTGTCACGGTCCAACAATACGCCGCCACCCGCCACCTCGAGCGAGGCTGCCAGCCGCGCCGTCGGCTCGGACAACGTCTCGGTGAAGAGCGAGACTCGTAGCAGGGAGATGACGCCGCATTCCCAGTCGGCTTCTCATGGCGGTCGCGCTCGTTCAGCTGCTGCAGAAGCACCAGCCAAGGTCGCGGCAGAACGGGATGACGACAGCTCTACCGTCGTCAAGAAAGAGGCTGTCGAGCACGAGCTTTCTGCTCCCGAGCAGTCGCTTGCGAAGGCCGAAGGGGGATCGGGTCCGACAGCGCCCGAGACTGAGCCTTCTGCCAAGGCTGCGACGGAAGCAGCGAGTGAAGCAGCGAAGTCCGAAGCGGCTGCTGCACCATCACCACAAAAGGAGCAGCCCACTTCGGACAGTACGGCGCCATCATCAGAACAGCCGGCTGAACAGCCTCAAGAGCGATCCGAGGAGGCAACCGATGTTGCAGCAAGCGAGCGCGTGGAGGAGAGCTCAGCGGCACCTGATACTACCGAAGCGCAAAGCGGTGCCGTTCCTGCCTCCGTCGATAAAGCTGCAGCCGACGACAGATCAACCACGGTCGCACCGGACGCAGCTGACCAAGCGAACGAGGTCGAAGCAGCAGCCGAAGACACCGAGGCTCCGTCCAAGGACACCGCATCGGAGCAAGAGGGAGGAGAGGCGGAAGCCGTTCCCACGACTGCGGAGGCCGAGCCGACAAACACGACAGAAGAAGCGCCAGTGGCAAGCGAACAGACACGCGAGGAACCACCTGCAAATGCTCAGATTCCGGCTGCGGAGCAGGCGGTCTCCGGCCATCAAACGGCCACGGACGATGCTCCTAAAGATTCAGCAACCGGTGCCGGCCCCCGTTCTCCTGAAGTGCAGGATGTTTCTATGGACACCCAAGCTGCCGAGCCGGTCGCAGCTGCAGACGACGTACCACCCAAGCCAGAGTCAAGCCAGACATCGCCGACAGAGGATGTTGTGTCAAGTGGAGCAGACCAGATCAGCGCCTCAGCGGATGCACCCTCCTTGGATGCGGAACCAGCACGCACTGCAATCGCCGCCCCTACGGAAAAGTTGGAGGCACCCGAGCAACCTGCTCCTGAATCGAAACCTGCGGAGATCGCGGACGTCGAAATGGCGGATGCGGTGCCGGAACAGACCTTTGCGTCCACAGAGGTCCTCGTGCCGCAAGCAGATGCTCCAGCGCAGACATCGGCACCCGATGAAACAGCAACGGTAGAGACGATAGGGTCCGCCAACGAGCCGACTGCAAAGGACCCTGAATCTCAGACTGAGCAGGACGCGGACATGGCTCAAGTTCCCGCTTCTGAGCCGTTGCTCGCGGCGGACAATACTGTCACCACGGCTCCCGAACCTGCAAGTGGCGACTTCGGGACGAACTTGCCTGTCGACCGCAAGACGAAGGTACCAGAAGCGGAGGTACAGACACAAACCGAGCAGCCCACCACCGTGGCTCCAGTGATGGAGTCAAAGGCGATTCTGCCCGACACGGACGTCGGCCCCGACGCTACGAACGTCAACGCCAGCGAAGCTGAGCCTGCTTCCGAGACGCCCGTACAGCTAGAGGTCAAGGAGGAGGAGACCGCAGATCAGAGCACGCAAGATGTCGAGATGGACGAAGCAAAGGCAGCCGACGAGGCCGAATCGAATGGTCTGGCCGAAGCTCCTTCAGCTGTCCCGCAGGCTGCTGTCCCGGAACAGGCTGCTCCGACAAGCGAACCAGACGCACAGCAGCCATCTCAGACCCAGATCTCGGGTCCGCACGTTACTGCCACGATCGACCACAAGAACTGCACAAAGGAGATTACTCTGCCCCAAGTCGACTACGGCGACGACAAGGGGGCCCAGGCGCTCGTGCAACAGGAGAACGCGCGGATCGAGGAGGTCGAGATGCCTTCGGAGAATCACAAGTTCGCGCCGCTGCGCATTGCTGAGGTGGAGGACGACACGCAGGTAGAGCCGCCTCTGATGACGCCCACTACGCAGGAGCAAGTCGAGCGTTCGGTCAAGTCCGCTGTGCGACTGCACATCCGCGAGTTCATGGCCAATGAGGACGGCTGGAAGAGGATCTTGAAGGAGAACCAGCGCGTCGCGCAAACAACCACAATGGACGTGCTCACTGCCAAGATCCATGGCATCCCTCAGATCGTCAGCTCGGACAAGCCCTTGTGGCTTGAAGAGCAGGATGGACCGACCGATCGAACCAAGGCAGTCCTCTTTGATCGCCTGCTCGACCGCAAGAAGCGCCTCAACGAGAAAATTGAAAGTCTCAAGAAGCGCTACCGCAGCATCAATGAAGAGTGGAAGCAACACTGTTCCCGCCTGGACCGCATCGCCGAGCGCCGCGAGATGGCACGCAGACCGCCAGCCACAACACCAGCTGGCACGCCCGGTGCATTTGGCGGTGTCGAAGACCCTTCACCAGGCGTCGCCGGCGCGAGCTTGCTCGGAGCATCGTTTGCGACCGGCAGAGCGAATCGACGAAGCGCGCAGGCAGGTTTCGCTGGATTCGGAGACGCCGTCCGATCGGAAGCCGAGTTCCTCGAGATCTTGGCCAGTCTGGAGAACGCGGACATGCAGGATCCGAACATGCGTGCTGCTCGCACCACCGCCACCGCTCCCGACATGTACATCAACCCCGACTCGGACCAGCCACTCAAGCTCAGGTACGACGACATCAACGGCTTTGTCGCTGATCCGCTTGCCTTTTACCTCGACGAGTTCGATCCAGACGTCTGGTCCGAGGAGGAGAAGGCGATCTTTGCTCGACGCTACGCGCTCTGGCCCAAGCAATTCGGCAAGATCGCCCAAGCCCTGCCGCACAAGACGCCTGCGCAATGCGTGCGCTATTACTACCTCAACAAGAAGCTGCCGGGCAACGACTTCAAGGCGCTCGCAGCCGCCCGCAACAGGGAGAGGAAGCGCAAGGCGCGCGTCAAGCCCAAGAAGGCCAAGGGCAGTGCGCTCATGGCGGACCTGAAGTCGGCCAAGGGCGAGGAGGTGGACGAGGTGGAAGACAGCTCGGGTATGAGATCGCCCATGGATGCGAATGATCCGTCCGGGGTGTCGGCGGAGGTGCCAGCCTCTGCAAGCTCACGCAGGGGCGGTCGCTCTCGCCTCGGCCTCACGGCTGCCGACAGTGCGGCAGGTGTCAACTCGGACGATGGAGCGACAGGTCGCAAGCGCCTCGCCGATCAGATCGAATCCAAGGCCAGCCCTGCCGAGACCAAAGCGTCAGACAAGCGCAAGTCAGGAGGCAAGTCGAAGCGTGCCAAGTCGGACAGCGCGAGTGCCACGGACAAGTCGCGCAAGTCAAAGTCAGGAGGCAAGAAAGACAGCGCTGCGGCTGAAGAAGGCAAGAGCTCGACCGCAGGGGCTTCTCCAGCAGTGCCGAAGACCGAGCCGTCCGATGAACGCCCCACGGCCGACGTGGCACCTCAGCCTCCTGCTGTCACAGACGCAAGTGCACCCGTTAAGGAAAGCTTGGAAGATAGCGACTTGGCGGCGGCCGAAGCGTTGGGCGCGCTCGCGGGTCTACTCGGAGCTGCGTCCTCTGGCGAGGCGGGCGTTCCGTCAGCTGCACCCGCCTCTTCCGACTCGACAGCGGCTCCACTCGAAGCCAAAGCAGGCAAGAAGCGACGCAGCAAGACGGCGGCGCCTGGTGAAGAGGGTGCGACCGAGGGCACTCCCAAGGGGCGCGGCCGACAGCCGACATCGTCGTATTGGTCTGTTGCCGAGCGGTCCGAGTTCCTGCGCGCTCTGGTGGTGCATGGACCGCGGTGGGACGTTGTCTCGTCCACACTGGCGCAAAAGTCAGCTGCTCAGGCGAGGAACTACTTTGCGCGAAACGAGAGCGAGCCCGACTTTGCCGAGGCGGCGGCGCTAGCCCGTAGCCATGCAGAGCTGCCCGTCGCTGAGCGCGAAGCGGCGGCGCTCGCTTTTGTGCGACAGCGCTTTGCCAACAATGCGGCAGCCGCAGCTGCTTCGACTGCGCCCAATGCCGCGACGAACATGGCCGGCGGCGGTGTCGGATACAATGGTGAAGTGCCTCGCACCACGCATCTGCCGCCTCCGCCTGGCATCGTCACGTCGCAGGCGGATGCCATGGATGTCAAGATGGGCGAAGGGTCGCCCGAGCCTGCGGTGCAGCGCCGCGGCCTGCAGATCAACTCGCTGCTGAACGACACGAGCGACACGCATGTCAAGCGACGTTCGTCGTTGCACGAGTGGCAGGAGCAACGCGAGGGGCCTGCGCACGCTGGTGCGGGTAGGGAAGCGTCTGTGCCGCCTGCCCTGTATGCGCGACCACCTTTCGAGCTGGAGCGTCGACCTGTGACAGCAGAGGCGCCGCGCTCTCTCAGCTCGGACGGTCGTCCTGGGCTGGACGAGGTGGCGTCGCGGCCGATGGCGTACGAGCGCGAGGGTAGCGTCGACTCTCGGTCGTGGGCGTACGAGGCACCGTACGAAGCGCATCGTCGACCTTCGCCCTCGCCGGGCTACAGCGCGATGGCCCCGCCGCCACGCCCGGGTGAGCGCAGCATTGCGGCATCGCGGTACCCGGGGCCGCCGAGTGTGGCCGGGCCCGGGCATGTGGCGAGGTCGGTGCCGCCGCTGTCGACGCATGCGCATGCGAGCGAGGAGGCCGAACACGACCGCGAACGCGACCGTTCCCTGTACGGCACGTACGGCAGTGCGGGTCGGTCGCGCGAGTACGAGGCGCACAGCATGCCGCCTGCGGTGCCGGGTGAGCTTCGCCACGGCAGCGCCGAGCAGGTTTCGCCGACGGGTGCGAGCTTTGGCGCGGGACATGCGTACGGACGGTATGCGCCGCCGAGCGTGGGGAGCATCTATGCGAGCAGTGCGGCGGCTACGACGGCGCTGAGTGCACGAGGCAGGTCGGCGAATGGCCCGCTGACGGCACCGCTGCCTTCGACGTCCGAGCGACCGGCGTACGAGCAGAGGTGGCAGAGGTACTCGCAGTCGCCTGGTCCATCGGGATCGTCGGCGGCGGCGGGTGGTGCAGGTAGCGGCATCTCGGGCGGCTTCTCCACCGGCAGCGCGTACAGGTCGTCGGCGAGCCCCTACTCGAGCTTCCCGTCGCAGAGTCTGCCGCGGCCGAGCTTGCCGTCGCTGTCGGCGGGTGCTGCGAAGGGTGCGCCGCATCTGCCGTCGCTGGGTGGGGCGGGACGGTCGTTGCCGCCGATCCTGGGCTCGTTCCCGGCGCCGGGGCGTGGATTGGGCGGAGCGGCGAGGCCGGCGGGCACGGGCGAGGAGGCGAGGTATTGGCCGTACCCGCAGCGTCCGCGCGGACACGATGCGCAAAACAGGAATCCAGAATGAAGCGGAAGCGGAAAACATGTAATTTATTCAGTAGACTTGATGCGACGAATCACGCCATACAGGCTTGTACGTTACACAGCGGTAGCTCTTTGTGCAGATGTGTGAGAGACAGGAAGTGTGCTGTCGCTGCAAAAGAATATGGCGGTGAGGCAGCAGGTGGAGTGGCGGTTTGGAGCTAGGCGCGGGTGGTGGAGGGCGAAAAACCTCCACATGCAGGGTTGACGAGGGTCCAAGGGAAACGCGACTTTTGGCGGCCCGTCTGGCGTGCAGCGGTGATTCCTTCTCGACCACATGTTGCGATACGAGCGATAGGGATGTCAAGTGCAGACATGTCGGTACGTAAGCGTCTATTCGATCTCTGCTTGACGTTCGAGGCAGCTGACGTTCTCTCACCATGCTTTGGTAGGCTGATAAGAGCGTGCCGTGGGTAACGCTGGTTAGCGAGGTACGTTGGTCACCACTCGGCTCCGATTGTGCAAGCTACTGACGCAGAAATGATGATTGGGTAGGATGGATACCGATTTCTGGTGGATAGTACGACGGTGATGGCGTCGCCTACGATCAAGACGATGCTTTCGATGGGCGATGGGGGTGGCTTTGCTGAGGCCGAGAGCAACACTGCGCGTCTGCAGATCAGGTACGCAGCCACAGCGATGTACAGACTGCCCAGAGCGCCGAAACTGACTCTACGATGCGTCGAGGATGTACAGAGGCGAGGTGCTGGAAAAGGTGATCGAGTACCTGCACTTCAAGACCAAGTACGGCGCCGCAGCCGACGTCGAAATCCCCGACTTTAAGAATCGCATCCCACCCGAGATCGCACTCGAGCTGTAAGTCACGCTGCCAGTCGAGCAGTAACTTTGCTGGGCAAGACACTGACGATTCGCTTTTTGGCTTGGCTGCTTGGCCATGATGCGATACAGGCTCATGGCAGCCGACTTTTTGGAGTGTAAGTTTGACCGCCAGTGCCAGTGGCTGGACTCAAGATACAAGGGTCTGACACTTTGCCTCTTGCCCAATCCGTCTCGCGTTTCAGTGTGATCACAGCAGTCAGAAAGCAATCCAAGCATACAAGCAAGCAGCGAGACTAAAGGAGCGATGAGCATGCGTGGGTTTCGGTGCGTGCGCTAATGAGACCGAAGCTCGGCCTTTCATGCGCTTCATTTTGGTGGGTGGGAAAGAGGTTCATACAGCTGCACGTCAAGCGCACGCGCGACGGTCCGCTGCTGGCTCTGGTGCCGCCGCTGGGTGGCGAATAGGCTTTAGGACGTGCCGATTGGAAAGCAAAGCAAAGCAAAGCACGCCCAGAGCAAAGACGAGTTGAGACATGGCTGCTCCGCCCCAAAGTCGAGGCCAAGCGGCGGCTTTTTTTTCGCGCTGAATGGGGGTTGAAGGATTGCCAAGGCCGCACACTGCACCGACAGCCACATGGGGGCTGAGCACGCGCACACTCACACACTGCCAGGATGCATGGACGCGCGGTGGGCACGCGAAACAAAGCGTTTTCCTTTTTCCCACGGCTGCGTAACGCTCGAGCTTTTTTTGTTTTGCTCCGCCGCCGCCGTCGCCGCTGCATCCCTGCAACCCTGCACGACTGCACGACTGCACGACTGCACTGTTCTTTCGTTCCGACTGCGCTCGGGATTGCGCAGAAGTGCCGCCCACCGGCGACAGGCGTCCGTTGCTGACGTTGCTGAGGCTGCGCACACAGTGAGTGTTGACACCTCAAAAAGGAAAAAGAAAAAGCGGATTCGGATGTGGCCCCGCACCAACGTCGGCTCGTTCCGCAGCGAAGAGACGCGAGGGAGCAGCGTAGACTCAGTTTGGCAGCTCGACGCAAACGCAGCCTCATCTGGAATCCATCTGCAGCTGCACCCGCCCTCGTCAACAGCCAGCCACGACACCAGCCACGACGCCATCCGCAGCACCGCCGCTGCTTGCCTCTCGTCGTCATCCTCTCCGTCCATCCCCTGTCCGGGCGATCCGCCTTTCTTTCCCACGGCTGTTTACGATCCACGCTACAGTCAAAAAGCTGCACGTCAACCGCATATCGGCTCCAGCCATGCAGCAGCCGGCTTGACTTACCCGCAGCTACACGCGCTTTTAAGTGAAAGGAGGCAAGCAGGAGCAACATCATGATCGATCCATTTCACATGTATCTCGCGCGCCGTCCGAGCCTTCGGGCGGCCGAAGCCAAGTCCAAAGCAGCAGCAGCCACGGTAGCAGCCAACGCCGCACAATCCGACGCCAACTCGGCGTCCAAGAGCAGCTCCGTCGACTCCAAGTCCCAGCAGAGCTCGTACAATGGCGGCGACAGCCTCTCGCCCGCCAGCACCACTTCCACCGACCACGCCGCAAAGACCAGCCTCGCTGGCTCCTCGGGCAGCTCCACCAGCGCCGCATCGCTCCAGCACAGGCTGCCCGAGTTCGAACACTTCCGACAGAGCTCACCGCTCATGCCCGAGTTCTATCCGCGCACATCCGAGTTCTTCAGCCAGGGTCGACGTCGCAGCAGCATCGCCGTACACGCAGATGCGTCGAATGCAGCCACCGCTTCGTCCGGCGCCGCGGCGTCCAAGAAGCCTGACACCTTCCACCTGCCCCTCACCTTTGACGAATCCGATTCGCTCATGGGCGAACAGCTGCCCGTACGTCTTGGGCTCGCGCCGCCCTCGCACACCCACGGCTTGCCCGCATCCGAGATCACGTACAAGGCACGCGTCGGCCACGGCTACTACTTCTACACGCCGCCGCCCGTCAGACGAGCATCCACCTCGTCCAAGTCGTCCGGACGCATAACCATGCAGCGCAGAAACACCGACACCGCCGAGTCGCCCGTCTCGGCCGGGGCAAAGCCCACCTTGTCCTCCGCAGCCGTCCTCTCCTCCAGCCCCGTCTCGACGCTCAGCAGCGGCATCGCATCGGCGCACCGCGGTCGGGCCAGTAGCTCCGTCGATGCCACCACCGCATCCCACCGCTCCAAATCCGGCGGCACATCGCCTCGTCCG
Source organism: Moesziomyces parantarcticus (assembly GCA_023212605.1). Classification (NCBI taxonomy): domain Eukaryota; kingdom Fungi; phylum Basidiomycota; class Ustilaginomycetes; order Ustilaginales; family Ustilaginaceae; genus Moesziomyces; species Moesziomyces parantarcticus. The sequence goes on along the minus strand of JALCCF010000014.1, from coordinate 307,275 downwards.
CGCTTACCGCCGGCCTCACCAGACTGCTGGCATCCCGATGCCTACTTCAGCGTCTCGCGCGCCCGAGTCAAGGGCAAGATGCGCGAGTATGTCCACCACGCTTTCCCCACCTCGGTCGTGCCCTACTGGCACGGATACAATGCCGAGACCATCGAGGCCGAGATGTCGACGCACCTCAACGTGCAGGCAGCGCTGCACGGCAATACGCTGCGCGACTTCCCCGAAGGCTCGCGTCCGTGCCGCGTGCTCGACCTCGGCTGCGGACGCGGCGTGTGGTGCCTCGAGATGGCGCGCGAGTGGAAGGCATCCGAGTTCGTCGGGCTCGACATCGTGCCCATCCAGCCGCCGCTGCACCAGCTCGGCGATGCCGACCTCGAGCACCGCGTCAGCTGGGTCGTGGCCAACTTCCTCGAGCCGCTGCCCTTCCCGGACGCCAGCTTCGACTACGTCCACATCCGCTTCATCCTCCAGGGCGTGCCCGAAGACAAGTGGGTCGACATCTTCTCCGAGGCTCGCCGCATCCTCGCGCCCGGCGGCGTGCTCGAGGTCGTCGAGGGCAACTACAGCTTCTTCGGCCACGCCAGCCTCGTCGACATCAACGAGCTCAAAGACCTCGAGCACGGACGCACCGCCAACAAGAAGGGCAGCGGCGTCAAGCTGCCTCGCCGCCTCAAGGTGCTCAACGACGCATCCGACTCGGCCGACGTCGACGCCATCGAGATCGTGCTCGAACGCATGATGCACCGCCGCTTCATCAACCCCACGCCGCTTTCGGTCGTCCCCTCTGCCCTGCTGCTGCCCGGCTTTTCAAACGTGGCCAACGGCAATCCGCGCCACATCCCCGTGTACGCCGAGTCCAAGGCGCAACGCGCCCGCGCGCGCAACGCACAAGACGGCGGTACGTCGTCCAACAACGCCACCTCGAGCGAGGACGAGGGCAAGCGCCACGGCAAGTTCACCAGCCGCGGCCAGATCGGCAAGCCGCTCAACTCGCAGTTCGCCATGACCGACGCCGACCTCTTCTGCGCGCTCGTCATCCTGCAGCAGCTCGACCACATCTCGTCCAGCCGCGAGCTCATCTGGGCCGAAGCCGAGGAGGAGAAGCGCAGCCTGCACGGTGCGCCGCAGAGCGAGCTCGCGCGTATGGACGCCAGCCGCCGCTTTGGCCACGGCAACCCCGCGGCGCTCAAGCCGTTTGCGCATCCGTGGAAGAGCAAGGACCAATTCTACCGCGCCATGGATGCGTGGATCGACAGCGTGCGCGCCTCGGCGGACACGGAGCACATGCTGCACAAGTACCTCGGCTGGGAGCAGGCGCACGAGGACCTCACCGTTGAGGGCCGCAAGTACGCCGAGCGCAGACGCAAGATGAGCGTCACGCCGGCGACGATTCCGTCGCTGGGGCTCGAGGCGCTCGTGGCGGATGCGGCGGTGGAGGCGGCGGCGACGCACGATGACCAGGAACGCAAGGAGGCGCTCGAGGCGATGCATGAGATGGACAGGGCGTTGGGTGCGGATGACTCGGGCGCGTTTGCGGTCGCGACGACGCATGCGCACGAGGCACCCGCGCGGCTGCAGACCACGCGCGCATCGGTGTCGCATACGCTCGACACTAAGCCGGCACACGCTGCCGACGACGACGGCGCGTCGACGATCGTGGACAAGAAGAAGAAGAAGTCCAAGCGACCGAGCAGTAGTGGTGGTGTGGGGTCGGCGGCAGCGGCGGGGATCTCGACGGGGCGCGCGCGGGCGTTTGGACGCGGAGGCATGGGTGGTGGAGCGCCGCTGGCTGTACCGCTGCCGGACGCGCCGGCGTTTATGGCGGGGTACGCATTTGCACCGCCGGCGACCGAGCCCAACACGATGTTCCGCGGGCCCGCGACCAAGGCGCGCGTCACAGGGCGCAAGGGCTCGAGCTCCAAATCGCTGAGCGACCGCTCGTCCATGTCCGGCAAGACCGAGAAGGAAGACGGCAAGGCGCGGATGGGCGAGTCGAGCGCCGTGCAGCCAGCACCTGCGATCTCGGCCGCCGCGGCATATGCGGCCAAGAAGAGGGTGTCGCATGGGCTCGAGCACGAGTACCGCATGCATGCGAGCGACGCCGACCGTGCCCCCTCGCGGCCGGTCAGTCCGACATCCCGAGTTGCGCCTGAACAAGCGCCCCCTGCGCATACGGGACTGGGAAGTCATCCGCCCTCTACGGCTGCACATGCTGTGCCGGATCGATCGGTGAGCATGCCTGCTACCATGGCGCACACGGTGCGAATCGCCGAGCCGCCACGTCCCGTACCGCGCCAGTCGCGCTCCAGCTCGCGCTCCACCGCCACCGCCGTAGCCATGATCGGCTTCTACGACTGCACCGGCTTCCTCGCCACAGCCTGACGCCGTGGCAAGACTCATTTTTTATACCCATCGAACTCTTTTACCCCCTCCTCTGCGTGTGATGGGAATGTGGCGATTGATGTGGTGCGGTACAAATACAAAGGTGCTTGGAAGCGTGGGAGGGATCTAGATGACTTCGATGATGCGGGTGGCGGCGTCGGATTTGAGTGCGGATTCGAGGAGTTGGGTGAGCACGTCGATGCGGGTGAGGCCGACGTTGATGAGTTCGAGCAGCGTTTGTGGGTTGATGGGGCTGCCGTACGACTTGTCGAGCACGCAGATTTCGCGCTGCGCATTGAGCACGAGCGTCAGCTTGGAATGCGCCAGCGTCTCTTCGAGCAGAGTCGGATCGAGCAGTGCCACCGACCCCGTATCGGCCGTTTGTGGCGACGATGTCGGTTCGATAAGATCGTCGTCGGTCTTTTCGGGCTGTGTTGGTTTCGAAGCGGCCAGGTTGAAGATGGAGAATGTGACGCAGAGAGGTGTGTGGTGGATGGCGAGTGGGACGGGCACACGTTCGTCGGCGCTATACAGACGGACTTGATTGCCGTTCTCGATCGAGTAGTCCGGTCTTCGAAAGTGTCGAAGCGACAACATGGAGCTAAGCACGGCTGCATCCAACGCCGCACCTGTATCCGACAAAAGATGGACGGTAAGGTGGACGTTCCACACCTGTTCTCCCGCCACGACGCAGAGAGCTTCTCGATCCACAGCTTCGGTGCGACGAACAGCCTTTTCGATGAGACGGTCGAAGAGCACCTCGCGCTGGCGCGCCGACGAGTTGGCTCCACCGCCCGTCGAGTCGTACTCGACACCGGCCATGGGCGAGATGTCGGTGGTGATCTGCAAGAAGCCCTCGTACGGTCGATCGGAACGCGGAGGCATGAGTGTGGCTTTGACGGATGTGGACACGCGTGTGCCTTTGATGGCTACGGTGACGTTGCCGAGCTCTTCGCCAAAGGTGATGTCGACAGGACGCGCGGCGAGGAAGGATCGTCCATCGACGCGAAGGCCGTTTTGGAGGCAGGCGAGCGTGAACTCGGCCTCGGGCTCCGATGGCTCGAGCATCTGTCCGGGCGGCATGGTGAGGATGTGCAATGGCCGTGCGAGCCGCTGATCCTAGACGGTGATGGTGGCTCACAATGTCGACCAAGGACCCTGCGCGATCATCAAGCTTGGCCGAGAAAAATCTTGAGGATCTCGACCGCAACCCGCGTTTCTTCGCACTGTGGAGGCGACGAGCGATTTTTTCACAAAAACGAAGCCGATGCCGGTCTAACATTTCGAATATTTGTGCCACTGATGTCGAGTTGGCGTTGTTGCATGCTCAAACAACGCTATCTCGTCGAGAGGGCCGGAGCTGTGACGACTCGCATGCAGCGGTACAGGAGATGAAAAGTCCGTTCGGAGCCACGCAGGGCGGTAAGCTCAATGATTGACGGATCGGATCTGCAAAGCGAGCGTTCCTGGCGGGCGTGCAAAGCATGTCATCGCGGGGAAGGGTTCGTGCTGCGGTGTGGGGGATCATTGTTCAATCACGCCCAATCACGCCCGATGATTCGTCCAAGATAAGGCGTACCGGCATGGATGATGCTGATCAGCCTGCCATGTTGGTTGGGGATCACGAGTGCTTGGCAAGCTGCCGAAGGAGCAATGTCGAGAAAGCTCTTATCTCTGAGCGGGGGCTGGCTGCTTATCTGTGCATCCACGCATTCAGTCGAGCTCGCAAGAAAACAATTCGAGCTCAGCGGCTGCTACCTGTTTCTTTTTCTGTCTGAAGACCATGTGCAACCCGAGATTCGCCGTTCCCGGCCGTGGCAATGGCTGAGGCGAGCTCGAGATTCTTGGCAATGGTTTTGGACTCGAGCCATGCCAGGACGAAGAGGAGCCGGCGCCGTCAAAGCGACAACTTGATCTATAGGGGCCTTTGAGTGTACCAAACGCCACGTGCAGCCACCAACTTGCGATGATGTGGGGTTCGCTGCATGCCGAACTCGGCCCTGGCCAAACCCAACGACGACCGCGACATCAGAGCATTTCGGTGTCCGAAAGAAGTTTGTGCTTTGTGCCTCGTGCCTCGTGCCTCGTGCCTAGTGGGCCGGATCTGAGGTGTTGTGACTGTGGTGTGGATTTTTTCTGGCGGTGACTGCTGCGAAGCGCTGCTGAAGGGCAAGCGAGGGTTAGAGTGCCGGTGCATCGGACGGGGGGCGCATGGACTCTCGTTATCTCTGCAGGTCCGGCAGTCAAGGCGTCGTCGGCTGCATCCGCTCTCTCGAGGCTCTTTTGGGAATTTTGCCTGACTGGACTGCCGCCGCGGTGGAGCTGCTGATGGCTATCACATCACGCCTTGGCTCACCGAGTGGCCCGCAAGCTCGGCTGCGCGATTGCGTTTTTCTTGGCTTTTGGCCACCCGAGCCCGATGGCGCGTTGGAGCAGCCGCCCGCACATCGGCGAGCGAGCGTCGAGTTATCGCATGCACCTCGTCCTCACCATCGCTTTCACATCCACATCCCTCCGCCCCCTCGCCTTCCAATCTACCATCCCTTGCTGGAACATCTCGATCGAGGACCCTCTCCTCACCACCATCATACACACACCAACAGCTGCTTGGTACCAGCACCTTACACCACAGTGCTTATACCCAGCCCGGCGCTGAATCGCATTCAGGCCTCCCCCCGCCAAAACATTCACTTCGCTGCGCATCCACAATGGTTCTCGGATTCGGTCACCACTCTCAGCGCGACCCCAACGTCAAGGGCGAGGAGCGTGGTCGTGATCCCTTCATCGCTACCGGCCGCGGTGGCGCAGGCAACGTGAGTAGTTGGGCACCCCGCAACTCCCGCCAGCAACCTCACAAGCTCGATCGCATCGCCCAGCATGCATCTGGCTAGGTATGCCAGAGACACTGCGCGATCAGAGCAAGCTGTGCGCTGGCGGATGCCAAGATGAACGACGCAGTCAACTGACAATTGCAACTCTTGCGCCCACTTTTTCGATTGCGCGGATGCACTCACTTCATTTTACAGATCATTCGCTCTCCCTCGCGATCGCGTGACCGCTCGGGCGATGCCATCCCGCAGCAGACCGCTGCTGCCGCTGCAGTGCCCGCGCACATGATCTCGAGCGGCCGAGGTGGCGCTGGCAACGTCCGCTCGCCCTCGCGCGACCCTCTCGACCGCAAGCGTGCCGCAGAGGTCCAGGCCCGCGAGGACAAGCTGCAGGAGGAGTACCGACAGCAAGACCTCAAGGCCCCTCACTCCACCGGTCGCGGTGGCGCAGGCAACATCGCCGCCGATGCGGAGGAACGTGGCCGCGGCCGCGGCGACTCCTCCAACGGCGGAGGAGGCGGTGGCGTTTCTGGTGTAAGTGAATGATCAATCCGCTCGCTTTTTCACTCTCTTGCGCTTGGCGTGGCCGCTGGATGGAGCGCTCGCCTTCTGGCTCCGCAAAGACGCACCCACATACCCCCACGATTCCCTCCACCGCCGATCAGCCTGCTCTGGCTTCGGTCTTGATTTCCTTCCCCCCCCCCCCCCCACCCCTTCTTTCCTTTTCTTGGCGCACGCTTGGTGTGTCCGATGCCCCGTGTATCGGCCAGTTCCCGGCTCTACGTCGCAGAAATCACACCCACCATTCGCCCTCCTCTTTTTTCCGCTGCGACGTCGTGTGCTTGCAAGGCGTGGCCAGTCGGATGCAGGATATGAAATGCACAAGAGCGGGGGCTTCGTATTGCTGCATGCGACCTTATTCACTCAACTGATGCATCTTTGGCTTCCGCTCTTGTCTTTGTTTGATACACAGCTGCTGAGGTCGCTCTCGAGGTCTCGATCGCGCGAGCCACGCGGAGGCAAGGAATCGCCCAACCGCTCCCAGTCGCGCCCGCGCGCGTCCGAGTCGAGCAAACTCGCCCAGGTCGACGAAAGCGCTCGCAGCTCCGAGGAGGAATCGGCCTACACCCACTCTACCCACACCAACGGCCACAAATCGGGGGCCTCGTAGACAAGCTTACAGGCCATCGCGAGTGATTTCGTCACCGCAACACTCGCGCAGATCCGACGACTTTACCGCCCTTTGCCTTGGATCTCAGTTGCACCTAGCCCTCGCCGCAGTCGAAAAAGCCACCGCTTGATTTCCTTTTTTGATGGTTCGCCATGTGTGACGAGACTCGTGTGTGAGCAGAGCGGCACTAAGAATGCGGATTGGTATTGGGCAGCGTGTGCACAACCGGGGTTCGGCAGGAGAGCGAGGATACAGTGGGCCGAGGCGCGGCCGGTTCAGAGAAAAGCAGAGCTGCGGGAAACGGCAAGAACTAGCGGGCGGGGAAAAGGGTCGTAAAGAGGCATTGCGGGAACATGGAAGTCTACTGGCTGAGAATCTGGCGGACAAACGACTCGTAGTGGATGTTGCCGTCACTGTGTGTCAGCCAAAAGCAGAGAGCAAGTCACGTCAGCGAAACTATGTTGTGGGCATGTAGATCGTGGCAATCAGGGAGGCGCGGGCGAACGTACGGGTGAATCTGGACGCCCTTGAGGAGTTCGTCCATCTCGTCGTCCGAGAGCTTCTCGCCGAGGCTGGTGAGGACGTATCTGAGCTCGCCGGCGCCGATGAATCCGTTGCCGTCCTTGTCAAACACCTGGAAGCCGCGGATGAACTCGTCCGGTGTGCCCGCGGGCTTGAAGCCGTTGGGTCGGTTGAGGATGTTGATGAAGGATGCGTAGTCGATGTCCTTGGGTGCCGTGTTGGCCAGGTCAGCCACCTCGGCCTGCGTAGGGTTCTGTCCGAGCGCACGCAAGAGGTCGCCCAGCGACTCGCGCGCAATGGTGCCCGTGCCCTTCTTGTCGAACAGCGCAAAGGCCTCCTTGTATTCAGCGTCAGACTGTCGCAGAACCAGCGAGTTAGCAGCGTATCCCCAAAGGTGCAGCTTCGATCGAAGCGGATCGCGCGAGTCAACGTACCATGATGTGAGGTATGGTGGGTGGTGGTGAGCAGGTCGGAAGCGTCTCCACAAGCGGATGCGCAAAGGCACACTTGGCGCGCGTGCATGGCTGTGCGCCTGTTGGTCTTCAACTGCGCTTTGGCCCAAGACACACGTTCAAGACACACACACGCACGCTCGCCTGGCCGAGAGCCCAGCGAAGTGGCAGTATCGGCACGCTCAAACGACGCTCGCCAGAAAAAAGGGGCTCGACGGCCCCTGTGCATCGCAGCTTGGAAACCAACACCTCTGAAATCCACGCAGCCAACGCGTGCGCTTTCCCGTTCTGTCGCCCCTTTTTTCCCACTTAGATGTCCATGGCCTGCCAGCGTGTGCCGCCCAGCGCGAGCAGCGCAGACTCGCACGTGACAGTCGCAAATTTCTTTTCATGTGAGCATAGACGCGGTCGCACATTGTAGTTCGAAAAAAACAAAAATTCGAATCCTCCAGCCCGGCTGAGCCCGATGCGGGGGATCTCGAGGTGCCAGGCCCAACTTCCACAGACCCTGGCGCTGTGTCTCTGTGCCCGCCGATCTTGGGTTTGGGCACGAGACAGAGGTCGGATCCGTCTCGCCTTTTGGGCCCGCGCTGCTCGTCTTCCGAATTTTTGAGAAGAAACGGCGGCAGCGCTGGATTCGGGCGCCATCGCCACAGCCGCTCGCCCAAGCCGACGACTGGCGCAGAGCGCCCGCGCTACCCTGCTATGCAAATTGGCCGAGAGCCGCTTGGTTGCGTTGGTCGTCGTCGTCGAGTGCTTGCATCGCTATCTCTTCTTCCACCGTCCAGCCTCTCGTTCTCTAGGAGTCGTCTATCCAGCCATCATGTTCGCCAGGTCAACAGCAGTTCGCTCCGTCGCCCGCCAGGGTCGCCACTTCACCTCCTCTTCGGCTCGCCGCGCCACCGCACAGGAGAACGCCTCGTCGGCCATCAACGACATCTCCAAGAAGGCACAGGAGATTGGCGGCCCCGTCATCAAGCGCGTCGAGGGTCTTCTCGGAGGTACGTAGTCTCGCTCCCGCAGTCAGCCGGAACCGGTACCCTTCTTCGCATTGAAATACTGACTCTTGCATCGTTGGAAATCTCAGGCTACTCGGAGCCCATCAAGTACAACCTGTCCGTGGCGAGCTCGATCGCCAAGCAGGTGTACGTCGCCGAGGCGCTTGCCCCACCCACCTCGCTCAACACCATCGTCTCGGCATACCGTCAGATGTGGTCTAAGGCGTCGGACAAGGCCTTCTGGGCACAGCTGCTCTCCAAGGGCGACTGGAAGAAGCTCGGCATCTACGCCGTCGAGGCATACGGCATCTTCACCATCGGTGAGATGATCGGCCGCAGATCGCTCGTCGGCTACAAGCTCGACACCTCCAAGCACTCGCACGCCCACTAGACCGCATTCGCATGCGCCTGTCCACATCACCGCCATGTGAATTTCTCAAACCCACTGTCCTCATATGCCCATTCTTTGCAGCCAGCCAGCACATCATCGGACGAGCGCATTCTACACGCCCACCAACTTCGCAGAAGCCACAGGCAGGGAGTCGGATCAGTATTGTCTATTCTGCTCGGTGGCACATGGTGGATTCGAGGAAAGCGTAGAGGCCAGCATAATCAACAGTGTCGCGCATGGGTGGCGCCGTCGTCCTGGAGCGCAGGCATACAGTCTGGTCCGAAGCATCCAGACGATCGGCAGCCCAATCGCGCGCCGCAGCCCGCTCCCGAAAGCACTGTTGCCACGACCATCTCTGTGCCGGCAGCGTGTCGGAGGCTGTGGTGCCATGCGAAGCGGTGTCCGAGCCAGCGCGCGTGCGCGACCAGTCAAAGTGCGACTCGCCGTAGCCGATGGTGGATCTGTCGCACGCAAAGCTGATCGCGCACGCGAACTGGCGTGCCGACATGACGTTGTGCGTGTCGAGCTTCTTGAGAACCATCAGCCGCAGCTCAGGCGGTAGATCGAGGAACCGGTGACAGCCTTGCTGAGCTTCGTGGAGCGGGGTGCGTGCACGCTGTGCTGCACATCCCATCGTCCTCGCCGCAGCCAAGACGGCGATGGCTGCTTGCCTGCACCTCTCTCCGTCGACAGCATTTTGTTCGAGTCTCGACTGCTTGAGTGCGTGCCAATTGCCCAGCGTGAGTCCTGCGCCAATCTCGGCAGCCTCGTCAAAGTCGCGCGCCCACTCGTCGATATGCGCACCCACCGCCTTCATGTGCCGCGCGATCTCGATCGGCACTTCTTGTTCGGACGGTGCGGGCTCGTTGAGCCTTACCCTGCGTGCGCGCAGGTCGAGAAACGCCACGATGGAATCGATCTCATCGTGCGAGACACATGCATACTTCTTGCGGATCGCTTCGAATCGCTCGCGTTGCTCTTGTGGATCTTGTGGCAGCCAGCCTCGCTCGATGTTGCCCGCCAGCTCGAGCACCTCCAGCGATCGATTCGGCCGCCGCAGGCGCGCACGAAACACCGTATCGTAGAACGCATCTTGCTGCGCCTCCGAGATTCCAGCAGCTGAGTCCGATGATGATGCGGAGCCGATGAGCGCAGCTACAATGGAGCGCACACCGCGACTGCCGAATCCATTGCCGTTGAGCAGCAGCGTCTTGACGCTTCGACAGCGCGCAGCATCCGCAATGAAGCTTGCCACAGCCTTGGCAGCGACCATACGCTCCTCTCCCGATACATCGTTGTCATCTTCGGCCGGAAGCACGTTGGAAAGCTCCAGACACTCGAGGGAGGTCCCTGCCGGCGGAAGCGAGTCCATCAACGCCGCGAGCGCGGTCGGCGAGATGGGATTTGAAGACAGGGTGAGCCGTCGCAGCGGTGATGCGGCTAGAGCGCGGGCAAGGGCGGTATATGCGGCCGAGTCGCCTTCGAGCTCGTTGCCTTTGAGGCTGAGCGTGTGCAGCTTGGGGTTACGCTCCAGCAACGTACAGATGGCAGAGAGGCTGGCAGACGTCAGCTCGTTGTTGTCCATCTCGATGATGCGGAAAGTATTCCACTGTGGTTGAGCGAGCAGGTTCGATTCCCACCAAGCCCCATCCAAGGTAGCGTGTCCTCTTGCGGTGGGGGATTCGTTGGGGTTGCTGTGTTTGGACTGCTCCCCAGAGTTTGAACCCGCCTCATGCTCATACAGAGCTTGGAGAATCTTGGCAGCTTTGGCATCACCTAGCTCCGCATGCTGTAAGCAAAGCCTATGATACCGTCCAGCGCTGCTGCGCAGGTCATCTAGCACTCTCGAGGCTGACACCGGCTCGTCCTCGACCTGCACAGACAGCGTTCCATACGCTGGCCGGCTTCTGTTGTTGCGGTCTGGCCGGGCGGAGCTGGTGCCGTCATCGGACGGCAGCGAGGCGTTGTCGAGGTCGAGGTCGCTCATCTGCCAAGCTGAGCCCGAGCTTGTTCAGATCGGTGCCGGTGGTGAACAAGGATGCTTGATGGTGGCTTGAGGGCGGCTGCTTCGAGCTTTTTTTGGTGGGTCGCCTCCACATTCTGACAGCAACTCGGCCAAACGCGCTCTCAGGCGCGAGAAGCTAGAATCGACACTGCGGGATGCAGTCCGGCTGAGCCGAGGCGCGGTGAGCCGGGCCACACTTGGACCCTGAATCACGGGCTTATCGAACGACCCCGGCGGCGCATCAGACACGGAGGATGATCACAGCCACCATCACATCACCATCCACGACGGCTATCAGCCCTAGATTGTCGCCATGAGGCTCACGCTCCTTTCCGCTCTCCTCAGCTCGGCTCTCTGCCTGGTGCCCTCCAGCCTGGCGTGGGGCATCACGGGTCACCAAATCGTAGCTACGATCGCCCAAACGCAGCTGCACCCTGCCGTTCGCGAGCAACTCTGCACGATCCTGCCCAACTACACGCAGTACCCATCCCACTGGCCGACCTCTCCCTCTGAATCCGCTCGCACCCACTGCCATCTCGCGGTCCTGGCCGGCTGGCCTGACACGATCCGCTACCGATATCCGTGGAGTGGCGAGCTGCACTACGTGAACCCGGTCGACGACCATCCGCCCAAGCAGTGCTTGTACGGCGAGACTGGCTGGACGTCGGAGCTCAACGTGCTCAGTGCGTTGGTCAACTACACGTCTCGCGTCGTGACGCAGTCCGGCTGGGAGCGCGATATGGCGCTGCGCTTTGTCGTGCATCTCTTCGGTGACGCACATCAGCCTCTGCACCTTACGGGCAGAGCGCGTGGCGGTAACGACGTTTGGGTGCATTTTGAGGGCAGGAAGGCCCGACTGCATACCGTGTGGGATACGCTGCTGATCGATAAACAGATTCGAGAGCTGGCCAACTATACAACACCGCTACCGTCACGAAGGATCGAAAGCGCACTCGTCGGCGCGAGGTACGATCCGCTGGTGAGGTATATTCTCAAGGAGGGTCTAGGCCAGCCTGCTGTGCGTGGACAAGCCGAGACCGCTTGGTGGCGAGACGAATCGGAGCGATGGGCCACTTGCGAGGGCAAAGCCCGAAATGACTCCGAGGAGTCGTGGGCTGCAGAGGGACAGCTAATGTTTGCTGATGCGACGGGTCCAGATGCGGTCGACGATACGGATCTGCCAATCTGCCCGTACGAGTGGACAAAGTCCATGCACCCGCTTGTGTGCGAATACGCATTCGCCCCGCCTGTGCCGGTGTGGGAGCAAAGCCCTCGTACGCAGCGAGATGGACCGACGCCCTCGCCCACACCCGCACCCGAACCGGAACTCGACGTCCCAGAATACGTCGGCCGCATCGAACGGTAAGTGCAGCGCTCTTCGACACGCCTCCACTGCAGACCTTGCTGACCTCCGCTTCTTCATCTTTGCTCACGCTCCACAGCGACAAGGTCATTCATAAGCAGCTCGCCATGGCAGGGATTCGGCTCGCTGCTGTGCTCAACACATTGCTCCTTCCACCCGAATCGGGTGACACCATTCGATCTCTGTAGCATCGCATTTGTATGGCATTCCTCGAAGCACGGAAGATGGTATTGTCCCTTGGTCCAGAATGCATGCTAGGCTTGGACTGCATTGTTGGAAGTCGTATCGTTGTCAAGGCGCAAGTTGGCAAAGGCCTTGGATGGTGAGGAGGCGGGCGATGCGGGGGCGGTGTTGTCCGCCGAGCCGTGCTGCGCCACGACCGAGCTGTTGGCGATGTGCGCCTCGGCGCGCTCGATGACCTGGAAGAAGATGTCCCACATGCGCGGACAGTCGAGGTTCTCGAGCACCTCGACGTTCCTACCGCCGCGACCCCAGCCGTTGTGCTCGACGCGGTCGCCCCAGAAGTCCACCACAGTCGCGCCGCACGCCAGACCGTCGCTGCACTCGACGTCGACGCGGTAGCGCTTGGGCGGCATCGCGTCCCCAGACGCCGTTGCCTCAGCCTGCGAGTCCGACAGATCGCTCGCATCCGCACTGTCGACCGTAGCAGCTTCGAGACCCAGTGAATTGCTGTCTGTCACGACCCGTGGACGGCGCGGCTTGCCCGAACCCCCGCCCGCACGCGTATCCTTGTTGCTGTGAGGATCGGCGTCAAACATGCCCACGTTGGGCACGTCTCCCGGCGACGGAACGCGACGGTGGAAGAGCGTCGGATCAATAATGTAGGCGATCGCCAGCATGTCGTGCACGGGCGGCCCGCGAGTGAACCCGAACTCGGACGCGTACGTCTTGGCGAAGAACGTGAGCGTGGAGCTCAGCATCCTCTTGAGATCGCTTGGACCAGAGGCGGACGGAGTGGGCAGCTCCGCGGCTGGCGCAACGGGCGAAGCGATAGGCGAGTGAGACGGCGAGATGGGGCTCAGCGCAGCTCTCGATTGTCGACGGGACGATGGCGAGCGCACTCGACCGCTCAGAAGACGGTCGTGCAGCTCGGCGGTGAAGATGGCCTGGTGCGTCACGTTGAGGCCGGCCATGACCACTTTGATGTCGGTGTTGAAGACGATCGAGGCGGCTTCGGGATCGTTGAGGATGTTGAACTCTGCCAGAGGGCCGCGGTTGCCGCGCACGCCTGCAGCTCCACCCATGAGCACGATCTGCTCAATGCCGCGCACGAGGTGCGGATAGCAGCGGATGAAGAGAGCCACGTTGGTCATGGGCCCCGTCACAGCAAGGTGGATGGCAGGTTTGCCTGCATTGAGACGCTCGGTGAGGATGGTCGAGAGCGTGTATAGAAAGAGCGAGGGTTCGGGGCCAGTTGTCGGTGAGCTGGTGCGTGGATGCGCGGGGTGTAGCCATGGCTGGCAAAGCGGCGATGAGAGCGAGGGCAGGCCCTGAACGCCGCCGAGGCCACCCTGTCCGTGGATGCCGACGTCCACTTTGACCTCCTTGACCAGCGGGCAGTCCGAACCGCGGATGACGGGAATGGACGGGTCGGCTCGGTAAAGCGCCATAAGGCGAACGGCATTGAGGAAGGTGTCGCGGCCACCAGCGTTGCCGGCTACGGTGGAGACGCCGAGCAGTTCGAGGCTGGGATGGTGCAGCGCCATGAGTAACGCCATGGCGTCGTCATGGCCCGGATCGCAGTCGAGCCATACCGACTTGATCTGAGTGGGATCAGCTGCCAGCGTCGCCAGGGCCGGCTGAGGGACGTCGGAGGCCGTGCGGGCTCGAGGCTGGTAGGCAGCCGTCTGTGCCGGTTGGACAAACTGGCTGAGACGTCGCAGCAAGGACGGATTGGAGCCGGGCGAGGAAGATGACGACGACTCTCTCTTCATCTTGCACGATGTGATTGACGCAAGTAGGCGATGCGACTCTGGGTTGGTGGGCAGGAGGTATGTGGTGTCGAGGAAGGGATGCTGGGTGGGTAGCTCGGGCAGCTCGCGCTTCTCGGGGCGGGCCGAATCGATGTTGGCGATGCAGAGGGCGGATGCGGGTGTTGAGGCTGCTGCAGCTGGTGTGGATCGGTTGCCGTGGGTCGCAGTTGTCAGTCTGACTGACTCTGCATTCTTCGCGACAGTCACGTAGCGCGGCGGCCTCGATAGGGAGCGCAGGGTCCAGTCGTCGGATCCAGCGACGGTCGCCTTCCGACACCCGCGGAGCGTGCGGAAAAAAAGGAGGCCATTCCGCGCTCTTTCTTCGATTCCTCCTCCACATTCTTGGAACCGACGCCTCAAGACTAGCAATCGCTCACAGCACCTCCATCTTGCCGACGCTTATCTCGGATTCTCTAGACTCAGCCCGACCTGCCGACAGCCCGCCCGCCCACTCGCAGCTTTTGAGCATTGTCCATCATGGCGGATGTGTGGATCTCACGCAAGAAGTGGACATGCAAGTATTGCGATGTGACGATCAACGATGACCTGCCTTCGCGGCGGCACCACGAGTCCGGCGTAAGGCACAAGCAAAACGTGCGCAACGCGCTCCAAGATCTTTACCGCAAGGGCGAGCAGGAACGTAAGGATGCCGATCATGTCAAGAAGCAGATGGAACAGATCGAGGCGCTTGCCGCAGCGAGCTACGCAAAGGACCAGGCGGCAGCCGGTACGTCGGCCTCGGCCACAGCTGCGTCCGCAACCCTCATGACGCCTCCGTCGACTGCTGCTGCTGCTTCTTCTTCCAAAGCATCAACTGCAACCGCTTCCAAGCCGAGCGTTCGTCGTCCGCAATCCTCGAGTGCTCTGATTCAGGTGCCGGATGTGCAGCCTATCGCCCGGGCAGGTCAATGGGAACAGGTGGAGCCAGTCCAGCCGGCCGCGTCCACATTCGGATCGCAGCCAACACAAGCGACGGAGCGAGATCAGGCGAGGTCGTTCCGAGTGAGAGAGAAGGTGGGGCGGCTGGACAACAGTGACGACGATGACGATCTCGAGGCACGCACCATCAAGATCAAGAAACGGCCACGAACGGAGGCAACAGCGGAGCCTTCGCCTACAGCAGGATCCACTCGTACCAAAGCTGAACCCACTCCGTCCTCGAGTTTCGACGACCTTGCGTCGATACGTACACAAGCAAGCGTAAAGAAGGAGGAGTCGGACAACAATCAGCCTCCAGATTCAGAGCTGGCAGATGCGGACGGTGGTGATGCAGACACGGTTGGTACAGCCAACAGCGGAGGCGGTGACAGCGGCGGCGGTGGCGGCCTGTTCAAGAAACGTCGCCCTGGTGCTGGAGCCGGCACGAAGAGGGTCAGAGCGGTCATATGAGTGACCAGAAGTCGTCTTGGACGGAAAAAAAACGGTGATGGTGGCAGACACTCGATCTGTGATTGGGGCCTCGATCGGGTCCCGATGCAATATCCAAATATTTGGTTTGGGCGCTTCGCTTCCACGTCACACGGAATTGCGCCTCTGTCTGCTGTCGATGGCGAAATTAGTGCCAGCGCTGAGGTGGCAATTCTTCCGCCAAATGCGGTTAGTGATGCCATGCGCTGAAGCCTCTGCCACTTGCAATGGTATCAGGATCACAAAGCTGAGCTCGGACCAGAAGGCATCATATGGACAGCCATGGGAAAGGAGGCTTGAACTCGAGGAGGCAATGTTGGTGCGAGAGCCTGCGCTGGGGACGGTGCGGAGAAAGTGGTGCGGCGGGAAATGCGTTGGTGAGCTGGCGAGCTGGCGAGCTGGCAGAGAAGGCCGAAGAAATTCGAGCCCAGTGGCCCAGTGCACAGACCCGCCGACGCGCCCAGCAAGCGAGGCTGAAACGAGCCCACTTTATTGGGCGAGAAGAACTCGGCTCTCACAACGCAGCGAGACACACACTCAGCCCCGCTAGCCCTGGGCCTTGGCCTGCCCTGGCTACTGCTGCTGCTGCTGCTGCCACGTCCCAGCGCACTGCGGCCCGGCGACCGTGTCCACGTCGACACGAACCGCCAACCGAAGCTTCCAGCTCACCCTGGCGTCGGCGTCGGCTCAGACCGCGCACACACACACACAAGGCCACCTCGCTCGCCCTCGCCATCCTTTCTCTTCTTCCACACCATCAAGTCTTCCCCCTCAAGATAAATACTACCGGGTCTCGTAAGTGTCCTTCCCATCTCCTGCCTCAAACACTCGCCAGCCCCTCTTTCGCATCGCTGCTCGGTCAGCCTTGCCACCCTCCCATCCCCTTGATACCCCGCCTTGGCACCGTCGCCATCGCCACACGTCGCAGTGACCGCGACCCCTCGCGTCATACCCACACTTCACCGCGAACACTCTTGCTGACCAACGCCTCGCCCTTGACTTCGGCACACTCCAGTCGGAAGTACAAGTCAACATGGTTCTCGCCAGCCGCACAACAGCGGTGGCACAGCGCCGCAGGGCCGCTCGTGCCACTGGCCTCTCCCGACCCGCCTTCATGACCATCATCATGGCCATCCTCGCTCTCCTCACCTTCTCCGCCTTCATGGCCCCTGCCTCCTCCGCAGGCGGCATGGGCGTCGCCGCTGCCGCTGACAAGCGCAGCGAGTACGGAACTGTCATTGGTATCGATCTCGGAACTACCTACTCGTGTGTCGGTGCTCAGGTCAACGGCCGCGTCGAAATCATCACCAACGACCAGGGTAACCGAATCACTCCCTCTTACGTCGCATTCACCCCCGAGCGTCTCGTCGGTGACGCCGCCAAGAACCAGGCCGCTCAGAACCCCGAGAACACCATCTTCGACGCTAAGCGTCTCATTGGCCGCAAGTGGGGTGAGTCCGACCTCAAGAAGGACGCCAAGCACCTCCCATTCAAGCTCGTCGAGAAGAACGGCAAGGCCGCCATCCAGGTCACCGTCAACGGCGACAAGAAGACCTTCACCCCCGAGGAGGTCTCCGCCATGGTGCTCCAGAAGATGAAGGAGACCGCAGAGGCCTACCTCGGCCACAAGGTCACCCACGCCGTCGTCACCGTCCCCGCCTACTTCAACGACGCTCAGCGACAGGCTACCAAGGACGCCGGTACCATCGCCGGTCTCAACGTCCTCCGTATCGTCAACGAGCCCACCGCCGCTGCCATCGCCTACGGCCTTGACAAGAAGGACGGCGAGTCGCAGATCATCGTCTACGATCTCGGCGGAGGTACCTTTGACGTCTCGCTCCTCTCGATCGACTCGGGCGTCTTCGAGGTGCTCGCCACCGCCGGTGACACTCACCTTGGTGGTGAGGACTTTGACAACCGTGTCTCCGACTACATTCTCAAGCAGTTCAAGAAGAAGACCGGCCTCGACGCCTCGTCCAACAAGCGCTCCGTCGGTAAGCTGAAGCGCGAGGTCGAGCGTGCCAAGCGCACCCTCTCCAGCCAGATGTCCACCAAGATCGAGATCGACGGCTTCTTCGAGGGCAACGACCTCGACGAGACCCTCACCCGCGCCAAGTTCGAGGAGCTCAACATGGACCTCTTCCGCAAGACCATGAAGCCCGTCGAGCAGGTGCTCAAGGACGCCGGTGTCAAGAAGGACGAGATCGACGACGTCGTCCTCGTCGGTGGCTCCACCCGTATTCCCAAGGTCCAGGCCATGCTCAAGGAGTACTTTGGCCGCGAGCCCTCCAAGGGCATCAACCCCGATGAGGCCGTCGCCTGGGGTGCCGCCGTCCAGGGTGGTGTCCTTGCCGGTGACGAGTCGCTCGGCGATGTCGTCCTCATCGACGTCAACCCGCTCACCCTCGGTATCGAGACCAACGGCGGTGTCATGACCAAGCTCATCCCCCGTAACACCGTCGTGCCCACCAAGAAGTCGCAGATCTTCTCGACTGCCGCCGACAACCAGAACACCGTGCTCATCCAGGTCTTCGAGGGCGAGCGTTCCATGACCAAGGACAACAACATGCTTGGCAAGTTCGAGCTCACCGGTATCCCTCCCGCGCCGCGAGGCACGCCTCAGATCGAGGTCACCTTCGAGCTCGACGCCAATGGAATCATGAAGGTCTCGGCCGCCGACAAGGGCACGGGCAAGGCCGAGTCTATCACCATCACCAACGACAAGGGCCGTCTCACCACCGAGGAGATTGAGCGCATGGTCGCCGAGGCCGAGGAGTTTGCCGAGCAGGACGAGGCGGTTCGCAAGCGCATTGAGGCGCTTAACAACCTCCAGAACTTCATCGCCTCGCTCCGCAGCCAGATCTCGGACAAGGAGGGTCTTGGCGGCAAGCTCGACAAGGAGGACAAGGACACCATCAAGCAGAGCCTCAAGGACGCCGAGGCATGGCTTGACGAGAACAGCCAGACCGCCGAGGGCTCCGACATTGAGGAGCAGCTCAGCGAGCTCCAGGCTGCTGTCGCCCCCATCACCGCCAAGATCTACCAGGGCGGCGCTGCCGGTGGCGACGACGAGCCTCTCAACTACGGCCACGACGAGCTCTAGACAGGCTCCGACGTGATGGTATGGGTCTTGCGTGACTCTAGCCGTCTGCACGCTTGCTTGCTCTCAGCGAGACTCGGTAGGACTCTCCAGTGAGAACATCTCTGCATCTGATCAGGGTGCGCTCAATCAAAAGAATTCGTTCGAACAGAGTCATGTTGGACAGTGTGTGCGCACAAATTTCGTTGGTTGAGTGGAGGGGTGAAGGCCGGATAAGAGCCCTGAGTTCCCGCAACGAAGGTCCACCTCGGGCTGCACCACCTGCCTAGGACCGGCACAAGTTCCGGGTTCAGAAGCCTTCGAGTGCATTGCGTCGCAGTCAGGCAGTTGCCGTGTCCGGACGCCAACAAGGTCCCTCGTACAGATTCCAGAATGCAGTTTGGATTGGTGTGCATGTCTACGAGGCAAACAAGGGAGGTGAGGAACAGAATTCTGCTGCGCCTTGGAGATGGTATAGAGTCTTAGCGCGTTCAGGCTGAATGTGAGGGGTTGTCTGGTTGCATGCCCTCGCGGATCTGGCGGACGACCGAGTCGCTGACGAGTGCTCTGAGTTCGTCTTCCGGATCGAAGCCCTCGCGTTCTGCGCGTGTCATGATCTCGCCCACACGTGCCATGAGCTGATCTGTCTGTGCATCGAGTCTCTCGTCCTCTGCTGCCTGCTCTTCCTGCGTCAATTCCCTACTATCCGTCCTTGCATCACCGTTCTCGTCCTCGCCAAGCCCGTCGTCCTCCTCCGCATCGGCTTGGAGCGACTCTCCCGTCACAGATGCAATGTACTGTGCCAGATCCTCGTGCTCGTTCTCGAGCGCCTGTTGCGCTGCTGTAAGGCCTTCGGAATTCGTGTGTTTGGCGTTGGCGTGGAACTCCTCGATCAGACAGCGCGCCGTTTCGACCGTCTCGCACACGAAGAGCGGCGTATCGAGATCCGAGTCGGTCACATTCACCGCATCTGATGGTACCGAAGGATGCGACAGCAGATAGCGCAGGATATCGAGGTGACCGTACGATGCAGCAGCGTGAAGAGGCGTGTATGTGAACTCGTCCGCAGCAGTGGGAGAGATGCCCTCGCGTTCGACGCAGTCCTTGACGCGGTCCAGGTCGCCTTCGCCGGCGGCGATCCAGATGTTCTTGGGCGCGGATGCACCAGCCGGAGCCACAGCTCGATCCAAGTTCGTCGGTACGGGCATCTTTCTCAATGTCCTTAGCAATGTCGTTGTGCCAAAGAGCCCCGTGTGAAGTGCGTTTGATGGTGTTCAGGAGTGGAAGAAGCTGAGTCGTGGCTGAGGTGGCTGCAACAGAAACCCAAATTTGGATTATGTGGTGCTGACATGCAGCAGAAAAATCGCGGGAGTCGGGGATATGTGGAGCTGCGCCCCCTCACGACACCAGCTGCGTTTTTCGACACGACACCGGCTCCTGACTCCTGACCACGAGCTTGTTGCCGTCTGTTGGATCCACCTGTGGCTCGTTCCGCAGTCGCCAAGCTCAGCAACCATGGGAAAGAGAAAAAGCTCCAGCAAAAAGCCCACGGGCTCCAAGAGACCACCCCCGCTCGGTAAGTCAACCTTGGCACCGACAATATGTCGAACGATGCACGCAAGCATCTTGGCGATAGAGCTGACAGGCGTGTATTTGTTGTTCATCCACAGACACCGTCTTCACATGTCTCTTCTGCAACCACGAGAAGGCAGTCTCTTGCAAGATGTAAGTGCGCCCGTCCCAGACCCATGCACAACGATGCCCGATGTACTAACTTTATGGCGACCCGCTATGGATTTGACGACGCATACGACGTGAATCGCAGTGACGAAAAGGCGAGGATCGGATACCTCTCGTGCAAGATTTGCGGGCAAAAGTTCTCGGCGGACACGAACCCGCTCGACCAGCCCATCGATGTCTACTCGCTCTGGATCGACGCCTGCGAGGACGTCGCCAACGAGCAGGAGCGCTGACAGGTCACGGACCATCCTCCCACCCACGTACATTCGCATCGCGGCTCGCTGTCGTCTCCGTCCTACAATGGTTGAGGACCGGTGACAGCACAACAGCATACTAGCTGGAACGCACGCCGTTGCCGCCTTCGTTGTGCGACCGGACATTCCGGACACCGACCGCAGGAACATCCAACAACGGGTTTGGAGCTTGCTTCTATCGTCTCGTTTCTCGACTCTCATGTACTTCTACAAACTATCGCCTTCGTATCGTCCAAATTGCGCGCGTGCATCCGTCTGGATCCAGTATCAAGAGCGTCACTCTCGAAGGTGCTTTCGCAGCCGCGACGAGGTCGCCATCCGACATCCGGTGTCAGGAGACTGCCGTCGTATCTCGGAGCTGATCTGCAGATCGTTGGCAAGACGCTACCGAATCGGAGATCATGCTCTTCTCTCAGTCGCACAGCTTTCGCGCAGGTTTCGGACTCACACGGTCGACCGCGTGGTGTGAGTTGGCAAACGCACCGGCACGACGCTGCGAAGATATGCGGGGCTCTTACCAGTCCGGCTTGGGTCACGCGGATGGTGATGGCGAGGGCGGTGCTGAGATTGACCGGTGCGCAGCACAGCCGGTTGCTTCGAACGGTTGAACTATAATCACCCTGACGACCCATGGCAACGGCTGAGACGACGGCCTTACATGCGGTGGGCCGGATTTTGGCCGCGAGAACGTAAGAAGGCACTGTATCCGACGGTTGGACCCTGCGTCCGCATGTTGAGCACTGCGTCGGCCAGCTGGTTGTACGCTTTGACGCGCGGTTGCTGACCGGCCGAGCAAGTGAGACTGGGGTCTTCCGAGTCGAAAACCGGGTGAGCTTGATTTGGGGCGAGACAAGCAACCCCCCAAAGCAGGCGTAGCCGGCGGAAGATGGGTCGTGCGGGTCTAGCTTCTTCCCGCTGCCAGATGACATCGATTGCGGACAAAAAAGAATGTTAAGTCGACTGACAGCTTTGGGGGTTCCGGAATCTACACAAGGATCGAAGCGTACCGCGACGTGCATATCGAGGAGGAAAATTGAATTCGCGCCCGGCCCTCGAGGTGCAGGATTACGACACATTCGAAACGCGCTTCGAAGGTTCGGACGGCCATCCACGCGGTGCACGGTAGGCCTGCACAGCCTCACGGACCTCGCATGCGACCACACTGAGACACACACTAGCTTGCGCGCACAGCGGCCCAACCTCGCCATTTTCCACCTGCCCATCTTGCATTCAGTTTGCGCCCGCACATTTCGGCAAGCCAACGTGAGGAGCTGTGTCGCCAAGCTGCGCGCAAGAACAAGGGTAGCCGGTCAAATCTTCTCAAGAAGCCATGAAAACAGTATAGAGGTAAGGACGGCCAAAGCATCTGATCGATATCCATCCAGTCTGCGGTTGGGAAAGTGAATTTCTTTTTTTTTTTCTTGTAATTTCGTGATGCCAAGTTCAAGATGAGTTGGACTGAAGATCACGGGTCCAAAAGGGTGCTTGTTGGGTCTCGGGAAGAAGCGCGTCGCCAGCCGCCAGAGGAGGTGGCCCCTGCGCCATCGTCGCCCTTCTCGACTGCCCAATTTTTCCGAGGCATCGCCTCGTCCGCCTAACTCCTTGTCATACCGTAGCCCGCATTCATCTCTTCGGCATTGATGCATCTCACAACGGTGGCAGCATCCGCCTAGGTGCGAGATTGGGCACAGAATTTGAGCTTCGCTGCATGCGCACGCAGAGCAGATGCAGCATTGAGTGTGCTTCACTGAGTGGAATTGCTGAACGTACAAATGCATGCTCGAATGGGCTGCCAAGCGATGTCTTGCGTCTCAATGCTCACATACGCACAGCCCAGGTTTGTTGCAACAGCAATCACAGGTAAAAGGCAATGTTCATGGTGGTATTACCGAAAAAGAATGGAGCAAAACTGCATGCCAGCATCCAACGCGGAGAGGCAAGTGGACATGCAGGAAAATCAAGCGAGAGAATAATGGCAGCTGTTCGAGGCTGGGGCAAAAGGATTGACAGGCGGCTGGTGGGCGATGGAAAGAAGGCGAAGATGGAGAAGACCAAGCCGGAGCGAGGTGGGATAGAGGAGGCTGCATCGTTTCATTGTCGCGTCATGTTGAGCCACATGGACGGCTGACCGTGGTACCGGGCGGATCGCCTTACATCCATTTAAAGGAAGGGAAGGAGGGCACCGGCGAGACCGAGGACGGTAAGGCCGGCGGTGGAGGGCGAGAAGGCGGCGGCGGCGTTGGAGGCGCGGCTCGAGGTCTGGGCGGGGGCCGACGAGCTGCTGGTAGGCGAGCGCGAGGCAGTGCTCGAGGCGGCCGAGGAAGAGGCAGCCGAGCTCATGCTCGAGGAAGCGGCCGACGAGGAAGAGCGGACCGACGACGAAGCAGCAGCCGACGAGCTGGAGGCGGCCGAGGTGGCACCGGCACCGGCAGCAGCCGACGAGCTGGAGCCGCCGTTGAGGCACGAGCTGTCCGACGAGGGGAGGACAACGAGGGGCGAGGCGTAGTTGGGCATACCACTGCCGTCGTTGATGGTGATGGTGATGTTGGTGCCAGAGGCGATGTTGACGGTCCAGACGTACGTGCCGGAAGCGCCAGTCTGGTCGGGGAGGTTCTCGATGGGGGCGGCCGAAACCTCACCACCGGGAAGGATGCTCAGACGCACAGTGCCGGTGGCACCGGTCCACGAGAGAGCGGCGGGCTGGCACTGGGTGATCGAGGCGGGGGTGTTGATGGTGGCGGCCGAAGCGGCGGCAGCGAACACAACGGCACCAGCGGCGGCGGAGGAGATCTTGACCATTTTGAAAACGATAGAAGGGAGTTGTTGGGGAGGAAGGGCAAGATGCAGCGAGATGGAACGCAGGGGTATGATGGAGAGGAAGAGGGCGGATGGATGCACTGATCGTGGCTCACCTATATACTCGAGGCAGAAGACGACTAGGGAACGAGGGAGGCAGGGGCAAAGACGCAGGCCAAGGGGGGCCAAGCGAGGGGCGGCAGAATGAGCTCGCAAACAGCTCTCGGACCTATCTCACGGCGCTGGGGCCATTGGGCGTCAGGCTTTGACTCAGGCTCAGGTCGAGGTGCAGGCGCATGCGCAGCAGCGGCACGCCGGTTCTGAAGCGAGAACGAACGAGGGAGGGACGGGCAAGGACGAGGTCGGTCGGTCGGTCGGTTGGTCAACTCTACATCGGCCACTGCAGCCGCGTCAACGCGCAACCCAAGCCTGGGTTGGATGATGGCTACAGCGGCCAGGAAAGGGGGAGGGCGAAGGGGGAGGAGGAAGGGGCTGCTCACTACGCCCTGCAAACGCAGCCAAGACGGCCGAGCAGACCCGGGCAGCAGGCGAGGCGAGGCGAAAGTGCTGGAAAATGCGGCGGAGCCCAAGCGAGATGAACAGAAGCGGCCCAGGTTTGGGATCGCGCAACTGCGCCAAGCTGGAATTGCACTTGGAATTCAATTTCAATCGCCACAACATCGAGCAGGCGCCGGCCGGCACTGGCGAGCCGCGTGCCCAAAACACACCGCCTTGCCCAGCCAGTTCACAGCAGAGCGCAGGAACGAGGCAGACGGTCCAAGCAGCATCCAGGTGAGCAGGTCCACAGGTTGCGGCACGGCACAGCAAACTGCACTCCCGGGGCACACAGCCAAAATTCTTGGGCCGAGGAGCGGCGAGGGTTCATGGCGGCTGTCGATCCTGGCTCGCCCTTGTCCGATGGCTCGATCGTCCCTAGCCCGCGCTTTGCAAGCGTTGGTGGTGATCGCGAAACTTCGGCGGCAAACTGTCGATGTCGGATGCGCTGTGCTATCTTTGGCTCCGCCGCCCCCCCCCCCTCCCCGGTGACCCTCGCTACGCCCGATCATCAAGGTCCGCGCTCACTCTCGGAAGCCGCCGGCGCACAGAAACGAGGTTTCATATGAAAAAGAATCACACATGTCCCCCAGCCTAGCCACGAGCTATAGCATAGGAGGTTTGTCTGCGAGGATTCATCAGCAGATGCAGATCGTGTCTGGGCTGGCGGGACAGAACATCCGACGGCCGACGGCCGACCAGATGGACGGGGCAAGTTCTTTTCTTTTCCATTTTTCTGGAGAGCTTGCTTGCACTGCAGTACGCCGGGCGGGACCACGCATGGATCCTCCCTTGTGAGGCTTGGTTGAGCTCTTCGTTCACAATCGCCGACTACGCTCTACAGGGCCGAAGATGCGAGTCGCAAGTCTGGATTGAGCTTAGAGCAACACATGCGCAGGGTGCAGCCGCGTCGCTCTGGTCAGACCGGCTGCATTTTGTCGGATGCGGAGCACGCGCGGTAGCCACGCCTCGGCCCACGCCTGGTGTCACACTTTGCGGTCCCATACCAAATGCTTTGATGTCAGTCGGAAGGTAGGCGCCGGCCATGGAATCGCCACACTGCGCCCCTGAGTGTCTGGCTTGGCCATTACTCTTTCCGCTGTGCCCAACCTCGGACTTCCTATGCTGATGAGATTGGCGAGAGCGAACGAGGAGCCATACAAGGGCTTGGCAGAGGGAGCGCTAGAATTTCTCAGTGCCGAATGGCAGGGCAGATTGGCATCGCTCAACGCGGCTCGCAAGCTTATCGTTGGCCGTGGTAAGGCTGCAACGCATGCTCCTGCTGTGGACGAAGAGAGCGTTGGAAGAGGCATGCAGGATTCGAGCTTGGCCGACGCAGCAAAGCAGCAGAGCGTTGTGCACCGAGATGCAGGCGCTTGCACCACTCGAGCATGTCCGAAGATTCTTCGCATGGCCAATCGGCCTGTGGCTTGCCGTGTTTTGGCCTTCGTTTTTCCTTTTGGCGTGCCGCGCCCCCTGAGCGCGCTTCCGGTTCAAATCTCCGATGAAGCCGTCTCGAGCGAGCGAGCGATCCAGGATCTGGACTAGCTCGCATTGCCTCGGCAGCATCCCGACTTGGGTCATCCGCATGCACCTTGCCAATCCTTCGTCATGCCGATCCGTTCCAGACGCTCCTTTGCCAACATCGCAATCGAGTCGTCCGGATCCCGCTTCCGTGTGGCCCTGTCAAGTCTGCTCGGCGAAGCCGAAATTGTGTCACATAAGTATGACTAATCCATTTTTTTAGCCTCCACGCCACCTCGCATGAGCTGCAACGCAACTGGACCCTGAACCAAAAAAACGTGCGGGCTTCCGTTCTGAAGACACTCCCGCAGTCCCACCATCACGTCCTCTTCCACCAGGGCTCTCACCCATGCATTACACTTTCACATCACCTTGACCGGCTATACCAGGAGGCGCCCACCCACGCAGGCTTCCTGAGCCCGTCAAAATTGTCGAGGTGACTTCACCTGTTCAGAAATGGTCGACGTCGAGCAACGGAAATGGCGCGCAACGGAACGGTGAGCTCAGCCGACAGCTGGCCAGCGCTTCAACGCGATGACAGCGATGACGACTTTCTGGATGACCAGGAACAGCACCACGTCTCGTCTACAACTCGCAAGCGACGTCGTTTCCAGCCAGAACGCCCCAATGCAGCCCAACCAAAGCCGACTCTTCGCGCTCTACTGGGCTTGACCAAAGCCGATGACTACATCGAGACCGCGCAGCCGTCTTCCGATGCAGATTCTTCACAAAAGGAAGACCCCGGCACGAGAGCCGCACACGCGATTGATAGCGATGCACTTGACCGGTCTCGCAGCTCGCCTTCGAGCTCTAATACGTCGTCCTCAGACGAGGAGGAAGTGATCCTGCCCATCAAGCGAGTCGCCCGCAGTCGTCTGGATCCCATCCCCCGACAGGACGCTCCGGCTCACAGCGTGGATGCTCCACCAGTCAAACCTTCACAAGTCGGCGTAATGCTCGATTCCGACCCGGAAGAGGAGCAGGAGCAGCCATTAAGCCTCAGCACGGCAGGTTCTGCATCGCTTTCACTTCATCCCACGGGCAAGGCAGCTTTGGCAAATGACGACAGCGGAAGCAGCCAAAGCGACGATGAAGAAGTGACCTTGACCGTCAGGCCCAAAGTGCTGACGAGTCAGCGATCAGCTTCGAAAGCATCCGCGGCAAATGGCTCGATCGCACATACCACCTTCTTAGATGGTCAAAGACCGTCTTTCCCTGTCCCAAAAGAGCTCAGGGATGTCGGTCCCCTCACCCTTGGTCCAGGCATCCAGGTCCCTGCAGCAATCAATCGCTTCCTCCGCAGCTATCAGCGAGACGGCGTCCGGTTCCTCTACAGATCCTACGCTGAGAGTAGAGGCGCGCTGCTTGGCGACGATATGGGTCTTGGCAAGACCATTCAGGTGATCGCCTTCCTCTCGGCCATCATGCAGAAGACCGGCAGAGAGAGTGACGCGGACCGTCGTATCGAGGCAGTACGCAGCGATCGACAGCGCGCAGGCTACCACTGTGCGAATGCCGTCTGGCCGACCTGCTTGATCATCTGCCCGAGCTCTGTCATTGACAACTGGCGGCACGAGCTCGACACCTGGGGCTACTTCGAGCATGCCGCGTTCAGCGGCGCGCGAGCCAAGGAAGAAGCATTGGAAGCCTTCCGCCGAGGTCGACTAGACATCCTTGTCACAAGTCACGAAACGGCCTCTCTGTCGATTGAGCAGCTGCACGACCTCGACTTGTCGTGCGTCCTCATCGACGAGGCACACAAGCTCAAGAATCCCAACTCACAGATGACGCAGGCCATGCAGACCTTCCGATGCAAGGTGCGCTTCGCCTTGACCGGCACGGCGATCCAAAACAGCTACCGTGAACTTTACACCCTGGCAGACTGGACCAACCCGGGGCTGCTCGGTACGGTCAAAGAGTGGATCACCGAGATCGAAGACCCGCTCAAGCACGGTCAGAAACGAGGCGCAGATCCCGAACGCATCGCAGACGCCAGAACACGTGCCGAGAAGCTCGTGCAGAACGTCTTGCCAATCTTCTTCCTCCGTCGCACCAAAGCGCTCATCGCCGACCAGCTCCCTCGCAAATTTGACAAGATTGTGTTTTGCCCGCTCACCCCGACACAACTCGAGGTTTACCGACGGATTCTGGCGGAGCCCGAGGTCGAACTAATGAAGCATCACGCCGACCCGTGTCCGTGCGGTCGCATCGACCCAGAGACAGGCCTGGCATATCGCCGTCAGAATTGCTGTTTCAAGCGCGACAGTGCGGGTGGAGCATGGAACAAGAACATGCTCAAATACGTCTACCTTTTGCAAAAGTGCTCGAACCACGTCGCCTTGGTGTTTCCGGTCCCGGAGGACCTCGGCTCGCGCGATCCGGACCGGATGGAGAGGTATGAGCGGCAGCTCTCTTATGTTCAGCTCATGTTCCCAGACAACTGGCAACTCAAGCGATGCAATGCGGCCAACGGTATGAATCCCGAGCTGTGCGGCAAGTGGAAGGTGCTCGCTGGCCTATTGCAGCAGTGGCACGCAGACGGCGACAAAGTGCTACTCTTCTCGACCAACCTGCGGCTGCTCCAATTCATCGAATTCTTCTTGGCGCACGAAGGACATAGCTTTGTCCGATTGGACGGCTCCACCCCGCAGCCCCGTCGACAGCAATTGGTGGATCAATTCAACCGAGATGACAGCATCTTTGTCTTTCTCATCTCGACCACTGCTGGTGGGACGGGTCTCAACCTCACTGCTGCGAACCGCGTGGTGGTGTTCGACCCGCACTGGAATCCGTCGCACGACTTGCAGGCGATGGACCGTGCCTATCGGTTCGGGCAGTGGAGGAATGTCTATGTGTATCGCCTGATCGGAGCAGGCTCGCTCGAGGAGGTGGTCTATGGGCGGCAGCTGTACAAGCAGCAACAGATGGAGATCGGATACAATGCTACCAAAGAGCGTCGCTACTTTGAGGGCGTCGCAGGCGATCAGGGAAGTCTGGGCGAGCTGTTCGGATGCAAGAATCTGTTCACGCTGCACGAGAGCAGTCTGGCGATGAAGTCGATTATCGACGAGTGTAACATCTCTGAAGTCACCTACGCTCTGGCGCAGTACCTCAAGACAGGCTCACTCGACGATCAGAGCAATGCCGACGCCGCTCTGGTAGAGCGCGCACATAGCCCCAGGTCGAGCCCGCCCGAATCGGCGGAGAGGCGCGAGCCTGGCGACAGATCGGATGCGCTTCCACTTGCAGCCGACCCAGACCCGATCCGAAATATCCTCGAAGGAAGCGGAATCAGCTACAGCCATGACCATGCTGCATTGGTGGGCAACAGCGCCGCCGAGGCTGCGCTGTACCAAGAGGGAAAAGTGCGCAAGTCTCGCACTCAAAACCGCAAAGCAAGCGCAGCAACCCAGACCAAGTCGGCTACCAACTTCAAGACCAGGGCGACTACTGCAAGCTCGGTCGGCGTATGGCCACCAATTCGCTCAGTACCTGCATCTGACAGTGGAACGGCAGCTACGCAGCAAGAATCGCAATCCATCGCGGCGGCGGCAGCCGAGAGGGGGCTGCTGGAAGCATCGCAAGGCGATGGCGCCGGCCGTCTTCCCGATCTGGCCGATCTGGCAAGGCTGCAAAACGTGAGCGAGGTCGAGATGGCTGCTGCCGTCAACGCCATGTCGCCAGCGGAGCAGAAGGCCTTCTTCGATACGGCGCTGCAGAGGTGGAAGCGGAAACAGGCCGCTCTGGCGAAAGGCAGCCGCAGGCAGATGCAGCAGCGCCAGCAATTCTAGAATCCTCTGCAATTTCACCCACGATTTGCAAACACGAAATTGTTTATTTTTCCGAGCCTCGTTCTGCTGTCTCCCTCGTTGCTCAGGCTCTGGCTCTGAGTCTGAAGCTGCGCGCTGCTGCTGCCGGGCATTGACGTCATGACAGCTGCAGACCGTGTTCTCTGTCCACGCGGATCATCATGCTTAGGCATGACCAATCGAGTTGCAAGCACTCTTGACATGCGTGCGGAGCTCATCATTTGGCGTCTAGATTGACTTGGGGTGGCCTCTACCCATGAGTGGCACGCGGATGGCTGGTCTGGGAGCCCTTGTCAGCGGAGAGCGGATCGAAGGCACTGGAAAGCATCTGGTTGAGGCGGGGTGCAGGATCAGCTTACGAAGGGGGCGGAAGTCAGCGTCGACGAGCGGCATGCTCGTAAGCGTGCCATGGAACGCGGTAGGAGCTGGACTCGTGCCGCTTTCTTTTTACCCGCCGATTCGGCCCACAAGATCGTGTAGACCCTCGTCTCGCCTCGTCTCGGTTGCAGAGCGCGACTCCTCCACACGCACTGCAGCACGAAAAATCAGTGACTGATGAGCTACAGGCCCAAACGTCATTTTCCGCACGCTCGATCCGCGACATGCCGCACATGGAAGCTGACTTAGCCCGAACCAGTTCAGCCGATGCGGTGTGCTTCAAGGTCCTCCATGCTCGTGAGCCGGCTTCGGAACGGAGCTACAATGTTGCCTTGGTGGTCTTGACGGTCGCAACGACATACTACCATCTCGTAACGACATACTACCATCTCGTCGCTTCCATATTTGTCGTGTCTGCCGTGCATTGCTCCGTTTAGGCCGCGTTCAACCATGGTGGCTTCACACCACGGTATGCACCGCTCTGGCTCGCTCAAGCGACCCGCTGGGCAGAACCCGACCGCACCCACCATCTCGATTCCACCACCGCCAGCGCTATCAGAAGGGCCGACTTATCCTCCATTCGACTACTTGGCCGACAGTGCCGAGGCAGGTCCATCGCGACCAAAAGCCATTCCGCGGCGTCCTGTGCTGTCTCGACGCAGAACTTCCAAGAAGGACTACGTGCATCCATATCTATCCGGCAACTTTGCGCCTGTCACCACCGAATGTCCGCTCACAGACTGCCTGTACGAGGGCACCATCCCGGAGGAGTTCGCAGGCAGTCAGTACGTGCGTAACGGCGGCAACCCATTAGCCAACTCGGAGCTGGATCGAGACGCACACTGGTTCGACGCCGACGGCATGCTTGCTGGTGTGCTCTTTCGACGCACGCCGGAGGGCTCTATCCAACCGTGCTTCTTGAATCGCTTCATCCTCACCGACCTTCTGCTCTCGACGCCCGAGCATTCTCGTCTGCCATATTTGCCGAGCATCGCCACGCTGGTGAACCCGCATGTTGGATTACTCTGGCTCATGCTCGAGATCCTCCGCGCTTTTGTGCTTACCATGCTCACCTGGCTGCCAGGCCTCGGGCTGAAGAGCGATCAGAAGCTGCGTCGCATCAGCGTGGCCAACACCAGCGTATTCTGGCACGACGGCAAGGCGATGGCAGGCTGCGAGAGCGGGCCGCCCATGCGCATCATGCTTCCTGGCCTCGAGACCGCTGGCTGGTACACGGGCGAGGACGAGGAGTCCAGCAAAGATGGCGAGAAGGCGGCAAAGAAGCGTGGCAAAGTATCCAAGGGATTCGGAGGAGGACCGCCGATCGTCAGCATGTTGCGCGAATTCACCACTGCACATCCCAAGGTCGACCCGCACACGCAGGAGCTGTTGCTGTACCACATGTGCTTCGAGCTACCGTACCTGCGCGTCAGTGTAATCCCTCCTGCGCAGGTTGTGGAAAAGAAGATGTCGCCGCAAGCAAAGACGATCAAGGGTCAGGCGGTGCGCGGCCTCAAGCAGTCCAAGATGATGCACGACTTTGGCGCCACCCCCACGCACACGGTCATCATCGACGTGCCGCTCTCGCTCGACATGATGAACCTCGTGCGCGGCCGTCCCATTCTGCACTACGATCCAGCTCAGCCTATCCGCTTCGGCGTCATGCCGAGGTATGCCCCCGAGCAGGTGCGCTGGTTCGAGAGCACCGAGGCATGCTGTGTCTACCATACCGCCAACAGCTGGAACGACGACGGCAAGTTTGGTGATACGCGCGCAGAGCTCGTCGACGGAGCCGAGGCTGGACGTGCGGGTCCGACGGGAATCAACATGCTCGGTTGCCGACTCAACAGCGCTACGCTCGTGTATTCGGCGGGCAATCTGCTTCCGCCGTCGCACGTGTTGCCGCCGCCAAATTGTCCCGAAAAGTGCCAGCTCTACTACTGGCGATTTGACCTGGAGGATGTGGACGCCAAGCGGATCAGCCACGAGTTTGCGCTTTCAGAGGTACCCTTCGAGTTCCCGACGATCAACGAAGAGTACGCGATGCGAGATGCGCGTTTTGTGTACGGCACGAGCATGCGCGATGGCACTTTTGATGCCGGGCTGGGCAAAGCCGCCAAGATCGACGCCCTCGTCAAGATCGACGCACAAACGCTCGTACGCCGCGGCAAAGCACTGTGGAGTCAAGGTCGACTTGGGCCCGGTGACAGCGTCGACACGCGTACGGTGGAGGAGATCCTCGCTGCACAACGCGATGGATCGGCGGCTGCCGATGATGCGATCAGGATCTTTGAGATGCCGCGGGGCTGGTACGCACAGGAGACGACGTTTGTGCCGCGTCGCTCGGGCGCAGGACCGCACGAGGAAGACGATGGCTGGCTCGTGTGCTACGTGTTTGACGAAGCGACGGGCCTGCATCCGTCGACGGGCGAAGTGCTGCCCGGAGCCACGAGCGAGTTGTGGATCATCGACGCGCGCGAGATGAAGTCGATCATCGCGCGCATCAAGCTGCCCCAGCGCGTGCCCTACGGCTTACACGGCACGCTGTTCACGGAAGAGCAGATCGCGCAGCAGAACCCCATCGACCCAGCCAAGATCAGGTCGTGGGCGCAGTCGGTCACCCATGCAGACCCCTTCTCGGCGTCTCAGCTCGGCTCGACCCTGTGCACGGCACCGGGCAAGGCCGCTTCGTCCAAGTTCTCAACTGCAAAGGACGTGTACGCCGCCTTCTTGGCTGATCCACTCCACATTGGCGCTTGGTGGATCAAGCGCAAGATCGAGCTACTTATCGCCTGAGTCTGCGTGTTCGACTAGGCGCACTGTATTATACCCTCGCACAAATACATCGAGCATATATAAGCCAGCATCTTCGCACGACTGCGACTGTATCGAAAGCTGGTTGAATTGCTTGCTGAGACCTTGGGAAGAGATGCGACAAAGGCAGAAACAGAAGGGTATAGAGGGGCAGTTGCAAGATGCGAAGGACTTAGAGGGCTCGACGTGCGGCGAGGAGGAGGAGGACGCGTCGATCCATGTCACGAACGCGTTGGAGGAAGGCGGGTCGTATGGAGCTCTCGGATCTGGCGACGGGGCGAACGAGGCGGCGAGCGCGGCGCCTCGTCCTGCGCAGCATCAGACGGCCGTAGCCAAAGGTATATGGTTTACCGTCGATGTGGTGTTGGAAGAGGCAGTCGTCGGCAAAAGCGCAGAAGGGCTTGTTTCGTTTCTTGCTGAGCGTGAGGCTTCTGGCGAAGGCTTTGCACGGTGTGGCGGCAGCACGCTCGCGAAAGCGCTGGTCGGCGAGAGTGCGTGCGCTGCCCTGGAAGGGCTGGCCGGTGACGAAGGTATACTTGGACTTGACACGGCAGAGCGGGCAGCTCTTGCGGTTGTTCTGGTCGCCTTGAGAACGCCACTCGCGGAGGCACGTCGGACAGAAGTAGTGGTCGCAGTTGGGATGCTGGGCAAACACCTTGAGCACCTCGAAGCAGACGTTGCAGGTTTGCGTCTCGGCAGAGGTCGCGGGCCGCGGAGCGGAGGCCACCGACTCGACAGCTGGGAGCGCTGTTGTTGCGGTCGACAGGGGTGCAGAAGCAGCTACATCGACCCATTCCTGCGTCGTTTCGCTCGACGTAGATTCTTGGTCGGCTACATCCACCCAATCCTCGTCATGCTTGCACGCATGCGGCTCGAACTCTGGAGCGCGAGCAGACAGCGGCTTCGAAGTATTGGCTTTCGGCGTGTACTCGGGAGCTTGGGCGGAGAGGCGAACGCTGGAGGTTGTTGGTGCAGGCGGAGGCGGATTGGCAGGTTGCCCAGGCTGGCGAGCCTGTTCATGCGAGAAGATGCACTTGTCACCCCTCTTGCACTTGCCAGAGCGGTAGTAGTATCTGCACGGCGTGTTCGACCTCGGGGGCTTGGAAGCAGCGGCTCCACTCATGCTTGGTGCTGTCTCCTGCATCTTCTGTGGTGAGGTGATGTGCTTGAAGGCTCGGTGTGTGTGGTCGGACGGCAAGGTGCGCCGCGATGAGGATCCTCACATGAGGCAATGTGGGATGAAACCAAAGACCCTTTGTTCGACATTGAAGAGGGTGAAGTGGGGCTGTCGCTCCGGGGATGCAGCGATCTCGCCCCGCTCAGCGGGAAAGTGTAAGGTCGCCGCTGGCCGCACAAGAGTCTAAATTTAAGCAGCGAAAGAGCCGCAACTCCACTTCTTTGCCAAATGCACAGACGCGCGCGCCAACCTCAGCTCTCTCGTCGCTGTTGCCTAAGCCGCGCGCGCTCGTCCGGTCCAACCCTTCGCTTATACACACCAACACCTCATCCTCACCGTCCGCCGAACCAAGTACGCATCTCGCGCACCCTTCGCTCTCTCAACATGCCCCCGCGGCCCAAAGAAAATGTGAGCATCCTATCGTCATCCTACGACAGCCGTGTGTGTGTGAACCCTCGCTGATCCCAAGCTCGCTTCCGTCTTGTTTTTTCAGGTCTGGAACTATCCAAGGCCACCGGCGCTTCAGCCCACCGCGGCTAGGCTCAGAGTCATCTGGGTCACCCCTTCCAAGCAGGAGCTCGTGATCGCAGAGACCACTCAGGGCTATCGCGTCCTCGAGACCTCTCATCCGCCCACCTACTACTTCCCTCCCTCCAGCGTCAAGATGGACCTCATCAAGCCTTCCAAGGCTCGGCGCACCATGTGCGAGTGGAAGGGCATGGCGGCTTACCACGACCTCCAGTTCAGCAAGGACCAGGGCCCCGTCGTCACCGGCCGCATCTGGTCCTACCCGCAGCCCACTCCTGCTTTTGCCTCGATCAAGGACTACCTCTGCTTCTACGCTTCTAGCCAGACGGATGCAGAGCGCCTCGGACACTGGAAATGCGTACGTTCATTCCATCTCCTCTTTACCGACCGCATGATTGATACTGACGTTCTTCTTCATTCCTTCATTTCCTCACACGCAGATGGTCGACGATGACGAGGTCGTCGCGCAGGAGGGCGACTTCTGTAAGTGTTCTATCGAGCCCATTCCTGCTCCGTCGTCGAATCCAGCTGATCAACATCACCTTGTACACAATTACAGATGGCTCCTGGATTACTCCCGAGATCACAGGCGGTGATCGAGGCTTCAAAGGAGGTAAGTTGCATCGGCTTGGCGCATCACGCCGTGAAGCGTTCCCTTCCCCCATCCCCCTCATCCGCAATCCATCGACATTGCATGCACGCACTCGCATATGGCGCGCGCATCGCGGCCTCTCGGACCAGCAAAGGGTAAGCACAGTCTAGTGCTTTCTGTTCTTCTCCTTCTGCCCATTTCGATTCTTCGCATCGCCCGCACCGGGCATTTCTCATCTTTGGTTTCGCTTCTTCGTTCAATCTTGGCACGAGTAGCGTCTAGACGAAAGCAACGCTGACCAGATCGACATCTCGCATCCGCTCTGTTCCCGCCTTCAGCTCCATCGGAAGCCAGCACGAGCACTTTGGAACGCGATCCTTTGGCCGCCTACAAGGGCTTGACATTTGCCGAGACCCTGGAAGACCTCAGCAGTCGCTTCATCGTCAACCTCCCCTCGGACGAGCTTTCTAGCATCGAGCGCATCTGCTTCCAGGTCGAACAAGCCCACTGGTTCTACGAGGACTTCCTTCGGCCCCTCAACTCCTCCCTGCCCTCGCTGGCGCTGCGCCGCTTCTCGTCCTATCTGCTCCACACCGCATCCATGATCGTGCCTCTCATCCAAAGATACATCACCGGCGGCAGCGGTCAGCAGGACCTCGAAGCAGCGTTCGACGAGTTTCTCAAATACAAGACCCGCGTCCCCGTGTGCGGCGCCATCCTTCTCACCGAGGATTGGAACAAGTGCCTCTTGGTCAAAGGCTGGAAGTCGTCGGCTGCATGGGGCTTCCCCAAGGGCAAGATCAACCAGAACGAGCCCGAACGCGACTGCGCCATCCGCGAGGTGCTCGAAGAGACCGGCTTCGACTGCAGTGCTCTTCTGCCCGAGGGGAGCCAGGACTACCTCGACTTGACCATGCGCGAACAGCGCATCCGGCTCTACATCGTCCCAGGCGTCAAGGAGAACACCAAGTTTGAGACTCTTACGCGCAAGGAGATCTCCAAAATCGCCTGGTTCAGGCTCAGCGATCTGCCGACGTGGAAGAAGTCCAAGGATCCGCCTGCAGGCATGGGCGGCAAGTTCTATCTCATCTCGCCCTTCATCGGCCGACTCAAACAGTGGATCCACACCAACAGGGCGACACATGCAGTTCGCCCAGCCAGCAAGCCAGAGCATGTGCTTGATGCGGTTCCGATGGCATCCTCGCAGACTTCGGCCCCATCAAAGGAAGCATCCTCTGCCGCCGTCCCGTCTTTCGTTGACACGACCTCCCTCTTCCCCACCTTCTCAGGGGAAGACAGGGCATCGCAGAAGCCGTCCGAGCCTCTGCCCGCCCCACCTACGAGCGATAAGCTCAAATCGCTGCTTGGCCTGTCGTCGCCCGCATCCGAGCCAGCGCGTGCTGCGATGCCCGCTTCCTCGAATCAGCAAGATCAAGCCAGGGCATTCGAGCAGATGTTCCCCGGAGTCGGTGCGCACATGATTCAGGCTTCCGGCGACGAACGTGGCCAGCAACTGCTCAGCCTCTTGATGAGCCAACCGAATGCCGGGCCGCATGCACCTACGGCAGCCGCACAACAACACAGCCCTCACACGCAGGACCGCGCTGCATCTCTCCTGGCGGCTCTGAACGGACCGTCTTCAGCAAGCATGCCCAACGCTGCTCGACCGGGAGCCGGCGAAGCTGCGCAGGCTAACCCGTTCCTCAGCATGCTCAACGATCCATCTCGCAGCGAGTCTCCTCTGCCTGCTCCACGCCCGCAAAAGTCTGGTCAGGCACAGAAGCTGCTGCAGATGCTCAGCGCGGGTCACGACCGAAGCCTTTCGCAGAGCAGCTTGGCCTCGTTCGAGGGCAGTCCCGCTCCGTCGCACCCAGGCGCGCAGCAGCAACCTGCGCCGCAGCACGACACATCGCGCGGCCCGGGCAACCAGTCAGATGCGCTATTGCAAATGCTCCAGCCTTCGTCGCCTCCAAGCAGCTCTCAGTCGCCCCCTTCGCAAGCTGCAAGCAAGAATGACCTGCTGTCGATTCTGACAGCTGGCTTGCCCGGGGGCCCGAGGCCGAACCCGAACAACCCGCACCAGCCTGGACCCGGGCACGGCTATGGTCCTGCGATGGGCGGTGCGTTCCAGCCGAATCCACCGTTCTCCTTCCCGCCGCCCCCGCCGCATATGCTTTCGGGCGGCATGATGCAGCAAGGAGGTGCGGGCCCTCATCCATTCCACATGGGATCCATGCCGCCGCCCGGACCGAGCGGCCCTGGTCATGCGCCCGGCGCTCCGACGCCATGGGGCTTCATGCCACCCCAGCCCAACTTTGCCCCTTATTCCACCGGTCCTCCCTCGTAACGGATCTTGCCCAGCCATGGGGTTACTGACTGATGCAAACTCTATCTTGCTTTCTGATCGATCAGGCGCTGGCACCTGGGGTTGGTAAAAGACTCGGTCTCGCGCTCCTGGTCACGAGACCAACGCCAACATTTCAGCTTTGAGCCCTCATAATGCATCCGACACTGACGGAATGTACAATCCTATCAATCTTCCACGACGATGCTGTCTGGTCTGTGTGAAGATCGTGGACAGATGCTCAAGGATTGCGGCCGCTTCAAGCACCGGTTTGGGAAGCCGGCTGCTGTTGGTGTCTTCGAAGTCAGGGTCCAACCCTGTCGTTCGGCTCCGAGGACCAGCCAGCTGCAGCGTTGGAAGAAATACACTGGCCTGCAACCGCAGTTTTTTTTTTTTTTTGGACTCGCCTTGCAATTTTTGGTTGCCACACGCCTCAGCCACGAGAAGAAGGGAAAATTGGGGAGCGTGGCAGTAGCAGGAAGGGTTCAATTGGAAAATTTGTCAGTGCAGAAATGAGCGGCTGGCTGCGTGGAAATTTTTGCAACTCGTCTTTTCGGTCAAAGCGAGAGCGTTCTGCGCCTTCCTCCTTCTCACCTCTCCCCACCCCTCGGTCACCCCTCACAAAGCATCTACACCGACCTCTCCATCCCGTCGCTGAGCTTCTCTTTGACAAGCTGAGACGGCGCACAGAGTCGGCTCCATATCTCCTTTTCTTGCATCTCTGCTCTTCTCATCGAAAGAGTCTGGATATACCCTCCCCCATCTAGCTTCCCCCCTCTCATCACCTTCTATACCCCCAGAAAGGCGCTCATCTGAGCTCCGCCTCTCCTCGACAGTTCAAAATGGTCGTCGTCAAAGGAGGTCCCTCCAAGAAGAACATCCAGTCCACGGGAATCAAGCGCGTCAAGGGCGAGAACTTCTACCGTGATGCCAAGAAGGCCAAGGTCGTGAAGCTTCTCTCCAAGGACGGCATTGCGTCCAAAGCCATCCGCGACAAGAATGGCAAGATCATCCAGGCTGCCGAATTCCAGAGCAGCGAGGCTAAGCCCGGTCGTGTCCAGCCGGACAAGCGATGGTTCGGCAACACTCGTGTCATCTCGCAGGATGCTCTCGACCACTTCCGCACCTCGCTCGGGTCCCGCGTCAATGACCCTTACTCGGTCTTGCTTCGCAGGAACAAGCTTCCCATGTCTCTCATTCAGGACCCTGGTAAGGGCAAGGCCCCCTCGCTCACCACTCTTGAGCCCTACTCGGACACCTTTGGACCTGGCGCTCAGCGAAAGCGTCCGCGTCTCGATGGCGGCATGAGCTCTTTCGAGGAGCTCGCCGCGAGCAGCGAGCAGGCGGGTCGTGCCGCCGATGAGAAGCAGGCAGCGCTGGAGGCCAAGGCTGCCGGCGTTGGCCTCGTTCCCTCGGACTACGAGGTCGGCTCCAGCGCTCAGCGCTCCGCCAACGGCTTCACCGCCGACGCCGATGAGCTCTACGAGATCCCCGTCACGCGCGGCCGATCCGAGCCCATCTACAGCAAGGGTCAGTCTCGCCGCATTTGGGGTGAACTCTACAAGGTCATCGACTCGTCCGACGTCATCATCCACGTACTCGATGCCCGTGACCCACTCGGCACGCGCTGCCGCAGTGTCGAAAAGCACATTCGCGACGAGAAGCCGCACAAGCACCTCGTCTTCCTCCTCAACAAGGTCGACCTCGTCCCCACTTGGGTTACTGTAAGTTTTCTTTCTCGTCCTGTGTTTGCTCTCCTTCCCCTTCCGCCCCCCGCCACTTCAAGATACCCCACAATCATGTCAAGTAATGCGCCGTCGTCCTCACGGACGACGTCAGTGGCGCAAGGACTGTTACGAATGTGGAAGAAGAACGGCGCCGATATGATCTCCCCCTCATAGCTACGCCCTTTGCTCGACTCCCTCGAGAAGAGCTTGGGGTGTGCCCACTCCCAGACCTTCTTCCGCCGATAAAGGCTGGGCAGACCGGGAGGGCCTGGAGCGTCGGCGTCGGGACTCCTATATGAGTTGAGCTTACGGCGCTTTTTCCGCCACGCCGTGCTCGTAGTCATGGAACCAACATCCCTCTCGCACTCATCGCATAGCTTCACACACAGGCTTCTTTAAAGGGAGAGAGCGTCGATGACTGACTGTCTTTTCTTGATCGCCTCTGCACCGATTGCTTTGCTTTGGTTCGTCCGCTTATAGGCTCGATGGGTCAAGATCCTTTCCAAGGAGTACCCGACGATCGCCTTCCACGCCTCGATCAACAACTCGTTCGGCAAGGGCTCGCTCATTCAGCTGCTGCGCCAGTTCAGCGTCCTGCACTCGGACAAGAAGCAGATCAGCGTCGGCTTCGTCGGCTACCCGAACACGGGCAAGAGTTCCATCATCAACACGCTCAAGAAGAAGAAGGTGTGCAACGTCGCACCCATCCCCGGAGAGACCAAGGTGTGGCAGTACATTACGCTCATGCGTCGCATCTACCTCATCGACTGCCCCGGTATCGTGCCCGTGTCCGCGCACGACTCCGAGACGGGCACGGTGCTCAAGGGTGTGGTGCGCGTCGAGAACCTCGAGACGCCTGCCGAACACATCCCCGCGCTCCTCTCGCGAGTCAAGCCCGAGTACATCCGCCGCACCTACAACCTCGAGAAGTGGACCAACTCCGAGGACTTCCTAGGCCAGATCGCCAAGCGCATGGGCAAGCTGCTCAAGGGCGGCGAGCCCGACCTCGAGACCGTGGCCAAGATGGTGCTCAACGACTGGATCCGCGGCAAGATCCCCTTCTTCGTCGCGCCGGCAGAGGATGCCGCCAGGGCTAGCAAGGGCAAGGCCAAGGCCTCGGCCGAAGAGGTCGAGGCGGCGCAGGCTGCTGCCTCGGCAGACGATGCTCAGGACGACGAGCAGGACGCGGCGCTCGACAAGCTGCTCAAGAAGAAGAAGGTCAAGGGTGTCGAGCAGCCGCTCAAGCAGATCGCCGTGGCCACCAAGTTTACGCGCGAGGATATCGAGGCCGGTCGCCCCGAAGACTACGTCATGGAGCGCGACGAGGACGAGCCCGTGCCCGAGCTTGCTGTGGATGAGGATGCCACCTTTGACAGCGACGACGAGGCTGCCGAGGACGATGAGGACGACGACGACGACGACGACGACTCCGAGGAAGAGGACGGCGATGCTCTCGAGGATCTCAACTGGGACGACGTCTTCCAAGGCGGCTCCGGCGATGAGCAGGAAGCCGATGACCAGGAGGACGACGAGGACGCGGGCGACGTTACA
Organism: Moesziomyces parantarcticus; assembly: GCA_023212605.1. Lineage (NCBI taxonomy): Eukaryota > Fungi > Basidiomycota > Ustilaginomycetes > Ustilaginales > Ustilaginaceae > Moesziomyces > Moesziomyces parantarcticus. The sequence continues at coordinate 266,894 of JALCCF010000014.1, read as the reverse complement.
GCCAAGTCGTCGCCCGGCAAGCGAGCCAGCGCTGCCCAGGACGACGAGGAGAGTGACGACGCCGATAGCAAGCGTCGCAAGACGAAGAAGGAGCCGCGCATGAAGACGAGCAAGCGCAAGGCTGAAAACTACTACACCCACGCCAACGTCAAGAACAAGAGCAGGCGTGGCAAGCCCGACGCTGCGGAGCCCAAGTCCAAGGAGCGCGGACCCAAGGTCGGCGCTAACGGCAAGGGCGCCAAGCAGCAGCGCCGTAAGTAAGGTCCACCCGCTCTTTGCTCCCCGTCCTCGTCATCCATCGTCTCGTTGTCTCCTTTGCACCTCGCATCTCGCTGTAGCCACTGTGGATTCTTCGCATGCCCATGTATTTGTACCTCTTGCAAGCTTTGGTTCCATTATCCGAGAGTGCTGTGTGCTGTGTGCTTGAACCCTCAATAGCGATCACCACGATCAGTCCTGTGAGGAGGATCGGCGCGCCGTTGCTGAGGCATGGGCCTTCACGCTATCTTCTCACTCTTCGCCTCTGACATGGTGGAAAGAGCACGCGGCACACACGAGCGAGGAAAGTGCATTGAACAGTCATAGATTGCAAGCATGTCTTGGGACAGAAACAACCAGGCTGGGCTGCACCGGTGACGAGTCAACGACACTAGTGCAGTCCAAGCTGGACCAGACGTGCGAACTACCGAGAGGCACCGAGCTGACCGTGAACCTGTAGCACCCACCGCGTCGAGCCGAAGCAGAGAGTCTTCAAGACTAGTGCGCCGGCCGAGCGTGTAAAGTGGGACAACGGATCGTAGTTCAGCCCGGCTACGCTTCTCGAAAGGCGAGCGGCTGGATTTGGGATGAAAAGAGGAGAAAAATTGGGGACAACTCCCGTATGGCCCTTCCCGATTTATGGTTCAAAATGGTAAAAGGCAATTTTGAAGTACCTTGAATCAGGAAGGAGGGAGTGCGTGAGGGTCAGAAAGGAAGAAACGCGGATCGAATCGGTATATATGGTTGGACCGGTTCTTCGCGCGTGGACACACATCGAAAACGGCGGCTCAGGACAGGCTTCCAGTTCGCGTGAATTGGAAGCTGAGAGAGGATGGACAGGAATCTGAATTTCGAGTTTGGAAGGCCGCGAGAAAGAAAAATTCTACTCCATCGGGCGAGAAGGATCGGCACGTCAAGAAACCGTTCGAGCAACACCAACACCCGCAACCGCGGTCATGCACTGCTCCACTTTGCCGTGGCAGCATCGCAACGTCTCAGTCTCGACCAAGGCATGATGCCAGCCGGTGCTGAACCTAGCTCTGGCGCTAGCATGGTAGCAGCTCGTACCGAGGGCGCAGAGGCATCGTCCGCCAACGCGGCAGCGGCGTCTGCTGCATCTTCAACGGTCCCTAAAAGCGGCGAGGGAGCCGCAACACAGGGCGGAACTTCGGCAGACGCAGCGTCACAGGCACGAGAAGCACTGACGCCGGGCGCAGCAGCTCAAGACGAGCACAAAGACGTATCGTACCAGTCCATGGACTCGGAAGAGCTGTCGGCGCTGGAAGAGATGGCGGAAGCCGAATCGGAATCCGACACCGAGATCGACCGGCTGCTGGATGAGGCAGCCGACGCCTTCTCCCCCGAAACAGTGGCGCAGATGACAAAAGACCTCAAGCAGCACGGCATTGTGACATTCCTGCAGCGCTACGTTGTTCCGGATCCGCAGCCACGGCGCATCAAGCATCTTCTGTTGGCGCTCGGCGTCTTCCTTCCGCGGTCGATGCGCGAGGCCGATACGCCGCTGGAAGTGCTGCTTCCCATCCTCAAGACGGCGCTGGCACGCATCTTACGGCGTAGAGAAAAACTGCCCGAGTACAATACGGTGGACGATGCATTGGAGCTGCTGCTGCGCAGCAAGCGCATCATGGTGCTCTCCGGGGCGGGCATTTCGGTCTCGTGCGGCATCCCGGACTTCCGCTCCAAGGACGGCATCTACTCGCAGCTCCAGTCCGAAGGCAAGTATGAGCTCGACGACCCGCAAGACATGTTCGACAAGGGTTACTTTCTGCACAACCCGGCCATGTTCTATTCTTTCGCGCACCGCATCTTTCCGAGCAACTTTGTGCCTAGCTCGGCCCACCGCTTCATCAAGCTGCTCGAGGATCGCGGCCAGCTGCTGCGCAACTACAGCCAGAACATCGACACGCTCGAACAGCTCGCAGGCATCGAGCGTGTGCTGCAGTGTCATGGAAGCTTCGCCACGGCGAGCTGTACCGACCCCACGTGCGGACACAAGTGCAACGGCCGTGAGATCGCCAAAGACATCTTTGCGCAGACGGTCCCTCAGTGTCCGGCATGCGAGGAGCGCAAGGCACGCCAAGCAGCCAAGAAGCCCACCAAGAAGAAGCGCAAGATCGGCAACGGCGGCAGTTGGCGTCCCACCGACGACGACGACGATGACGATGAGGAGGATGAGACGGCACTGGCAGGGTTTGGCATTCTGAAGCCAGACATCACCTTTTTCGGCGAAAAGCTGTCGGATGACTTTGACCGTGCGCTTCTGGCCGACCGCGAGCACGTCGACCTGCTCGTGGTGATGGGCACCTCGCTCAAGGTCGCACCGGTGTCGGATGTTCTTGGTCACATTCCACACACGACGCCCGTGATCCTGATCAACAAGACGCCCATCCTGCACATGGCGACGGACATCATGCTGCTGGGTGACTGCGACTACATTGTAGAGTACCTCTGCCGCAGGCTGGCATGGCCACTTCCCAAGATCCAGCCCGACGAGCAGGTCGTCGGCACCCCAGCTGCCGAACAGGCCCGCGAGCGCGTAGAGCAGCACGATGAAGAAGACTCGAAAACGGACAACGGAGTCAAAGAGAGTAGCGATGCTGAGCTCAAGCACCCCGAGCGCCTCATGAACAGGTACGTTGCAAACCGCATGCCATCGACCCATCGTTCATATACTGACACAGTATCTTTTGACTCGCGTCCCACAGTCACGCTTGGCTCTTCGAAGGTGCCGAGCCCGGCCGCCTCCCAGCGCTCCTGGCCGAGATGCAGGCCGAGAGTGAATCGGATGATGAAGACGCGGACGCATCCGAACAGCCAGCTGACGGTCATGCTGCGTCTTCTCAGTTGCCGCCACCCTCTCCACCGGCGTGATCGTGCTCGTACTCTGCAATTCGAGCACACTTTCGAGCTGAAGGATTTCATGCGAACGGGACTTTGCGTGGCTACTGTGAATGAGGGATGTGAAGAGACATGTGCGCTGGATCATGGATGCGGCGTTACCGCTGGGATTGGGACCGAAATTGAGGCGCCAGATATTGGACTGGATGTTATGATACTTGGTTGACTAGTTGACTGGGTGCGATGCTTGCGTGAAATGGGACTGACAGGAGGTTATGCGATGGGGTCCGGGCTAGCTTAGAGATCGCCTCGTTCACGGAGCTCGAGGATCTGTTCGGTCTTGGCCTCGACCTGTTCCCACACCTCGTCGGCAGAGTCCCAATCGGCACTGATTTCGTAGATGTTGCCTCGGTCGCGATACTCTTTGACGAGCGGTTCGAGGCACTTGGAGTAGTGGTTGAATTCGTCGATGCGCTTCTGCCTGTCCTGCTTGCTGAGGGATTTGGGTAGGCGCAGTTCAAAGTCTTTCAACGGTAGGTCGTAGAAGGAGAAGCAAAAGATGGGGACGATCTCGGCTTCGATGCGCTGAGCGTCTTCGAGGGTGGAGGGAAAGTTGTCGAGGATGAGCGAGACCCTCTTGTTGCCCTTGACGCGCGAGGAGAGGATGTTGTTGAGATCATCAAGCGACTTGGGCTGTACGATGTCGTCGATTTCGGATGAGAATCGTTTGAGAAGACATTTAGCCTGTGTCGTCTTTCCGGAGAGCGAAGGACCCACGAGACACAGTAGCGACACTTTGTCCTTGGAGTACCTGGGGCCAGACTCACCCTGATCGTTGGACTTGGGGGCTTCTTCAGCATGGGTAGTGCCGCCCATGATCATGTAGGCAGCACCCGCAGCGGCAAGTGCGGCGAAAAGGAACTTGGTGAGGGAGGACGAGGCGTTCTTGGCTTGCTGCTTGACCTCTTCGCCGCTGAGCTTCTCGTCGACCTTTTCGCGCGCAAACTTCTTGCCTTCCTCGAGGATCTTGTCCTTGGCGTCCTGCTTCAGATCGTTGCGGGCGCTCGTGGTTGTAAGCGTTCGCACGTGAGGTTGGGCAGCCTTGGCCCAGGTCGAGGCATGACGACCACGCAGACCGGTGTGAGCGCTGACCTTGGAGCCGGCGAGCAGGCTGAACGCCTCGGAAACGCTGCGCCTGGAAGCGTACGTCTCGGAGCCATTGGCGTGGGGCTGGGCCCGGGCATGGCCGTGCACACCAGCGGAAGTGTAGGCAGCGGCGCTGAGAGGTTTGGTAGCAAGGCGAGGCACTCTGGAAGCCACGCGCTGGTCGCCCATAACGCAGGCGCGGGCCGCCGAAGTCGAGAAGGATCGGTGCATCATCTCGAAACAGTAAAGGACTGAACGAATCGCTTGGTTAGAAATGAGGAGCGCGATCGTGTGCAGGCGTACTGGACGAGAGAGCCCGTCGATTGCGCAGATGATGGTCGTTGAAGGCAAAGGTAGGAAGGTATATGTCGGTCGAACTATCCTAACGGTACCGCCACTCCAGCAGCAGTCATTGCTTTTCCGCTCCGTCAGACGATGCAGCGCTGCAGAATGAGTGAGGAAGTTCGCCTAAGCAGGGCGGCGCGATATTTTTGGCTCCGCCCGTGTGGAGGCGGGGAAGCCGGCAGCCCGATGCCGCGTTGCCTCTGACATCACCCGCGCCTCACGCAGCGATATTCCGTTGGCTTTTCCAATTCAAGACCCTTTGAAGCCAAAGATAGCACCTCACGGCAAGAATCACAGCACACACGGAACAATGCTTGCACCACTCGGGCGTGTCATCAAGCATAAGCAACCAAGCGGCTGGAAGACAAAAAATGGTATGACTAGAGATGCAGAGGATGGAACAAAGTACAGTCGGGCAGCGGTACGGCACTGCAGCGCTGCCGACGGGTGAGAAGCAAGCAAGCAGCGAAAAGGCGTTGACGAGAAGATGCGATGGGGGACCTGTTCTACAGACATGGGATGCGTGCCAGGTCGGAACTCTATGCGCGTACACTTGCCGAATCGAAGATGGACAGAATCTAGAGGCCTGCCGCCTTGAGACCACGCTCGAGGTCCTTGATCAGATCCGCAGTGTCCTCGATACCGACGCTGACTCGGATGAGGTTGTGGCCAATGCCGATCTTGATCCTGTCTTCGAGCGCTACGGAGCCGTGAGTCATCTTGGACGGCAGCTCGATCAAGCTCTCCACGCCGCCGAGCGACTCGGCGAGCGTGAAGACGCTGAGGTTCGAGAGCAGCTTGTCAGCCGGAGCATCGTCGGCAGGGTCGGCCTTGATTCGGAACGAGATCATGCCGCCGTATGCGAACGCGCCGTTGGCTCCCGTAGGACCCGCCGCCGCCGCGCGCTTCGAGATCTGTCGTCGCGCCACCTCGTGGCCCGGGTGGGATGGGAGACCCGGGTAGATGACGGTCTCGACGCCCGGGTGCGCCTCGAGGAACTGAGCGATGGCGAGTGCGGACTCACCGTGCGCCTTCATGCGGAGCGCAAGCGTCTTGAGGCCACGCAGGGCGAGCCAGCTGTCGAAGGGCGATGGGATGGCGCCGATGCTGTTCTGGAGGAAGGCGATGCGGTCCGCCCAGGCCTCGTCGTTGGTGACGGCGACGCCCATGACGACGTCACTGTGTCCGTTGAGGTACTTGGTGACACTGTGCATGACGAGGTCAGCTCCGTGCGCGAGCGGGTTCTGGAACCACGGGCTCATGAACGTGTTGTCTACAACGATCTTGATGTCCTTGCTGGCGTTGGGGTGGTTGCGCACGAGCTTGGCGATGAGGGGAATGTCGATGACACGCAGAGTAGGGTTGGTTGGCGTCTCGATCCAGACGAGCGAGGTCTCCTTGCGGATGGCAGCGTTGACACGCTCCGCGACGTCGTCAGCCGCGCCGTCCATCTCGACAAATGTAGTCTGGATGCCTTGCGAGACAGTGGCGACCTTGGTGAAGTAGCGGTAGGTGCCGCCGTAGACGTCGTTGACGCTGACAATGTGGGAGCCCGAGGGCATCGAGTTGAGCACGGTGGCGGTGACCGCCGAGCCGGAAGAGAAAGCAAGACCCCGGCTGCCGCCCTCTAGCGCAGCGACGGCACGCTCGAACGAGTCGCGGTTGGGGTTGCCGGACCTAGAGTATTCGTACCCCTTGTGGTTGCCGATGCCATCCTGGGCAAAGGTGGAGCTGAGGCTGATGGGAGGGATGACGGCGCCCGTGGCGGCGTTGGGCTCCGAACCGACGTGGATGGCCTTGGTGGAGAAGCCGATGGACGAAGAGTGGGCGTCGGCGTGGCCGTTGCTGTGGCCATTGGAGGCTCCGTTGGTGGTTGCGACCGTCATCTTGCTGGCAGTATCGAGATTGGGAGAGGTACGCTGATCAAGCGGTCGAACGACAGGCCGGAAGGATGAGCTGGTGATGGTGGGAGGGAGCGAAGAAGCCGAGATCTCGCGTCTTGATAAAGGCAGTGCGATTCGAGGTGTGTGTGGGGTCAGTGGCAGCGATATGAACGGACGTTAGCGATATGGCGCCACGTTGGTCAGCTCGACGCTAGGATCTCGATGTACCGTCACAGGACCGCACTGCACGACTGCGGCGATAAAATTGCTCAGGGCAGAAAGTGTTGTTTGACAGCCGCTGCGAATTTTGGAGCCCAAATCACGCAAGCGACTCGTTTGGCGCCTGCCTTCTTTTCCTCCGGGCCCTGACTGCGCCGGAACACGACCCACCGCAGAGCGACGCGGGCGCAGAGCGACGCGGTTGAGTGCGTCACGAAATTTGCCGTGGCGAAAAAAAAAACGAGTGCATGGATGCCTCCAGGGTCTCTTCCGCTTTCCGCCAGTGAGGCTTGCCAACAGTCAGCCAACGGACTTAACCTGGCGTGGAGGAACCTGGAGCCGTTTGGACCGTTTTGCCATCGGCCCGCCACGCCTTGGCTGAATTCGGCTGCTTGGCATTGCCGATCTAGTTGCCTTGCTCGTCGAATGTCGAGCCACGCGAGAGCTTTCGCATCTGGTTGGGCTACCTCGACCTTGCCAGTCTCATATGCTCGGGAACGCTTCATCGTCGGTGCTGCGCTTGTAGGTTACAAACGCTGCGGGTAACATGCTCTGGTGGGTAGGGCAATAGGGCGTCGTTTTCGCAACTCGATAGCGCAGAATCGTCATCGAGACCCACTGGAATGTTGGAGCGCGGCTGGATTTGGTCACGCAAGGGTCTGTACGGGATCGGCGTGCGCTTTAGATATTTGGCAGGCCTCAAAATTCCATGGCCACAAATGGTGGCCAAAATTCGACCCATAAATTCGAACCTGCTAAACCCCGAATCACCGATAGCCGGACAATGGAAGGAATATCGGCGATGCATTAAAAGTCTGACTCTGCATGCTGCGTGCTGACGAGCCGAAGCGGCGTCGCAAGGCAAGCCCCACACGACGAGTCAGCCGATGGAACTTCCATGCGCACAGCCGCCGCCACAGGAAGGCTGACGCCTGTGCTGCATCGCGGTGCTCGGCAAGGATGCTGCCGAGCGGATGGTCTTTGTTGCCATGACTAGCGACATGTCGGTGTCGATCAAGTCACCGGCTGCACCCCGAGTCGCCGGCACTAGCATCGTCAAAGCCTACCTGCAGGACGCTGTATGCACGACAGACGACAACATCGATCTTCTTCGCATGGATGGATGGGGTTGTATGTCAATAAGGGTAGCAAAACCTCGGCGAGGTTGAGCGAAGGAAGCCTACCGAGAGGCAGAAGCGAGCCTTCTTGTTGGAGAGCGCTGTACTGCTAAGTTACTGCCAACGACGGCCGATCCGCCTACAACCCTTTCAGGGCAGGGAGCACGGCCGGTCAAGTTGAGTGGGCTCGAGGTGCGCTGAGGCCCTCTTCCACCCTCGATCGAGTCCAGACGCGGGGCGGGGTTCAGGCGACGCGCGCTGTCGATCCCCTTAGCCGAGGTGATCTACGTTGTGAGCTGTCAACACTGCTGCGATTCGACCCTGTAAAATCACCCCCTTTGAAATTTTGCACGCATTTCCAAACCGCAGAGCTGCGAGGAGTCGCAGCAGCTCCAGCAACAGCAGATCAGTCAGGCTTGCAGAGCGGTCGAGCGGTGTGACCCTCTTTTGGAACCGTCTCTGGATTTCTGCCTCCGGTCGGTTGACAGAAAGCTGCCTCGCCTAGGCAGACACGGTGTGGGGCTTTGCAAGCCCATCGTCAATCACCTGGCCGAAGTGCATAGAGCGAGATCTTGGCCCGCGAGACCGAGCTTGACCACAAAGCGCCTCGATCAGGTGCGTCAAGCATGTTGTTGTGCAGATCCGTACATCTGCAGCGAGACAAAGAAACACAGGGGAAGAGCTCAGCGAGGCGGGCATTCGCATGCACCGTGGCCGGAGTCTTGAGGCAGAACAAAAAGGAAGGCTGAAAAGAAGGGTTGGCTCGGACTTGAGTATGCGAGCCACCCTTTTTTCTCAAAACTCAAGGCCAACGAGGATCAGCAGCCGAGCGCGATGTGATGCCCGTGTTGGTCTCGCAACACTGCTGCAGAGCGCGCGTGAGCCGTCTAAATTTGGTGGATTTGGTGGGCCACTCGACCTCCCCGTTGATGCGCATAGAGAGAGATGCTTCGGGCAGCAAGAGCCGCCTGCTGCACCACGTCTGCATCTCGCCCCCCCCTCTCGCCCACCGTGGCTCCGCTGGACCGCTGTGCCGTGGCGTGCAGCGCTGCAGATCATTCGAGTCTCCGCCGGGAAGTTGTTGCAGTGCAGGTGTGTTGTGTGTTGTTTTGGCACCTTCCCCCCTCCCGTTTCGCGCCAAAGAGCCCTCCTCGCCTTACTTGCTGCGCCCCCTCGCCTAGGATCGTCAGTCGGTCTGCTGAGCCAGTGGGCTCAAAGTTACCCTTTTGGGTCAACTCTGGCCAGCTCCGCCCTTCCCTTTCTCAGACTTTGGCACAGTGTAGTTTCTCCGCAGCACAGTCGATTCTCCCTGCCCGGCGGTGTAGCTAAGTCCCCACCTCGCCTCGACGTCTACACGGCGGGACCTCCAAGTACATAGGCGCTTGCTTCCTTTTCTCCTCCTCCCTACCACCACCACCCACCTCCTCTCCCCCCTGTCTCGACCAGCTTCCCCACCCTTTCCCTGTTGTGTTCACCCGCCTCGTCTCCCCCAACCCCATACAAACCAACACACTCTTTTTGCATCTCTCCACCCCAATCACCCCTCGTACAAGTCGTCCTCGACATCGCATACCACCATGTACGCCAAATCTGCCCTTCTCGCCCTGCTCGCCGGCGTGATTGGCGTCACCGCCTATGACCCGGCTCACATGCCTGCCAAGACCGACGCCCAGGGCGGTCAGACTGGCTACAACGACTGCCAGCAGCGCTACGGTGCTTCGAACCCCAAGGCCAAGTGCCAGAACGTCTTCATCAACTCGGTCAAGGACTTCTGTCTCTGGGGTCCTCCCAACACCCAGTCCTCCGACACTGTGGGTGACCTCGAGGCCGTCATGGTCGCCTACTGCATGAAGTCGGGCTACGGTACGCGTCTCATCCCCGACGGCACCATCAAGGGCGCTCACTTCCTCAAGACGCCCTCCTTCGTCCAGATCACCGGCACTGGTGACTTCACCAAGATCCACATCCGCGCCGGTGACGAGGGCGGAGAGCTCGACCCTCACGGCGCCACTGGCTCCGGCAACCCCGTCGGTGGCCAAGTCTTCACCCGCGCCTTCACTGGCAACTGGGAACAGCTCCCCGAGTGGCAGAACTTCATGTCGGCCACCGAGTACTGCTTCCGTGCGTGCCGTGCCGGTCCTTGGGCTAAGAACTGGTGCCCGCACATCTACGACGTCATGGGTTGCATGTGGAACGAGCCCGCCAACTACGACGCCGGTGTCTTTGAGCAGTGCGACGGCATCGAGGGCCAGTGGCCCGGTGTCTACTCGGGCTCCACCTGGTACCAGGGTGTCAAGCCCACGCCCGCCGCCCAGCCCGCGGGCAAGAGCTCCAACTGCCGATACTACCCCTCGATCTCCAACGGCCCGGCTATCAAGACCCCCTCGAAGCGATCCGTCATGGCTACCCAGGTCAAGCGTTCCCCCGACTGGGAGGAGGACTACTAAACAGCCCTCCCGCAACGCACCCTTTGACGTCGTACATACGAATCCTTCACGGTCGCTCCTTTCCAAAGTCGAGCGCGCTGTCTTGTCATGTCCATAGCATCTCTGTCCGCAATCATCATCCCCATCATGCCCTCCATTTGTCTTTGCTCTCGTACCTTCGACGTGCCTGCTGGAACTTCTTCTGCCCTTCGTCGAGAGAAAACTGTGAATGTGCTCGCGCGATTGAGGGAAGCTTCGCTTCTTCTCATTGAGTTAAGCATTCTGTCAGCTATGGACGTTTGGACCAGCGCCGTGAGGATCCGGAGGCGAAGCCTGTCAGATCTCTCATCGGTCTCCTCGGCACGAATCCGGGAAGTAACACGATTTGTGTTGGTACCGTCATGACTGCGAGGCGAGTGGATCGTCGCCGGCTTTGTCGCGAGCTGCTTCCAGGATGGTCTCCGTCCGGCGCGCATCACAAGCGGATGTTAGATTGGAAAATGTGCGCTTCCCTCCACTTGTGCACGGTGCGGAACATGTTCGCTGGGCGTCGCGCCAAAAATTCAGAGTTCAAATGCGGAAGTGCGGAAGTAGTGCCGACATGCATGCATGCCCTGGTATTCCGCCCCTAACCCACGCCCGCCTTGGCGATATCTGGACACTTCGACCCGTCAAACCTTGTTCCCTCGCATCGTGTCACCAGCATCATCAGCATTCGATATGGTTACGCTCAGGCGCAAGAAGGACGGGCTTGGAGCTGCTGCTGCTGCTTTGGTGGTGGCTCTGGCGTCTGCGTTCGCGCACGGCCGCGCCCTGCCACAGCGACAGGAGGCCGTCTTTGCCGTGCAGAGCGAGCTTGCACCGGACCCCCTCGACGGTCTCGTCGGACGTCCGCACCCTGTCTACCCGCTTTCTTCGTACCACGCTTCGGAGCAAACATTCGGAGACGGCGCACTCAGGCCGAACGGCTACTGGGCCAGCGAGGAAGGCGTTGGCCACTTCTCAGAATGGTCTAAGGCGACCAAGCACGCCTTCATCGCCGACTGGGCGTTGGGCAAGGCCAACGAATGGACCATTGTCATGGGCAACGAAGGCGGTGACACCGACAGCCTTGCGTCTGCCCTTACCTGGGCTTACCACCTGTCCCACTCGACGCTCCATCATCCGCAGCCACGCAAGGCCATCGCTCTGCTCCAGACTCCGCTCGATGCTCTCGACCTCCGCCCCGAGAACAAGGTCGCGCTCGACAACTCAAAGATGAGCTCGGGTCATCGCGATCTGCTGACGATCGATGAGCTGCCTGCCCATCCAAGGGCTATCGCCAAGCAGATCCGTGGCATCGTCCTGGTCGACCATCCCTTGCCGTTGAGCGTTTGGGCCGATGCCGAGGTGGTGGGCATTATTGACCACCACGTCGATCGTGGCGCGGCACCGCATGCCAATCCGCGCATCTTCGAACCAGTGGCTAGCTGCACCACTCTGGTTGCGCGTCAGATGCTCGATGAGCTCGAGGCGATTCCTGGCCCCCCTGACGGGCCGGGAGAATACCACATGCCGCACGAGCTGCTCGAGCTCATCTTGGACGCCATTGCCATCGACTCGGACGGCTTGAACCCAAAGAAATCGACAAAGACCGACGCGGACGTCTCCCGGCGCGTGCTGGAACGTAGCAACTGGCGTAACGAAAGCTTGTCGGAAGTCATGGACCGACTCGACAAGGAGCTGGGCGAGGCCAAGCGCGATCTCTCGCACCTCAGCGTGCGCGACCTTCTGCGCCGCGACTGGAAGGGCGATGTGGTAGAGACGACCGACGCCGCTACGCCGGACATCCACCTTGGCTTCGCATCGACGCCCGTGTCGATCGACGACCAGATCGAGCGCACCGAGCGCAAGACGCTCAAGGACTGGTTCCGCGTCGAGCGCCGCTGGACCGCCGAGATCCGCGCCGACGTCAGCATCTGTCTCAACAAGTACAAGGACGACAAGGGCGACAAGCTGCGCGAGATCGTACTCACCGTCAGACACGACCATCGCATCAACCGCACCCAGGCCGACGACCTCTTCCGTGTCCTCACCGCGGCCCTCAAACAAAGCTTCGACCTCGAGGAGCATCCCAAGATGAAACACCTCGCCGGCAAGAAGCGACGCCAGATGGTGTGGATTCATCGGCGCAAGGATGCCGGAAGGAAGGTCGTGCGACCCATCGTCGAGCGTGCCGTCAAAAGCTGGATCTCTCCCTAAACCTCATCCGCGCTCCGCCCTCCGCGCTCCGCGCTCCGCCCTCCACCGGACTGCAATCAGCGCCGACTAATTTTCGCGAACTGCGCATGTAGATGTGATTGCATAATGTAACTTTGTGCTCCTGCGTAAAGATCATCAGTGTTGTACGGTGTTACAACCAGGCGCTGCGGACAGCGTGGCGGTTGCTGCCTCTGCCGACGGTGCTATGAGCCGATGCTGAAGGCTCAAAGTCGTCCAGTGGCACGTTCTCTATGGGAAGCGCGTCCGACTTGGCGTTGTGCTGGACAATACGCGAAGAGTGGCGCGATGCAGGTCGATCCGCCTCCTCATCATCGACGCCTTCGTCGTCCGAATCATTCGCATCGACCGCTTGGTATCCTTCCGCCTCGGCCTGCTGCCTCTGTCTGTACTTGAGGTACCTGCTGAGCACGATGGGTAGCAGGCTGGCAACGGAAAGCAGGATGAGCTTGACCACCATCTCGCGGTTCCAGATGCGGTCGACGATCGCACGCATTCCGCCGCCGGCACTGCTTGCAGCCTTGTCCTTGAGCCCTCCAACTGTGGTGTCGTCGGACACGGGGAGCGCCTCGACGATCTCCTGTAATAGGTCGCCCACCTGGCACGTGACAAAGTTCCACGGGATCGAGCCGACAGCGAGCGTGCCTGCGTACGGAACGAGTGGCACGCCAAGCACGCCGCAGGCAATGTTCATCAGCCCGTAGGGCACGATGGGGAGCACGCGCAGGACGAGGAGGTACGTCCACACGTTGCCGTTGCTGCCGGTGTGCGGGGTGGATAGCATGACGCTGCGGCCCGACGCTCTCGCGCGCCCTGGCGACAGAGCGCGGCGCATGGCATCGAGCGGCTTGGCTAGCCCTGGCAAAGACGTAATCAATGGCGCGAGTGGCGCAGACAGCAGGTAGCAAAACACGCCGCCAACGGCGGTGAGGATCGAGGTGTAGAGCGTGCCCGAGTAGGTGCCGTACATGGCGCCGAATACGACGTTCATGATGAGGCTGCCTGGCACGCAGAACGACTGCTTCCACGTAAAGAAGGTGCCGAGCACGACGAGCGTGTGCACAAATGCACGCGGGCTGCTCTGCGAGTAGACCTTTAGGCTTGTGGCGAGCTGCTTGATCTCGGCGAGCGTGAGGCTAGTGATGTGTTTGGGCAGCGTGAGCGGGAGCGTCCAGAGCATGAACACGATGCAGCACGTCGAGGCTGCAAAGATGACGAACAGAAAGATGAGGCGTGGCAAGTATGGACGCACGTTGGGCATCGAGAGCCGCCACGAGCTGAGGTTGATCTGGATGCGCGGCAGCAGAGCGAGCAGCGTCTTGCCCGCGCTCTCGATGCGGTACGTGTCGACATCGAAGAGGTTGTAGGTTCGCGCCGACTCGGTGGCCGACGCAGTGGTCGATGAGGTGGGCGTAGTTGAGCGGCTACCGGTTGCGGCGCCGGATACCAGATGCGACGGAAGGATGCCTTGATATGCGCTGGCAGTGGTGATGGTCGAGTCTGGTCGCGTTGGTGGCGAAAAGGCGCGGCTGCTGGCCACGGGCGAGGTGACGTTGGAGGTTGTGAGGGGCGGGGTGAAGGGCCACTGGGCCGCTGTGGGTGGTGTGATGCGGTTGCGTTCGTCCAAATCTGCCTGTACAGCGTCGGCAGCAGCCTGGGCGGCACTCCACTGGTGCTTGGGCGCGCCGATGGGCCTGGCGGCCTGCTTCGGGACGAATTGCTGACGGAAAGCGTTGACATACTGCTGGTATTCGCTCTGCTCGTCCGGGTCGCTGGTAGGAGTCAGTGGCGGACTGTCCTCGTTGAGGCCGACCAGGCCGTGTGCTGCTGGTCGTGCGGATGGCATGACCAGCGCCTGCGGGCGCACAGGGAGACGGTGGGAAGTGGAGGGCTCGTGGTCGAGCATTTGGGCGTGTTCGTCGTGCGGTGTGTTGGATGAGCTGCCTGGAGCGGAGACAGAGTGGCCGCCAGCAAACGACGACAGGAAGGAGCGCAGCGTCGACAGCCTTGGTCGCGTGAACGAGTTGGCGGGCAGCGCCTTTTTCTTGTCAGAGTCTGACGATTGGGACGAGCCCGATGCCTGCGATGCACCGCTTGCGAAGCGCTGTCGGTTTGGCACGTTGCTGGACGATGGTCCCGCGGAGCCCTCTGCCTCGGAGATGAGCTGCAAGCCCTGGCCTAAGCTCGACATGGTGCGATCGCGCTCGACGTCCGCCCTGCGCCATTGCGGTGTGCTGACGGAGAGCGTGAAGTCCGGAGTACCCGGACCGCGGTCGAGGGCACCATCTAGCTGTGTCTGCAGAGAGGAGAGCGTGGATCTGGATAGTTGGGATACGGGGACGGCGTTGGAAGACACGGAGCGAGTGCGGGCGCGATTGGCGCGGCCTTTGCGTGCGGAGGAAGAAGTGGACGCGGCTGCGGATGATCCAGCAGCTGGTTGTGTGTCGAGCAGGTCGGTTGCTTCGACGATGGGACTCGACGAGGCAAAGGTTGTGGTGGATTCCGAGCTCTGCGACGCGGGATGCTCCGTCTTGGATCGCACTAGCCTTGGCGGCGAGACGGGAGTAGAGGTGGGCTTCGACTCCATGGTGACGAACAGAGGGCTAGAGCAAAGCGCGATGGCCTGCTCGTATCAGGTGCAATAGCTCGTTCGGCTGGGCGTCAGCGCTGCGACCGGCGAGTGGGACTGGCGGTCGAGCTGGTGCGGCCAGGGGGCGCGGCGCAACCGGAGGATGAGCTTGCTTGTGCAGCGTCGTGAAGGATCCTAGATCGAAAGCATGGTCGCGATGGAGCTCAATGGATGTGGATCCCAAAGCAAGGATGAATGCGGTTGTAAGGAGAGAGAGGGATTGCGGATGCTGACAATGATGGGTTGGATGTAAGTCGAGTCGGCCGCAATGCCAAGGCCGAAGTCGAGGCACCGCTCCCTTAGTTGGCTGGCACGCGGGCCAGATGGCCATGGACCCGCGGAGATGCGAATGCGTGAGCAGAGATGACCGCTATGCGCTCCACCCGCTGAGCAGCGTGCTGCAGCGTGAATTTTTTCCCTTTTTTCAGCCGACCCAAAGTGCCTGCCTTCGTCTGGCTGCCTCGGAAATGCCATTCCGGTGCAGTTTCAACGCTAGACACGCACACGCACACGCACCAACGCCCTCACGCACGGGTCTCTGCTGCCACCCTTTCTCCGACGGCCATCGTTGATTTCCGAGCGGTTGTTGGTGGTTGCATTGCACTCGAAGCCTGTGCTGCGCTCTTGTCCCCATTCCACCCACTTTTGATTCGTCGATTCGTCACACATGCACCAGAAAGGCACACGATTGTCAACGAGCTAAACAAGCCTGGTGCTTCGAGAAGCTGAGGTCTTGTCTGTCGGGCGTGCTGTCGTAGGAGCCAAAGGAGACAGCAGTATGACGTGAGCCTGTGCCGGTGAGTTCGGCGATGCTGAGGCGGACTGTGAAATTGGTTGAACCTCGTCGTCCGTGGAAATGACAGTCAGCCGATCGGGATCTTCTTTCATCTCCCGATGGAGAAAAGTCCCTGATCGGGTGGATAAGTCGTGAAAAGTGTAAGCTCGGAAGTGCTAACAGTTTTTCAACCGACCTTTCCTCGCCGAGTTGATCCACGGCCTGCTGACATCCACGTTAGCGCAGGTCTGCCCTGACGAGGAGGTCTCTGACCAAGATACAGAGCATACAAGAGGCCTTGCTGCAGCCCGGACTCCGCTATCTGTGGCGCAGGGCACGCCCGGCTCTGTCACCCATGCTGCTGACATTGAGCCCGAACTGGTAGCCCTCCGACCAGGCGCGCACTCGATGCTGAAGGCCTTGCGCGAACAGAATGGTGACCAACCCGGGACGAGGTGCGATAGGAGGCCCAGTGGTTGCCAGTCGCTGCATCGACAGTCGGGCGGGCGGACGAGGGCCTTGCACACTTTCTGACAGGAGGTCGCGGCCCGCACCGCCGCTTTTTCCGCGAATCTGCGCTCGTCCAAGCTGCGGCGCGTGTGCCTACCTGCCATTTATGGTAACCCGCACCGTCGTTTGCCAGCAGGGTAATGTGATCTCGTCGCCCAGCTATCAAGGCTTTGGCGGTCTCGAAACGCTCGTCTTGGTCGCTGCGGATGGTAGCTGGCACATTGATAAGCTCGGCACATCCACCACCGACGCTAGCCTTCGTCTCTTACACCCACCATCATCAAAATCTCACGCCTTCATCGCTGCTATTCGTAGATCAGGTAAGTGTCAAGTCTCGGAGTCGGACGCGTCAGTTGCACACGCTCTGCGCTTGCATGACCCGCAATCGAACGCCGTCTCAACTGGCAGAAAGCCGAAAGAGAAGGGGCAGAACGCAGGTGCGGGGCTGGACCGTGACTCTCGCGTCTGGCTCGTGATTCGCGCAACCCGCAAGGAGCGCCAGCGGCACTGGCGACACGTTCATCACGGCGACACGTTCATCACTTGGAATCCTGGATTGCATGCAAGAAGATCTAACCTTTCCACCGCTTCATCTTCGGCTTCCGTTGCATTTTGTCTCCTCGCTCGTTTCACAACTTCTCATCGGCTTTCCCGACTCGGGTCTCAAACCGCTCGAAGGAAAGAAAAAAAAAGGTTGGTTGCCCTCCTGGCAGTTTGAAGAAAAAACCAAAAACCAGGGTCCGCTCCAACTCACCTCGCTTGGATCTTCCCGCGCTCGTTGCTCTGCACGCTCCTTGCGCTTTCCTGCCTCGTTATTCGCCACAGGCGCGTCCCGATTAGGTACACCACCCAACTCGCTATCCGCCCAATAAGTCAAATTTTCTTCGGCTCCCAGCCAATAAGTTTTTGGCACTTCTTCCACAGCGTCTCTGCTCGACTCGCGCAAAGCTTTTCCTAGCCACTCAGAGGCCCGGCCCTTCATCGCCCTGACTCGACCCAAGCCGACTGCAGTCTCCTCCGCATCGGTCAAGTCGCCAGCCAATCCGTGCACTTCCCACACATTCTCGCTCTAGAGCAGACCGCGCGCGTCCGCCCACGCCAGGCTTCCAAGCCCTTGAATTCCCAACCCCACCTTCCGCCTCACCTCTCGCCACCACCACCTCCCTCACACTGTCTTCCATGGCTGCGCGTCGCCCTTGTGCAGGACTTGCTCAGAACCTTCTTAGGAACACATCTCTTCCCGTCCTTCGTGCCCCCCGTTCTCTCACTGCCACAACCATCCCCCGCACCTTTGCCACCTCCGCCACCAAGATGTCCGTCGCCGTCCCCACCGACTTCGTAAGTACCTCTCCCTAGCCTTGCGCGTGCTCGAGCTCAAGTGACATGAACTCCATCGCTGACTTGCGCTTCCCAACCTTCTCCACGTCGCTGCCCCTCACAGAACAAGGTCCTCTACCAGTCCCTCGCCGAGGCTGACCCCGAGGTCCAGCAGATCATCGAGAATGAGACCTACCGTCAGTTCTCCGGTCTCGAGCTCATTGCCTCCGAGAACCTGACCTCGCTCGCCACCATGGAGGCCAACGGCTCCATCCTCACCAACAAGTACTCTGAGGGTCTCCCCGGCGCCCGATACTACGGTGGTAACGAGTACATCGACCAGCTCGAGGTGCTCTGCCAGCAGCGTGCCCTCAAGGCCTTCAACCTCGACCCCAAGGTGTGGGGCGTCAACGTCCAGCCCTACTCGGGCTCCACCGCCAACTTCGCCACCTTCACCGCGCTCCTCCAGCCCCAGGACCGCATCATGGGTCTCGGTCTCCCCTCCGGTGGTCACCTTACCCACGGCTACTACACCGCCAAGAAGAAGATCTCGGCCTCGTCCATCTACTTCCAGTCCTTCCCCTACAACGTCGACCCTTCCACCGGCTACATCAACTACGACGAGCTCAAGAAGAACGCCGACCTCTTCAAGCCCCGCATGGTCATCTGCGGTGGCTCCGCCTACCCGCGTGACTGGGACTACGCCAAGCTCGCCGAGATCGCCAAGACCCAGTCCGCCTACCTCATGGCTGACATTGCCCACATCTCGGGTCTCGTCGCCGCCCAGGTGCAGAACAACCCCTTCGAGTACTGCGACATTGTCACCACCACCACCCACAAGACGCTGCGTGGTCCCCGTGCCGGCATGATCTTCTTCCGCAAGGACCGCGACGCCGAGATCGAGGGCCGCGTCAACGCCGCCGTCTTCCCCGCCTGCCAGGGTGGCCCCCACAACAACACCATCGCCGGTATCGCCGTCGCGCTCAAGCAGGCCGCCGAGCCTGCCTTCAAGGAGTACGCCGTCCAGGTCATCAAGAACTCGCAGGCCATCGCCAAGGTGCTCTCGGGCAAGGGCTACAAGCTCCAGACCGACGGTTCGGAGAACCACCTCATCCTGTGGGACCTGCGTCCTCTCGGCCTCACCGGCTCCAAGGTCGAGAACATCTGCGACCTTGCCCATATCACGCTCAACAAGAACGCCGTCAGCGGTGACACCTCGGCCCTTGTGCCCGGTGGTGTGCGTATCGGTACCGGTGCGCTCACTTCGCGCTCCATGACCGAGAAGGACATGGAGAAGGTTGCCGAGTTCCTCGACCGCGTCGTCCAGATCTCGCTCGACATCCAGAAGACCTCGGGCAAGAAGCTCGTCGACTTCATGAACGCCGCCCGCCAGTCCGACGCCGTCAAGCAGCTCAACAAGGATGTCGAGGCCTTCGCCACCAGCTTCCCTCTCCCCGGTGTTCCCGACACCTCGGTCATCAAGAAGCCCGCCCACTAAGCGTGTGTGTGGCTTCGATCGGCACCACGGCACCCACTCGCTCCCCGGCGATGTCACCGTGACCCAACTCTGCATGAAAAACCTTTCGTTTCTTGTCCATGAGCACACTTCAACCTGTGCATGATTCCCGCTCCCGCCGAGTCCCGTCCTCCTCAAGACACTCGTCTGGCGGATGGTGGCTTGCTAAGAGCACCTTTTTATACTCCTTGTTCCGTTTTCTTTTGCTCTCCTTGTCCCTCGTTCTCAGATCCTATCATCCAAAAGTCCCGATTTCCTATGTACAATCAGTCAAACATTAGCAGCAGCCTCGCAATCTCATTCAACCGAAGCGGGGTCAAGAATTCTCCCCTCTCGCGAACAAACTTGTTTGGACGTCGTAGCGCCTGAGAGGTGAGCATCAAGGAGCGTCTTGGAGCCGATGGCAGGATGGAGGCAAAAACACGGTTAAAAAGTGCTGACTGGAACTTATGTACTTGCTAAAGCAGAAGCTTGGAGTCTCGTACGAAAGGAAATTACGACCTTTCGCAGGCTTTTGGCGTGGCTAGTGTAAGTCTGCAGGCCCGCCCCAACAAAATTGGGCGCCATGGGCCCGGAGCTTTCTGAGCCACAGCGAAAGCTCCCTGCACGGCCGGAGGTTCTTGCCTCGCCAACAACCTCCGAGGAAACCTCCGAGGGCTCGACAAATCGGGCGCACGCGGCAAACATTTGTTTTGACACTCTAACATCTTAGCTCCTCGAACCATGACGACAGTGACGCACTGACAGCTCCTCGCCTGCCCGTCTATGTTCCCCCGCCTCCGCCTTTGAATGTGAAAGTTGGAGGCGAGGTGAAGCTCTGCTGCTGGATGGAGAGTAGTAAGCGACACAGGGCCTCACATTTGCCACACAGCAATGTCGTGGTATGACACCTTGCTACGGGATGAGGAGCAAACAGCACTCTGGCTCGGGAGATAACGGCGGAAGCCTTTTTTCCCGACGTGGCCATTTCGGACACCTCCTCCCGCTCGGTGGCATCGTGGCAACCACAAGTCCTGAGCGTAAGACATGCCGCTCCTCACCGTCGTTCACATTTGGGCACGAGATGGCTTGGTCAGCCTCACCGCCAGCTTGTGGGATCGCTTCCCGACGACGATGCAAAGAGACATGGAATCGGGGGCCCACTTTGGATAAATGTGGACTGACTCGTGGGCCTTACAAACGTCTTGGTCAGGGTCGCATGAAATGAGTGAGGACGATGCACCCGCGTGCAGCGACGTGCAGCAGTCTTGCCCCAACAAAATTGTTCCGGCCACCTGGCGGCTAGCGAAGGCGAAATTGCGAAAAGGCCCCCGCTTAGCTCCATCCCTCTGGGCAGCCCAGCCGTGAAACTTGCGCCCACGACTCAGGGCCAAAGTTTCCAAAACTAGTGGAGAATTGAGCGCGCCTGGCACTACGGCAGTCACAATTCGCCGCCGGGGACCGAAAATCTCGCGTCGTGCCATCAATACGGCGTAGTTTGACGTTCGATGATCCGCCTGCCATCTGCTTCAGGCAGAATTCCTGGGGCAGCAGCCTAAGCCAGGCTGGCCGAATGGACCCCACCATGACCGCCGCCACCCCAGCCTTCCACACCGTGCGGCCTTCTGCCTCGCACCCACCGCGCACCGACACCTTCGCTGGCGACCCTGCTGCCGACTGGACAGGCAGGCAGCTGGGCGGCGCAAAGACACTCAGCTCAAGCCACTCTGACTGACCACCGCACTGAGCACAGGCCCAAAGATGCTCCGTCCCAAAACCGCCCTTCTGCTTCGGTCTCGGAACCTCCGAAGTGACACCCAAAGCATTGTCGTGATGCTTCCGCCGCCCGTTCGCTGTGAAAGTCACTCGTGGCCCCCTGATGCTGCTGCTGTTGCATCGCTGAGCAACCCGCCTCTCGCCACTTGCCCGGTGCGCCGGCCTCGGACAGTGTCCTCTGCCCGAGCCAACACAGATTCGCTCGCGCAAAATCGCCCCGCCGAAGACTGCGCCGTAGAACCACTTTTTTTTCCGCTCGAGTTTTTGTTGACTGACGCGCATGTAGCGCTGTGCTGCCCTGTTTTATCCGCCGCCCGCAAGCCTCGCCGCCCGCTTCATATATAACTCTTGTGCTGGCGCACGCTTCCGTCCCTCCCCCTCACCATCACTTGTTCACTCACGTTCGTTGCAAACATGGCAGCCGAATTGAAGCAAAGGGCAACCACCGCCACCAAGGATGCGCAGGCCGCTCCCAAGGAGGAGTTCGCCGATGCCAACATCCCCGACGACTACGTCTCTCGAGTGCTCGCCACCGAGAAGCCGCTTCCCCCCGTTCAACTCAAGAATATCCTCAGCGAGATTCAGTGGGTCTCGTTCCTGGCTCTCACCATCACGCCAATCCTCGCCATTTACGGCCTTTTCACCACCAGCTGGAACAAGTACACCGCTGCCTGGACCTTCGCCTACTACTTCCTCACCGGTCTCGGTATCACTGCCGGCTACCACCGATTGTGGGCTCACCGTGCCTTTAACGCATCGATCCCTCTCCAGTACTTCCTTGCCTGCATGGGCTCCGGTGCCGTGCAGGGCTCCATCCACTGGTGGGCTCGCGGCCACCGCGCCCACCACCGCTACACCGACACCGACCTCGACCCCTACGGAGCCCATTTCGGTCTCTTCTGGTCGCACCTCGGCTGGATGCTCATCAAGCCCCGTCGCAAGCCTGGTGTCGCCGACATTTCGGACCTGCGCAAGAACCCCGTCATCAAGTTCCAGCACAAGTTCTACATTCCCATGCTCCTCATCTTCGGCATGGGTCTTCCCACCCTCGTTGCTGGCCTGGGTTGGGGTGACTGGCGCGGCGGTTTCTTCTTCGCTGGCATGCTCCGACTCTTCTTCGTGCACCACTCGACCTTCTGCGTCAACTCGCTTGCTCACTACCTCGGCGAGGCTACTTTCGACAACAAGATGACGCCCCGCGACCACTTCTTCACCGCTCTTGTCACCGTCGGTGAGGGCTACCACAACTTCCACCACCAGTTCCCCATGGACTACCGCAACGCTGTTCAGTGGTACCAATTTGACCCCACCAAGTGGTTCATCGCCGCCATGAGCAAGCTCGGTCTCGCCTCGCACCTCAAGACTTTCCCCGACAACGAGGTCAAGAAGGGCCGTCTTGCGATGCAGCTCCAGAAGGCTCACGAGCTTGGTCAGCAGCTCGAGTGGCCCAAGTCCTCGGCTCACCTTCCCGTCATCTCGTGGGACGACTTTGTCGAGGAGTCCAAGACCCGCCCTCTCATCGTCGTTCACGGCTTCATCCACGACGTCTCGTCCTTCCTTGACGAGCACCCGGGTGGCCGCCACCTGCTTACGGGCAAGATCGGCAAGGACGCCACCACCGCTTTCCTCGGTGGTGTCTACGACCACTCGAACGCGGCACACAACCTGCTTTCGATGATGCGCGTCGGTGTCCTCGACGGCGGCTACCAGCTTGCCAAGGACGAGCTGGCCAAGGCCGAGCGCGAGAACCGCGCCACCGGCACCTCGGCCAACCGTCCTGCCGGCGCTCCACCCTCGCCCGTTACCTCGGACGACGAGGACTTCGCCGCCCCCGCCACGCCCACCGACGAGACTCCCATGACCACCACCTCGACCGTGGCAGCTGCCTCCGAGCAGCTCAAGTCGCAGCAGGCCGCCGAGGGTGTCAAGTCGATCAACGACAAGGCTGCCACCTACGTTACGCCTGGTGAGGCATACACCATTGTCAAGCGTGGCGAGCTCCGTGCCAACGCCAAGGTCGATGGCACCAAGTTTGGTCGTTTCCTTTAATCCTTCTGGTCATCACCTCTCTGCATCCTGTCCCCAGTTTTGAATCCTTGCATTGACGCGCTGGTCGACCCGGTGAGGTCGATCGGCGTCGGGCTGTACATATACCTCGCCGTGCACACATCGCACGCCGCCTAAAATTCAGGTCAACCCAGTTCACATTTTTCGTGTTGTCGTGTTTTCGTCGTGGGCTTCATGAGGTTGGTTTCAACGTTTGACGAGTGAGATGCATATGGAGCAGGTGAAGTCCGTGGTGCCAGCAGAGACGACGCAAGCACGGAAGGGATCTGAGTGAGTGACGTCCACTCAGCACGTTTGAACGGATCTGGCACAGCAAGGCACAGCGAATGAATTAAAGTGAGGCCAAGGTAGTGAATGACAACGGTGGATGTGAATGGTCAAACGAGTGTGTGAGTCGAATGCAAGTTGCGACCAGCGCAGCACGGGGGGACTGTGTCATCGCGCGTGAACTTGAGGACAGGTATCAAAAGAGGATCAAGGGATTGGAAACTAAAGTCTGTGACCTGGGACAAAGACAAAGAGCACTGTGAGGGCGGCCGTGATGAGTGCGACGAGCAGAAGCACGCTGAGTGCACGCTGGAGGAGCAGCCTGTGCACGTAGTGCTCGCGAATCCTGATGAGGCGGAAGGGCGTAGTCTCGCTCTGTGCCAGAAGCACCAGGATGGGATCCAGCTCGTACTGATGCGACATGAGCAACAGCACTGCAACTGCAAACGGCAGGATCACCCAGCAGCGCTTGGCACGCCCCACATCCAGGAAGATGAAGCTGAACGCAGTCGCCAATGCAGCCCACAATGCCAGCAGTCCGAGCGAAAGCCTCACCAGCACCGAAATCGGCGTGAGGTTGCCAAACGCCTTGGCACGCAGGAAGCGCGGGAAGATGTCCGCCTCCATGGTGCGGAAGACGTACTCCTTCTGCGCATGAAACATGTCCGGAATGCGAGCCAGCGCCCTCTGCTGCTCAACATCCTGCGGATGTGGCAGCGTCGACGATGAGATCGGGAACGAGTGGATCCTGAGCGGTCCTGGCAGATAGATCTCCTTTTCGGATCCCGGCAGCAAATACCTTGCGTAGATGCGTTCCGCCGAGGCGATCAGGTCGGTCCTGGTGATCGCCGCCGAGCGCGAGATGACAGTTGGTGCCACAGAGCCGCGCTTTGCAAGGATGCTCTTCCTCTCTGCGCGTGTTTGCTGCGCAAGGTAGTCTGGGTCTCCCGGAAAGCGTGGTGCTGCCAAGGGTGCACCAGATGCAGTGGCAGCGGCAGGCACTGGGCTGGGTGCGTGCGATAGCGTCGAGTAGGCAGCCTCGGGACTTTCGATTCGGCTCTGGTGGTCCCAGCTACTGTCCGGCCCGCGACGCGACGCAACGCCCGTGTCGGCGCTTTGCTCGTTGATGCCGTTGATCTTGTTGTAGATGCTGCCGCGCTCGAGCGCTTCGGCGTAGTACTGGGGCCAGTCCTCCTTGACCGACTTGCCAGACTTGCGCAGGTCCTTGAAGTACGCCCTGCACAAATTCTCGTGTTGCTGCACGTCGAGCCAGAAGTCGAGCGCATCTTCGGCTGCTTCGCGCTGCAGATACAGGTAGAAGCAGTACAGATCGACCGGCGGGAGCGTACGACGCGCCAGCACCTCGGCGAGCGTCGGAAGACGCTGGCGCGTGCGCGACGACTGCAGTGACAGCGGGCGTCGTTTCTCTGACATGTTGATCGAGCCTGTTGAGTGCAGTGGCTGTGGTGGATGCCGAGAGCCTCGTCAGGCCTTACAGTGATGGTTCAGAGATCGAGCTGCCACTTGCCTTCCGCGGGCGGCGCAAAGTCGTGTGAAGTGCGCTGACTGAGTGCGACAAGGGATCGGTCCCGCTGATTTGAACAAGGCGGTGAAGTGTAAAGAGCGACGAGTTGATGAGGGACGTGAGGGAAGGTGAAGGCCCCCGGCCAAGGGTGTTGGTGTCCAGCCCAAATACACGGCCTATCCGAAACACACACGCACCCTGGCAGTCTGAGTCCGTCACACACTCCTGCACCAGCGGGCGTCAACTCGAAAAATGCAAGCTCTTCGAGAGCAGTCTGAGTCGCGGCGAGTCGCCCAATTCCAGGTGGCTGAGCCGTCCGCTTCATTTCGAGACCTCATTTCGGCTTAACAATTTCGACTTTTGAATATCTGCTCCTTCCCATCAAGACGCCCTCGGCCTCCTCCAGGACGGGTCTGCACTGAGCTTGACACATCCGTTTCAGTGTCTTTCAGTATGATACTGTGCAATGCGATTGGATGAGACACGATGAATAGATACAGTACAAATCATGGACGGACGATTGCTCGCGTCGGAGCTGTGATCATTGAGAAGGCGTGAGGGCCGTGGGAGCGGCACTGACCTTGACCTCGGCCGGCACGCTACACGATACGACGAGCGAGGCCTTGAGCTGCTGCCATCCGCGTCGCCCCGTCCAGCCCGCGTGGCCAGCAAGGAAGCGATGCTGGCAAATCTGCTCGGCGCTCGGCCTCGCATCTACGTCGAGCTCGAGGCAGCGCGAGATGAGGTCCACAAAGTCGTCCACTCTTCCGCCGCCGTCAGGCTCTGCGCCCTCCTTGCCCTTGCCGCGCGACCAGGCTGGGTCGAGTGGAGCCAGCTCCACCTCCTCCTCCGTCAGCTCGCTGTCCGCGTCCGCCGGGCTGACGCGTGCAATGAGGCAGCGCTCCTTCAACGTCTGCGCCGCGCGCGTGCCTTCCTCGAGCCCCTGGATCGCCTCCTCGCCATTCCAGAAGGGACACTCTCCACAAAGCAGCACGAAGCCCACCACGCCTAACGCCCACACGTCCTGCGCCTGCCCCGAGTACTTTTCGCCTTGCAGGATCTCGGCAGCAGCGTAGTCGAGCGTTCCGCTGAACGTGTCGAAAAGCTTGCCCGGGCGCACGTGCGCAGCGCTGCCAAAGTCGATCAGCTGGGCGTTGCCCTCGCCATCCAGCACGACGTTCTCGTCTTTGATGTCTCGATGGACAATGTTGTTCGCGTGCAGGAACCACAGCGCATCCGCCACCTGCCCAAAGATGCTTCGGCATTGCGACGCCGCCAGGCCATCCGGCGCGCTTTCCACAAAGTCGAACAGATCTTGCCCACGTCCGAAGCACGGCATGACCAGGTAGTAGAACTCGTGGTCCTCGAAAAAGTCGAGCATCTTGCAGATGTTGGGATGCGAGAGCGCCCCACCTGCCGAGGCGACCGCGGTAACAGCTGTCGGCTCGTCCTCGGCTTCCGCCCTCTTGCGGGCGCGATACTCGTCCATCGTCTTTGGCCGCTGAGGCGCCCACGGTCTGGGCTTGGAAGGCGGCACGTATGCGATACGCCGTAGCTGGTCCATGACATGAATCTCTACGGGAATCGGCCCAAGCACGCGATGCCTCCGCCAGCAGTCCGCAAGGATTCGACTCTTGATGATGTACTTGATCACCACCTCGTCCCCTTGAGGGCGTCCATCAGGCCCCTTCTTCCTCGCCTTCTTCACCAGACCGTACGCACCACGGCCCACGTCGGACACGATCTCGAAGTCGGCGATGCTCTTCTGCCCCTTGTAATCCGAAGGGTACAGCTGGCCGGCAGGCTGCAGATCGCCGGACATGGACATGGTAGGTCGCTTGCTTCGCGGCAGACGCAGAGTTGCGCCGCGCTCGAAAGCGGGTTGAGGTGTGCCAGGACTGCCGTTGTACAACTGACCAGGCGTGGCCTGCAGCGGGAGGGTTTTGGCGCCAGACGCTAACGGCGTGAGCGGGGTTGGATCCTCCAAAGCTTGGGCTTTGCCAGCTTGCGGCGAGACAGGCGAGAGATCGTCCTCGTCCTCTTCATGCAGGCTCGCCAGCTCATCGCCGAAGACGGAGCCTGCTCTGCTTGCAGCGCGGCTCAGGCCGAGCTGCTTGAGCTTCTCCAACACTTGGACGCCGAGGTCGTGATCGTCTGAGTCATCGCTGTCGAGATCGCTGTCGTCGCCGTAATCTGCAGCGCCAGCAACACCAGACTCGATGTCGGCCTTGGATGGGGACTGGATACCGGACATGGCCAAGCGGTTGACACGCTGGGCTGAAGAGCCCGAGCTAAGGTTGGTGTTTGTGCGGCTTCTTCGACCTGCCAGTCCGACCCCCTGGCTCTCGAGGTAGCGCGACCACTCTTCCGTTGTTGGGGTGCGCAGGAGGCTGCTGGATGCCAAGATCGCAGAGCCCGATGGAGATCGGACGGGCTGCATCCTGGAGCCGCCTGACACGGAGGACGAGGCAGCGTCAGCAGAGGACGGCAAGACTGGGTCGGCTGGATCGTTGACGGGACAGCCGAGCATCGTGTCGAGACGCAACAAAGCGGCTCGAGAGAGGCTGTGTTCCGACTTTTGGCGCATGGGGAGGCCTGGGCGCTGAGTGGAGCCAGGCTCTACAGGCAGATGGCTGGAGGGAGACGATTCAGGCGATGTCATCGTCCTGTCCAGCGGACGTGTAGCCAGCTGGGGCGAGCTGGTGAGCCCAGCTTCTGTGACACTTGCGGCGGGTTGCAGTAACGCTGGGCTCGCGGAAGGATCCCAGGCGATGGTCGTTGTCGAAGTGCCGGGAGACGCAGGTTGGGAATAGGCAAAGCTCCTGGCATGTCGCTGCGCCTCTAGAACGCTGAAGGGCGCGTTTTCCCAGCCAGTCTGCTTGCGGGCGCGCTCCCGCGCGGCGGCTCGGCCGCCTCCCGAATTGGTAAAGGTCATTGCAAGACCGGAATGCAGCGCAAGCTGGGATCGGGAGCGGAGCATGATCATGCCCGAGTGACGACGTGGGACGAGGGGTGAATAGATGCCTGCAGACGAGGACGAGAGCAGCTCTTCGGCGCTGGGTTGGAGGCAGCTTGCTGGGCTGAGCGACTCGGCTGGAGGGCTCATCTTTTCGGGTGGCGGTGACAGTTGGTTGGTCAGCGAGGTGGCTGGGTTGATAGCTGGGCCGTCTTGTTCAAGCTCGTGGCTCTCATGACTATCTGATGCCGACGTTGCGGGATGGCTCGTCGAGGCGGCTGTATGTGCCTCGGTGTGCTGCTCTTCCATCGCCATTTGTTCTACGGGTGGCGAAGGATTATATGCTTGAGCCTGGTCGTCGTGACGAGCGTTGCTGGGCAAAGGAAGCAACGGATCGGCCAATTCGGTTCTTGTCGGGCTTGCTGGAGCGGTGAGAGAGGTCGAAGACGAAGAGCTTGTGAGGGCGGACTCGGCCGTGGATTTGGCACAAAACGCTGGGTCGAGCGCGATGGGTGATTCGGTGGGGGGCGCGGGAGTCAGGCGATCGGACTCGCCGCGAGAGATGATGGAGGATGCCAGACTCGACACACTGCCTGTGGAGTTGCGATTGGATAGGGAACGCAGAGAAAAGGCGGCGGCAGAAGAGGCGGTCGAGGTTCGTGAGGATGCTGGCGGCCCCGAGGAGGTGGCCGGATCAGGCTGCGGATCGCCACGGTGCGTTGCGGCGGCTTTGCCGCGGTCGCCATCGGAGCTTCGCCGATTGTCAGCACCGTCAACTTCGAGGGTCGTTGGGAGGCCGGAAGACTGCGCGCTGCTGTGGCTGTGAGAGCCTTCTTCCTCGTCGGATTCTTCGCGGTAGTGAGCAAGAGACGATCGGAGAGGCCGGAAGAGCGACTGGCGTGATTCGTCGCGATGCGGTGGGGTGGAATGCGATCCGTCGGATAGTGAGTTGCGGCCCCAGCTGCCCGATCGCGTGACGCCACCCACGCCACCGAGCTTAGATAGGCTCATGGACTCGCTCTTGCGAGACGACGTCGAATATCGCCTCTGATCGGCATCTTCATCGTCGCCGTCGTGATCGGCGTGCTCCCGATCCGAGTCGCTGCCATGATCGTCGCGAGATCGGCTGTTGTTCGTGTAGGATGTAGATGCTTCGCTGAAGTAGCTGGCTCGTCGCAGAGACTCGGACGAGTTGAGCGCTGCGACAGGTCTAATCTGTTCGAGAGGCATCTTGGCGGTGGGAGCGGTCTGTCGATTGAGGGTATATTAGCACATTGGCGATGCTGATGATGAATGCGGTCGAGAAAGTTCGGCGAGTACTGGCGTCGACAGAGATGCTGGGGCTTTGCGCCGCTCTAGATGCAATGCTGAAGTCTTCGGTGTCTCGCGGCAACGCTGATGCAGAGCCGAAAGGGGTGGAGCGCCGTGGATGGCTCGGCCTAGTGCGACAGGGTCATGAGGTGCGCTGCGGACGACGAATGAGTTGCGGGGTTGTGCTGGCGGATGACGGTGCGAAAGGCGCTTCAAAGCTAGGTTCGTGACGCCGACAACTCCAGGTCCGCCGTCGCGTCGCTCTTGGCCAAGTCGACAAGCTGACTGTTGCAGTTGGCGAACTAAGGACGCTTGCTTCGTGTCTCTGCGTAATACAGATCAGACGTCGGTGGCAAGGATTTGCGGAGGTGAGCGTGTGGAGCAGTGCGAAGCGTGATGACCAGGATCAAGATGGATGGTGTTGAGGCAGGGGCGGGGACAGGCACGGCTCGACGATATGGAGCGGCGGCTGATGAAATGGGGCCTGCTGCGGGCGCAGATCGCTTTTTTGCTCAGCGGCAAGGGTCAAGGAACGTGAACAGCAGCAGTCAGCAGCAGGGTCGCGACGAGACTGGCTTGCCGCGGGCTGGCGGGCGCGCCACTGCACGGGCTCCAGCGCGGCTGCAGCGACCGAAATGTGACCGCCGTCTCAGACTGGCGGGCAGCTGAGCTGCAGTTTCTCGGCAAAGAGGGAGAAGAAATATTTCAATTTGTTTTTTTTTCTTCTTTTTCTTTTTGAGTTTTCGCGGCCGCTGTTTGTCGGCTTTGGAAGACAAGGACGTCTTTCGGCACCCAACACCGCACGGATCCTACACAGCGAGCTCAGTACCGATTGGAAGTCGAAGCATGAGCAGCTAGCTCTCTCTGGCTCTTGATTTGTGGTTCTTGTCCGGATCACTTCCGGGCGCGCGACTTCGTGCGAGCGAAGAGTTGATTTGCGAGACACAGAAGTGCCAGCCACGCTGGTTGTTGTCAGCTTTTGAGTTCTCGTTCGTTCCACCTGCGCTCGATCAACATCCTTCGTGCTGTCGGGAGCAATGTGCTAAGAAGTATGCGAGCAGCCAAGCCGGAACGTGTGACTGGAGGCATCGGAGCTCAAGAGGTATCCGCGCACCCCCAGGCTATACTTCGCTCTTCACCGACGCCAGAGACATCCCTGCGTCTTTCGTGTGTCGCAGCCTTACGCCGGGCGATCATGCCGCTCCTCCCAATCCGGACGTCCCGCTATCGACGCAGTCGACGCGATCAACGTTGCTGGCGCGTCTCTCCGTGTTGTCAGTAGTGGGCGTCCACGAGAGACAATTGTCGGGTGGCTTGGACGCCCACATTCAAACTCAGTCTCTGCCCAGCCTCCACAGCTGCTCACAAACGGCCGGAATTCGCGTTCCTGTTTGTAAAAAACGGCGGAATTCCGTCTGCCCCACAATTTCGGTGCCCTTTTTTGGTGGCCACTTCAACGAGGATGCGTTTTAAGCTTTGCAACAAAGCTTACAGTAACTAGCGTGCTGCTCCCGCACTTCTTACCGTGCAATCGCCTGGAGCGGATGCTCACGACAAGACACGTGCATCGGCTTTGCCGACCGCAACAGCCTTGTTGGCAGCTTCTGGCCGCGTCAGAAGGAAATGAGGTCCGCGGAGGATTGTCACGTGACCGCAAGTTTCTCACCTCCACACTGCCACTTTTGCTGACTTGCCTGCGCTCAAACTTGCTGCGCGTGGCCAGGGTCCATAGTTCTTTCGCGACCAATTTCCATCTCACGCTGCAGTCACGACTCACCACCACTACCACCGAAGCTGCCAACGCCGTCGAGGCTTTCACACGCATCCAATATGGGAAAGGCAGAGGCTGGGTCGCTCAAGGCGATCTCCAACGCCATGAAGGCGAGGGGATTGACCAAGCTGCGTTTCTACTGCCAACTTTGCCAAAAGGCGTGTCGAGACGAGAACGGCTACCGCAGCCATCTGGAATCCGAAGCACACTTTAGGCAAGTCGACGCCATCGCATCATCAGGAGGCGCAAAGAGGGTCATCGACGACTTCAGCACAACTTTCCAAAAGGAGTTCGTGCTGCTGCTCAGCCGGCGCTTCGGTACCAAGCGCGTGCGCGCCAACCAGGTGTACCAAGAGTACATCGCCGACCGTCACCACACGCACATGAATGCGACACAATGGAGCAGTCTTTCCGAATTCGTCAAGCACCTCGGCCGAGAGGGAGTGGTTCAAGCCGAGGACACGGAGCAGGGCTGGTTCATCACCTGGATCGACAACTCACCAGCGGCCCTGGCGAGGCAAGATGCGCTTCAGAAGCTCGAGCGAGCCAAGATGGACGACGAGCAAAGACAGCGCAAGCTGCTGCAAGAGCAGATCGCGAGAGCTTCAGGCGGAGCGACAGGTGCCGCCGACGCATCATCAGCTGGCAACGCCTCGCACACCGCAGCGGAAGCGGACAAAGCGCCGCAAGGCCTTCAGCGTACGGGCAATGGTCCCATTCGTATCGGTCTCTCACTTGGAACAACGACTACAAAAGCGGACCAAAAGAGCAGCACTGACTCGAGCAAGGATGGCGCTGCGGCTGCATCGATCGCTTCGGGCTCCAGTGGTACATCAAACCCAACCCTGGCAGGCACAGCGCCCGCCGCGGCACCTTTCAAAATGGGCTTCAACGTGCTCAAGTCCACATCCAAGCCGGCCAATCCACTCAAACAGGCCGATCGTTCGGCTCCGGGCGGTTCGAGTGCCTCGTCGCAAATGAAGAACGGCTCTGTCATGAAAGTCAAGCCACCGAGCAGCATGACTATGGCGGAGAAGATCATGCACGATGAATTGGAGCGGAAGAAGAGAAAGGCGGAGCCGTCTGCGCGCTCATCGGGTCCGCAGATGCAACAGGGTGTCAAGCGCAGTCGATTCTGACCCATGGACACTTGACACTCCTCGCCGGTTCCCCACTTATGGCTTCTGACTCCACGTCCGACATCTCTCGCCCCCACATCTTCGAGCCGCCTGTGCCGTTTATACCCGAACAGCTCCCTTTATTGTCCAACAATCATACCCGGCTCTGCTCGTACTGCCTAGTAGCCTCAATCACTTCATCCAAATGTCGCCAGCCCGTCGGGTTTATTCTGCAACGCACAATCGTGTGTGCTGCATTCGTGTGATCGGATGGTAGTCACAAACTCAGCAGGGGGCAGAGGCGGAGGGCCGATTTGCTGCGATCTAGGTCGGTTAGCTAATCCGGTCTAACAGATTGACTGTATTGCCAAGAGCTTGCCCATGTGTCAGCGTGGGAGCAACATCTGCGGCCAAGCATGAGAAGGCGGCTCTAAACCATTGTCCTCCGAAAAGATCGGGAGTGTAGCCGATGAGGGCGGGATGAACGATGGGGATCGGAGGGCGGCCTGAGCTCTGAGCCTGAGCTCTGCGAAGCCTGGCTTCAGTGGACGGGCTGCCGGCGAAGCGCTGAATTTTGGCAGAATTAGGCAGCCCGTGCCGGCGTGCGGTCTTTGGAGGCTCTTGGCTTCATGCGCCAAGAATATCGCACATTGAACGCGCACAGCGCGATTAAGGCTGCTTTGTATTCGCCAAGACTACAGTCGAATGCAGCTGCAGTTCTTGGCTAAAATCCACGCCTCTGGGCTTGGCTCTGGAGCTGCAGCTTGATGGCGCACGCCGGACAGTCGATCTGCAAGCCAAGCCGGGCCAGAAAGCCAAGCTTTGCCCGCCCAAGCGCAACTGCTGTTTTTTTTTTTGGTTCACACTCCGGCCGTGGCACGCGCTGACAACCTGACTGCCATTAGACCTGCCATGCTCCGGTCAGCTGCGTCGTGCAAGACACATGCTCGCCTCCGCTTGCCATACCTGACCGGCAGCATCCCGCACCGATGGCAGTCGTCCAAATTTGGCAATCGTGCTGGCTGTCCGACAATCCGCGCACTCTATCCCCTCAACCAACCACCATCACCATCGCCATCGCCACCGCCCCTACCACCACCACCAGTGACGCACGTCCTCTTCCCGCCAGCAAGGCAACAGCATCGCACAGCCAGCTGTTCCGGATCACGACCCACCGATCAGCAAATAGCTACACCCGTCACCAAGCGGCTGTGTGATCTTATCCCTGTTGCCGAAGGATTCGCTCTACCCCCATCGCACACGCCTGTGGCTTCTGGTGTTGATACCAGCAAGACGATTGGCTTGCTGACTGTGGTGACACGCCAGATTCAAGAGGGCCGCAACGTCAGCTCAGACATGAGCGTCGTCGCCTTTCGCCTTTAAAACGTGGCCCACCAGAGCTGGTTAGCAATCACCCACATCCGCAGGCGTTCGACGTCCGTCAACCTGTTGTCCAGCCGACGCTCGCGACGCAGCAGCTCGTCGGCGACACGTCTCATCCTACAGTCTGTCCACGCGAACCCCGGGGCGGATCAGACCAGGCACCATGGCACCGAGCGCTCTGATCCCCGGATCTGGGCTCAGCGCCACTCCGATTTCATCTTCGGGCCCCGCATGGCACGTGCTCAGAAGAGGCAGTTCTTCATCCTCGTCGTCCAACTCGACTGCTGATGGAGCAGGCTACCAGGTGCTGCGCATCTCGCCAATGATGAACGAGCGTGGCGACTTCAACGGCACCTGCACCAAGGAAGAGGTCATGACGATCACACCCGAAACGCCAGACGGTTCCTGTTCCTCGTACTTTGCCGACGTCACCGACTATTGCTGCGCCGCAGTGGGAGGCATCTACAACGCAACCTTCCAAGCAGTCGGCCTGCCAGATGCACAAGCCATGGCGCTCGATCATCCCATCTGTGCCACGTCCAACTACGCAGACAGTGAGTGCCCTAATCAAGTCCTGCTGCCCGAGAAAAGCTGAACGTATCCAGCTGACCTCATTTCACTTTCTGTTGACCCTGCGACTCTTTGACCAATGCCTTGCAGTGTTCTCATGCTACCAGTACGTGACAGAGTCGCATTGCTCTTCCACCACCCCAGTACCCTACGGCGTCTGTAACAGGAACGGTCCCGACACCAGCCGAAGTGTCCAGCAAGCAACCTCCTCAGCCGCTCCAAGTCTACCCCGCACTGCCTGGCGATGGGCAGGTGTTGTCACCGCCACCTTGGCCTGCGCTGCGATCCACAGCATGGTGAGTCTCGTCCAGCGACATCCTAGTGCAGCAACTTCGCGAATCTCGCGCTGACCTTGCGATATGCCCGCCTCCATCCTCCATCCTCCTTTCTCCCTCTGCCGTAGTCGTAGCCCGCACGCATCCGTGCGACGTACTTTGTATGACCTAGGTCATGATACCCGCCAAGTCGAACCCCGACCGCTTAGACAGAAATGGATCCTCTACCTGTAATGACGCCCCCATTATGACGAGATGGCCTCGCACATGCCTCCTGCATGTCGTCTTAGAACGTGATGCTCGTTCTCCTCATCGCCATCCGGGTTTTTGGCGAGTTCAACACATGTTTTCAAGAATTCAATTTGTTACGTTTGAGCTTGGAAACATCCAAAGAAATTTGACCAACATGTTTGATCAACAAAGTAATCACTCTTCGCTGAAAAAAAAGCGCGCGACGCGTGCTGGTTGACTTGTGTTGACGTGCGCAAAGCAGGGCCCACAAGCCACTTCTCGGGTCGAAAGTGACACGCTCGCTCTCGGGGTCGACGGACGTTAGGCTATCATCCCACATCCTACACCTCGCGACGCATCGATCGTCCAGCAGCCACGCTCTCTGGATTCATACAGTAGGAAACGCAGTCAGGAGGTGGCGACTCGCAGACAGCCTCGATATCCTGTGTCTCGGCGCTGTGACCAAGTCCTCGCTCCTGCTTCCGCAAAGCGAGACGGTAGAACCAGCATCACGACTCGGATCATCAACAATGGCGTCTTCGTCTCAGCAGCCAATCGGTGCATCGGGGTCGGTCGCGGCCTCGGGGCAGCCGGTAGATGACGCTGACATCGTACAGGAAATGTATAGACTGCTGGGCAACCTCACGCGAAGCTTTGTCCCCGCCACGCGCAAGAAGCGCGACGAGACCAAGGAGGAGCGGCGAGCACGCAAAGAGCTCAAGGATGCACTGGACGATATGGGCTACGATATCATCGAGCTCAAGGCCGAAGCATCATCGTCGGCGCGTCGGCTGGACCAGAGCATGGTCGTCGACTCCTTGCGGCGCAAGATCACGCGCTTGTCTGCGGATGGAGGCTACGAGTCTGCCAATCGATTCTCCAACATCCTCGCGCGACTCTCGGATTCAGCAGCGCCGAATCGACTCAGAAACCTCCGTGGCATGCTCGAGATGATGGATGCACTCGCGTTCACGTCGTCGGATGCGGGCGCTTCGGCGACTCCCGCCTCACGCGCGGCGTCTCGCGCTGTCTCGTCCAACGACAACCGGCGTGAATCGGAACTCAAGGCTACGCCTTACACCATCGCAGACACACCTGCCACCAGCGCGCCCGCCACGGAGCGCACTGATGCATTGCAGAGACGCACCCAGCCAGCAACAGTCGACAGCCGACTCGCCTCTACCGAGTCGCGACCCACTGCGGCCAAGATTCGCGGAGAAGCATCTGCGCAAGCAGCGAGCGACCCGCGTTCTGCCAATCTCGGCTCGCAGATAACACAGAACCAGCTCATCACCATGTCTGACTTGACACGTAGCGGGCGACCGCTCTCGAAGGCGCAACTGGTGGCCAATCTGCGGCAGCACATGGGTCGCAAGCAGATCCCCGAAGACGAGCTGCTACACGATGTCATCTTCCTGATGCAGGGCATCAACGGCCGTCACGTCCGCTTCCAGGAAGAGTTCCA
Organism: Moesziomyces parantarcticus; assembly: GCA_023212605.1. Lineage (NCBI taxonomy): Eukaryota > Fungi > Basidiomycota > Ustilaginomycetes > Ustilaginales > Ustilaginaceae > Moesziomyces > Moesziomyces parantarcticus. The sequence goes on along the minus strand of JALCCF010000014.1, from coordinate 230,940 downwards.
GTACGACACTGCGGCTGGCGATGGCGCGGCGGAAGCTGCGGGTCCTACCAAGGTGGTGCGTGTCGTGTTCAACGAGGGCGATGCGGGCTACATCGATGCACCTACCAAGCGGATCCTGCATCGCCTGGCCGAGCTGGGACAACTGTACAAGAGGGTGGCAGGCTTCTCGCAGGAGAGGAGCACGATGCCAGCCTCGGGTCTCATCATGCAGAGCCTGTGCCACTTCATCTCGAACGAGCTCACCGGATTCTATCGGCTCGTCGCCAGCCTCGAAGCGCAACTCGGGCCCAAAGGCGATGGCGGTGCGGGCAGCGAGACTGCACCCCAGCAGCCAGTAGGCAAAGGCCTGGACGCGCAGAACACACCGACTACGTACGTTACCCTCAAGCGCCTATCGCTGTGGACCGAGGAGATGACGCTGCGGTTCCGACTGATGAGCACCATCATCGAGAGCTGCCAGGACGCGCACGGAGGCTCGCTGGTCTCGCTGATCCATTCCTACACATTCAACGGCGATCCGTTCATCCGACGCTTCACGTCAAGTCTGCTGGACGAGGTATCGAAGCCGTTCTTCCACTCGTTGTCGCTGTGGATCTACGAGGGCGAGCTGCAGGACCCGTTCCGCGAGTTCTTTGTGGAGCTCAACGACGATCCGCGCGCCGCCGGGCAGAGCCGGTCGAACGCCGGTGCGGCCGAGGGTGATCTGCCGAGCTTCAGCGACCTCGAGGGCGATGCGGCGTCGCTGTGGCAGAACAAATTCGTATTCCGCAAGGAGATGCTGCCGAGCTTCCTGCAGGAGTCGTTCGGACGCAAGATCTTCTCGACAGGCAAGAGTCTCAACTTTATCCGGCAGAGCTGCGGCGATGGCGACTGGGTGGCGACAAGGCACACGGTTTCGGGCGCAGCGGCGGTGCTGCGGTACACGGACCTGCCCGGGCTGGAGAGCACGATCGAGAGGGCGTTTACGTCTGCGAGCAAGCGATTGCTCGACATCTTCCTGGACCGATTCAGGCTGCTGGAACACCTGCGGGCGCTGAAGGACTACCTCATGCTGGCGCGCGGCGACTTTGTGGACCTGCTGATGGCGTCGCTCGGCCCCAGCCTGAGCCGGCCTGCCAACTCGCTGTTCCGGCACAATCTGACTGCGTCGCTCGAGACGGCGATCCGAGGCTCGAACGCGCAGTACGACGATGCCGAGATCTTGCGGCGGCTGGACGCGCGCATCCTCGAGTTCAGCACGGGCGACACGGGGTGGGACACGTTTACGCTCGAGTACAAGCTGGATTCGCCGGTCAACACGGTGCTGGACAGCCAGGCGATGGTCGGGTACCAGACGATCTTTACGCATCTGTGGAAGATCAAGCGGGTGGAGCTGGCGCTCAACACGAGCTGGCTGCGGCTGCACGAGACGGGTACGACGCTGCGTCGGATCAAGCGCGGTACGGGCGGAGGGGCGGTGGCGGAACTGCGGCGCGAGTCGCAGCGGACGATGCTGATGTTGTCGGAGATGGTGCATTTCATCCGACAGATGCAAGGGTTTGCGCAGCTCGAGGTGATCGAGTACTCGTGGAACGACCTGGTGCACTTTTTCTCGCGGCGGCAGGGCGATCTGGACGAGCTGATCTCGAGCCACCGTGCGTATCTGAACGCGCTGATCGGTAAGGTGCTGCTGCGCGGGGGCAAGCGCGGATCGCAAGACTATCTGGCGGGTGAGCTGCGTGCGCAGTTTGACTGCATCCTGAGCTTCACGGTGGCGGCGGACGATCTTGCACACCTGAGTACGCGCGAGGTTGCGCGCGTCGAGATGGAGCAGGGTACGGCGCGGCCGACGACGGAGCGCGGTGCACGATCGCGACCGCTGGCTGCGGTGGGAGCGGCGGGCGCGGCTTCAGCGCTGGCGGCTTGCGATCCGGCCGAGGTAGCGCGGATCGCCAAGCGGCTGAGCGAAGCATCGACGGCGTTCCACGAGAGGATGGTGCTGATCGTGGGCGCGTTGGAAAAGCACGCCAACCTGACGGTGCGCGACTTGGCAGTAAGGCTCAACTTCAACGGGCGCTACGAGGTGACGGCACATCGGTCGGGCGCTCACGCGGCTGCGTCGGTGCCGCGCAAGAAGGAGGGAGCAGCGCCCTCGGCTGTGGCTGCTTCGTGAGCAGCTATACCGTACATGGATAAAGAGTAATACCCAGACATGATTCTTATCACCGCAATGCGCGTCGAGGACGATGAGGGCAATCGCTACGACGACGGCCACCGTCTCAGGAGGCAGGCTGAGGCGAGGGCGGAGCGAGTGAGCTGGGCTGCGCTTTGGAGAAGCTGTGGAAAATCGATTGAAAAAGGTGCTGACGCCCGTGTCTCAGCCCGAGAGCAGCGCGTGTCTGAGATGCAACCCAGCGCGTGCAGCGGGGGGCGCGCGCATTGAACTGACTGAGAAGCTGACTGTGACCTGCGTTGGGATGGGCGTCTCCGAGGCTTTGGCGGCAGTGGAGTGAGCTGGCCCCCTTGCCTCAGCTCAAAGCCGAAAGGACGAGAAGCCAAAGGCGAGGCAAGCGCGTCCAAGGCTTTCGCAGCTTGCCAACGGAAGCGCGCCCCGACCGCCGCCTCCTGCAAGCTTTGCAGACGTGGGTCCGAATCCGAGATTTGCTTTGGCACGCCGGCCCGCGTCGTGTGTGGGTGTGTGTGTGTGTCTCCGTGAGTCCTCGCTGGCCGCCCAAAAAGCAGAGAAACGCGCGCGCGTGCTCTCTCTCTCTCGACACGCTAGGCTAGAGCATCCGAGCAAAACAGCTGTTTTTCCTCTTTCCCAGACAGCTTGAGACCGGCGAGCGCGGGGCTGCATACTGTAGGCTCGCTTGGAGGCGAAAGCGAAACAGGCCAAGCTGCACGCGTGTTCCAACACCAAGAGGAGGCTGCCCTGTCGCCGCCCGCCCACGGTTGCGCTGCTGTGCCTGCCGCCGCTCCGCGCTGACTTACTCGACGCCCAAAGATTCGCAGGACCCGTGCCGCTCGCTTCCAACATTTCCTATTCTGCTCGCCCGCCGCCCGCCTGCAGCCGAACAGAGCGCCTTGCCTTGCCTTGCTGCTTGCCTCGCTGCTCCTCCTGCTGCTGCCACCTGGCGCTGCTGTCACTCTCAATCCAATGGATCGCCCGGGCGCACATGCGTCTGCATTTCTCTCTCTCTCTCTAGCCAACGCCGTCCCTTCCTTTCCTTCCTTGGAACACCCACATTGCCATCGGCATCCTTCCCTTCCACCTTTCCATATCCGGGTCCTCTCGACACCTCTTGCCCACCCACATCGCGCATCACCGACCGTTGCGCTGGCCATCGCTGCCGCCACTATCCTTATCCATCGCTTCGAAGCAGCACACGAACCAGCTCTGCATCTCAAACCCGGTGCTGGTCCTGACCTCTTCAGCTGCTCCAGCTTCACCCAGACTACCGCGTCGTCCACACCGCATACTCCCTCATGGCAACACTGCAACAGTCGCCTGCTGCTGCTGCTGCCAACACCTCTCCAATGTCCAACATGGCCGAGGCCAGCGGCAGCGGTCGCGACCGAAGCGGCATGATGAACAAGAGGCTCACCGCTGCCAGCCTCAGCAATCGCAACACCAACCGCTACTCGGTCACCGCTCTCTACTCCATGGCCGCAGAGCAGGACGTCGAAGTCGAGGACGACCTTGCCCGCGCACAGAAACGCCTCCGCGAGCTCAAGGGTCGCATCTCGGCACAGTCCAAGAAGAACTTTGTCCTCGAACGCGACGTTCGCTACCTCGACAGCCGCATCGCCCTCCTCATCGCAAACCGCATGGCCCTCGACGAACAGAGCGAAGTCGCCTCCACCCTCGAAGAGACCGACTCCTCCGCCGTCGCAACCGCCTTGGACGACCGCAAGATGCAGCAGTACGGCAACCTCTTCTTCCTCCTCCAGTCCGAACCCAGACACATCGCCGCTCTCTGCCGCCTCGTCAGCTTGGCAGAGATCGACACCTTGCTCCAGACCGTCATGTTCACCCTCTATGGAAACCAGTACGAGAGCCGCGAAGAGCATCTCCTCCTCACCATGTTCCAGTCCGTCCTCTCCGCACAGTTCGAGACCGCCACCGAGTTCGGTTCGCTCCTTCGCGCAAACACCCCCGTATCCCGCATGATGACCACCTACACCCGTCGTGGCCCCGGTCAGTCCTACCTCAAGAGCGTCCTCGCAGAGCGCATCAACAGCCTCATCGAACACAAGGACCTCAATCTCGAGGTCAACCCTTTGAAGGTCTACGAGCAGATGATCAACCAGATCGAAGAAGACACCGGCAGCTTGCCACCCAACCTCCCTCGCGGTGTGCCCGCCGAAGTGGCTGCAGAGAACGCCGACGTCCAGGCCATCATCGCGCCCAGGCTCACCATGCTCATGGAAATCGCAAACAGCTTCCTCTTGACCATCATCAACTCCATCGACGAAGTGCCCTACGGCATCCGCTGGATCTGCAAGCAGATCCGCAGCCTCACCAAGCGCAAGTACCCCGACGCCACCGAGTTCGCCATCTGCTCCCTCATCGGCGGCTTCTTCTTCCTCCGCTTCATCAACCCGGCCATCGTTACGCCGCAGGCCTACATGCTCGTCGATGGCCCGCCCGCCAAGCATCCGCGCCGCACATTGACCCTCATCGCAAAGATGCTCCAGAACCTCGCAAACAAGCCCTCGTACGCAAAGGAGCAGTACATGATGTCGCTCAACCCCTTTGTCGAGAACAACAAGACGCGCATGAACGCCTTCCTCAACGCCCTCTGCGACGTCGGCGACTTCTACGAGACGCTCGAAATGGACCAGTACATGGCGCTCTCCAAGAAGGATCTCCAGATCCAGATCACCCTCAACGAGCTCTACAACACCCACTCGCTCGTCGCACAGCACCTCGACATCCTCGCTCCCAACGACAAGCACCACCTCCGCATCCTCATCGACGAGCTCGGCGCCTCGCCAGGACAGGTGCCGCGCAAGGAGAATCGCACGCTCGACCTGCCCCTCTTCTCGCGCTGGGAGACGCCCATCCAGGACCTCACCACCGCCTTCATGTCCGAGAACAACGTCACCCAGAACGACATCCTCTACATGGAGACCAAGTCCATCTTTGTCCAGCTCCTCCGTTCCATCCCCACGCTCGCCGAGAAGCGGCCCATCAACCTGCCCCAAATCGCCGAGCGCGCCGCCACCACCAAAGACGCCACGCTCGTGCGCAAGGGCATCAAGGTCAAGGAGATGCTGCGCGAGCTCGAGGAGCTCAAGGTTGTCGATCGCCGCGACGGCTACAGCCTCATGACCGACGAGGTGGCCACCGAGCTCACCCACCTCGGCAACATGCGCGAGAAGGTGATGCAGGAGATGCGCAGCCTCGAGGCCGTGTACAAGACCATCTGCGAGCACAACAACTACATGCGCAGCCAGCTAGACACGTACAAGAGCTACCTCCAGAACGTGCGCATGACCAGCGGCAGTGCCAAGGATAAGAGCGCCGGCGGCGTCGGTGTCATCTCGGTGGGCGGCAAGGAGAAGAAGGCGCCCAAGACGCAGGCGTTGGGGCCCTACCGCTTCACCCACGCCCAGATGGAGAAGGACGGCATCATCGTCGAGAGCAACGTGCCCGAGAACCGCCGCGCCAACATCTTTTTCAACATCACCTCGCCGTCGCCCGGCACGTTCATCATCGCGCTCCATTACAAGGGTCGCGAGAAGGCGATCCTCGAGATGGACCTCAAGCTCGACGACCTGCTCGAAAAGCAGAAGGACGATGTCCAGCTGCTCGATCTCGAGTACGTCCAGCTCAACGTGTCCAAGATCCTGCAGCTGCTCAACAAGACCTTCACCAAGCGTCGCTGAGGGCCGTGCTGGTCATGCGTCTTGCTTCTTTGGTTGCTGTCCGATATACCCCTCCTTCACTCCCGGTCATCGTAGCGGATGGCCCCTCTTCTTTTGGCCGCGAATCTCAGCCGACCGCAAGGGCTTCACTGGTAACTTTACTTGTAATCTGCCGCTTTGTTTCTTTTCACCCACCTTCCTTCAAACACTTGGTTTTCCATCATCTCGGTCACGGCCGCGTTGTGTGTGTCCGTGTGCAATGGCATGGATGGGATCATCACCAAGACGCTGACTTGACTGAGAGATGCAAAGGTGAATCTAGTGTACGTGCGGAGGAGTTCAGGTTTCAGGCTTGATCGAGGGAGGTGGTGAAGACTCTTGGTGTTGTGCTGGCGCGCTTTCGGCATCTGGCTTGTTCGACTCGGACTGAGGCTCTTTCGCCTCTTCGGTTTGTGTAGCCTTTGCGCCACCGGGATTGTTTGTGGACTGGAGAGCAGCGGCGATGCGTTGTTTTGCGATTCGCAGCTCGGCATTCACGCGCTCGAGCTGCTTCCTCAGCTCCAATCCCGTCGTTACCGCGCCGATCAGATTCTCCCACTTCTCCACATTCTTGGCCGTGGGGAAGATGAGTCGCGGTCCCACGGCGGGCGTGCCCTCGGCAAGCGTCTGCGTCGTCTTAAGCACCAGGTTGGGACGAGGAGCAAGCATGCGTGTGGAGCGCATGTACGCTCCATGACTCGACGTCGGATTGGACGGATTGGTCGTAACCGCGGGTAACGTCGATGCCGTCCCCACAAGATGCGCGTACGGTGGACGCGTGGATGCCGAAGCGGGCGCAGTCGGCGCACTTCCCAGCGCACTCGCAAGCGCATCCGGCACCGCAGCAGAAACGTTGGAGGGATAGCGAACGATGCACTGCATCTCATCGAACTGCGCCTGGCGCAACTCGGCCCGCTGCTTCGACGTCAAGCTCGCCGATGGTCGTGCGGCAGGAGTCGCCGTGTTGGACGCAGCGTCTTCCGCACCGGGCGGGCCGTCGTCGTGCTGAAGCTTGCGTTTCTTCGAGCTGCCAGCCCGACCCTTTGCCTGATCGTCATCAGCCGCCAGCAGACTGGCAATGCCCGAGCCTGCCGCAGCAACGGCGTGCGGACTGGAGCTGGGCAGACTCTCCCATCCGCCGAGCAGACGCAGCAGCTCTTCACGCTCCGAGGCATACTTGGCTTCGTTCTGTTCGATGCGTCGAATCTCGACGTAGAGCGCCTCTTCTTCGGCGAGCTGCTCGGGCGTGCGGGTGTAGAGGCGAGCGACGGCCTTCTTGCGCTCGATCTCGCGCTGCTTGTCGAATGCATACGTGCTGAGAAGCATCTGACGCGTCTCGACGTCATCCGTCGAGATGCGCGAGCGGATCAACCGCCTGCACACCGCGTAGTAGCGTGCCTTGAGATCCTCCATGCTGCGCTCCTTGACCGTCTGGAACAGCGCACCTGTTGAGCTGGACACGTACGACGGCTGCGCAGACGCCCAGTCGTACCGATCGTGGATGACGACAAAGCGCAGATCGTACGCCGCACACAGCTCCATCAGGTAGTCCGTCTCCTCTTTCGTCCAGTCGTCGTCACGCAAATGCTGAATGTACTCGTCGTTCGAGTAGCTGTACACGCCCGAGTCTGTGTTGAACTCGGCGAATGCGTATCGAGTTTCCACCTCGGGCTCTGCTGTCGTCCCCTCGGCGGCAGCAGGCGCCGGTGCCCAGTGGTGCAGCACGAGCCCGTGGTTGACCTCGGGCGTCTCATCGTCGATGTGCGTATCTTCGCGCGCGGCGTTGAGATACGGCGTCCAGCGCCACTGGCGCACCTTTTCCTTGCGGCGCTTGAACTTGGGCTTGAACAGCGATCCCGCGCCTGCGCCGTGCTTGCCGTCGCTGCCCAAACCCTGCGCCATGGCGAGCGTGGGCGCATTGTCGCCGAGCAGCGCGAAGAGCTCGCGCGTCATGCCGTCGTACTTTGGCTTTTGTCGCGACGAGGATGCGGTGGATGGATGCGGGTTGTGCGAGCCGGATGGTTTGCGGTTGCGCGAAGACGAGCCGGACGGTTGCGACGAGGACGAGGGCCGCGCACCGGAGCGCTCCGGCAGCGAGAGGATGTCTCGCACATCGTTCGAAGTCATCCTGGCCTCGTGTGGTGCACTCCTGAGTGCAGCTTTGAGTGCTGTGATGCAGAGGATGATAATGTGGATGGAGAGCGAAGATTGATGCAAAGGCGCGTCGATGGGATGAGGGCAGTGGCACGCCCGAGGACGCCCAATTGCTTTCGGCCGAATCGAGATCTGGTACTTTGCGGGATCTCACACACACTGCAAAAAATCGAGGTGGAGGCGAAGTGGGAAGGCCGAGCCAAAGCGTCGCTGCACGTCTCGCCCAGGGTCCAAAGCGTCGTGCAGCTCTGCTCGTCTCCATCGACCTCGCCGTATCGTGCTCAGGCCTCCCACCTCACTGCGCCACAAGGCGCTTGCCCGCGGCTCCCCAGCTATCTGTCAAAACGCTCACTACAGCGCCTCGTTATCAGCTTTGCAGGTGCCGCTTTCCTTTTCTCCAAGAGACAAGCGCTCGTCGATGCGGGGCTGTGCGACAGCGGTCTCGGTAGCCAACCATGTCGCTCATCGTGGACCCAGACCATCTCATACACACCCTGCGGCTAGCTTATCTCAAGCGTATCGACGATCACTACGGTCCTAGGATCATCACCTTTCCTTCGGTCACTAACAGTAATCGAGCCACCGCCAGCACGACCGTCGGCCACAGTGACGCAGCTGCGTCGATATCGACATCATCGTCCAACACCTCGTTCTTCGCATCCTCTTCCACAGCAGCACAAAGGGACGATGTGAGCAGCCGCAATGGTGCACTGTACTCGCACTACAATCCATTCAGTGCAGATGCCTACGTTGCGGTCGCCGGCCTTACGGACGCATCCCGCCACCCAGAGCTCGAGACTATCTACTCTCCTGTGCCCACCGTTGGCGAGGCAGGTCCCTTTGGCGGATTCGAACACCGTCGAGGGAGTGCACACAAGCAGTCTGCGGACAACAAAGTCAAGGATGATGGGCTTGATAAGGGCCAAACCTCCACCGGCCTGTCGTATACGCAGACCATCTACGGGCCCGGCCGCAGCGGCGCTCTTGGCATGCGCGTCAACGGTCGCAGGGCCAGCAAGCGTGTCAGCATCAGCAGTGCAAGCGTCAAGACAGCAGCAACAACAGACAAAGATACAGCCTCTACGGACTATGACAGCGCGGAAGCATTTGCGGGTGCCGAAGGCAAGCGAGGCGATGCTGGAACTGGCCCGCCACTACCGCTCGAACCATCCGAAGCAGCAGATCGCCCGCATGATTCGACCTTCGCTGCTGCTACTGGTGATACGCAGGGTACAGTGATGGGCAAGCGTGTCAACTTTGCCGACCCGCCTCCTGTGCACTCGCGAAGCTCTCTTGATGTGGACAGGTCGTCCGAGGGCCAATCCGTGTCTCCACATCCTGCGACCTCGACCGCCGGGCGGAGCGATTCGATCTATGCAGAGAGCTCCACGGAATCCAACACGGCGCTCTCGAGTCTCGGATCGGCCGGCTCGCTTCAGGACGGCAGCTTGGGTCTCACCACGATCAACGCGGCCATCACTGGCGGAGTGCACTCGCCGCACTCTTCGGCAAGCCAGAGTATGGACCCAACACTGACAGCACGCTCATCGCCAGTGCTCTCAAGACCGGCCGTGCCGCCGCTCATCAATGCACCTGGACTACCGGCACCGCCCAAGATGGTCATTTCCGCCACGGGGGATAGCGACGACAACAGCGATGCCAGCACGCCTGCGCACGTTCTCGGCGCATCCAAGGGCCGCGAGCACCGCCGACCGAGCCAATCCAATGGCGCACGCCATGCGGCGCAGTCGGACTACTTTTCATCCATCCGCGTAAGCCGCAGCCAGCTCGAGGCGCAGCACGCCAGTCGGCCCAAAGCGTCGATGCTCAGCTCCATGCTACAGAAGCAGGACTCGGGCCCGGAGAATCCATTTGCGGCGCTGTATGCGGGCATTGCTGGCCGCTCTGCGACGGCGCCGAGCATGACGGTGGACATCTACTTTCCTTGGGCAGAAGGTCGACAGCCGCCGTCGGCGAATCCGCCGTCGAGTGGCGCGGTGTCGGTGCATGCCAAGACCAAGTGCATGAAGCTCAACATCCGCAGAGATGCTACTATGGAAGAGGTGATCGGCTACGGTCTGTACTGCTTTGTCGAGGAGCGGTGGAAGCCGGAGCTTGATCCACCAGGCTCCTCGCGTTCCGAGAGCGAGCGCGAGGCGAAGCTCACGACCATAGGCTGGACGCTCATGATCGTCGAGGACGGCGAGGTGGACGACGACTTCCCTGCCATCGACCAGAGTCTGCTGCTGGGCAAGTTTGGCGGCGACGAGTTTGCGATTTGCGAGGCGACGCCGAACCAGATCAAGCAGCACCGTGATGCCTATGCGGGCATTGCGAGGAGGACCATCGTCCGGCCACCGGCGACCACCAAGACGGTAGCCAAGGGAGCAGTGGGCAGCGAGTCGGTTGCGGCGGGCTCGGGGATGGACGCGACTCACAGCATGCTCGGTGGGGGAGCCAAAAGCGGGGCGACGGCCATCTCGGCGAATCCGGCGCTGGCATCGCGGCTTGGCGTGCCCGGTGCGGGAGCACAGGTGCCTGCAGGCTCGGTGATGAACGTGCAAGGCACACCGATCTTTGCCTCAGGCGCGCTGTCGCGAAGTGCGCTCGGGTCATCGTCCCAGTCGATCTTCTTGCGCGTGCTGGTGACGCCGAATCCAGAGGTGCGGTACAAGACGACGCTGCAGGTGCCGTCGGACATGTACCTTGCGGACGTGCTCGAGATGATCTGTCGCAAGCGCCATCTGTCCAATGTGGACGACTGGGCGCTGATCGTGCCGGACAAGAGCATCGTCGTGCCGCTTGACCGCACTGTCGAGTCGCTGCAGGGCAATCACGACCTGGCGCTGGTGCGACGCTCCAGCCTGGGCGCGCTCGGAGGTGCAGGGGCGCTCAGCAGCTCATCTACGAATCCGAACGCATCCATCTTCAAGCGATATTCGGCCAACTCGGACGCAACCGCGTTTGGAGGCCAGCCCAAGTATACCAAGGCGCTCGACATTGCGGCGGCATACAAGAGCTACACGGTGTACCGCAAGTCGCCGATGTTTGGCGGGCGGCACAACGAGCGCAGTCTCACTTTGGACGGCGACTGGCTGCACATTATGCCTACGGACATGAAGACGTTTGGCAAAGCGGCGTCGTTCCACGTGTCGAGCGTGGTGGCGTGCAAGCTGTCGAGCAAGCTGCCCAACGCGTTCAAGCTGGTCGTCTGGCGAGAGTCGCCGCGCGATACCAAGCGCTACGACTTTGAGGCCGACTCGACCCGCATTGCGGCCGAAATCGTGCGCGAAATCAACCTTCTCCGCAGTCAGAATTCGTCGTAGCCTCTTTCGCAAAAAATCCCGGCGGGCGTTTTTTCCCACACCTTTACCCCTGTCTCGGATTCAATTTTATTTTATTTTCCGCCCGCTCGCCTCGTCTGGCCCAACCGTGTGCGGGCAGTCATTGGCATGCCGTAAGATGACCCGGAGAAGACCTTATGCGCTGCCGGCATGCCGAGGATGAGGTTGATAGGGCCAGGATGATAAAGCCCTGTGAGATTTGAGGTGGGCATGCCAAAGGTGGAAGAAGAAAGGGCCGCGAGCATGTGGGAAGCGACCTGGCTCTGGATTTCTTTGGCATGCAGGCCGAGGCGAAATGTTGGCAGCGTGCATGCATACGCACGCCAACGCTGCTAGCGAGGCTGCTACTCGTGTCCGGCTGCGCGATTTAGCGGAGCCCGCTAGCCCAAGCGAACAAGCTATTCGAGTAGCGACGGAGCACGGCAGAGCAGAGTGTCCCCGCTGCGCTCGCGCGAGGGTGCGCCACAGTATGGCGCGGTGCACCGCAGCTGCTCGCCTGGCGTTCATTGGCAACGATGACGATGAGGAAAAGCAGGTTGTGCCGCTGCAAAAGCATTCATGGCGAGGAAGACCACCGTGCAGATAGACTTGAAGGCAAGCAGGCAAAAGCAGACCTGCAAGTGCGCAGCGCGTACCGCTGTGAGCCGCTTCCGTCTCTTACAAGATCCAGTCACTGCGGCGACGCCCGGGAGGAAGCGACGTGCAGTAGCGAGAGCATCCCGTCGGCGGAAGTTCCGGTTCGCTGAATACTCTTCTTTCGAACGCCCTCAAGCTGGTGGCCAAGCACGCCTCGTCTAGTCTCTGCCTCACTCCGACCCAGCAAAGCAACTGCTCTTGACGGTGCCTCCGATGCAACGTTCCCACCAGCGTCGACGATGCGAACAAAGAAAGCAGTCCCCTTCGAGCAGCTCTCCGTCGGTATTGTTCGTGAGCTGCTCGCCACCTTATCAGAGTCTGTGATTTCAGAACGAGGCGATGGCAGCAGCGGGGCGCTCAAGCCGCCCCGGTCCCGCGACAGGCGGTCAGAGCGAGTGAGATGCGAGAGGCCACCAACAAGAACGACATGGCGAGCATGTCAGTCGCGCGTGGACCTGCATGCGCGTCGTTCTTGCATGCACCTCGGCCGCAGCAGCTGCGGGCATGGCCGACGCGACCAACGGTGGCTCTCTGCAAACGATCAAGAGCTCGAGTGGGAACCACTGGCAAGTCATGATCGAGTTCTGGATGGGCGTTCTGGTGGGCTTGCGAAAAAATTCGCTGAAGCGTGGGCTGCAGAGGAAGGGTCTCAGGCATCTGTCAAACGCGCTTGGCGAGACACTGGGGTCTCGATCCCAGGCGTCGGTCGGCTAATCGCGCGATCCTCGCCGCCTGCCACATTAGGCGAATGCAGTGCAACTCCACACTCTCCCTAGGCACCTCGCCTGAGCCCTCTGAAAAATATCCATACGCCCACGATGTGCATGCAGGAAAAAAAGAAAAAGAAAAGTGACATGCGTGTCGTCACTGCGCTTCCACATCCATTCTGGAAAGTCACACGCACCTCGCAGCCCGTCAACGCTACGGTAGGCCGCTCCACGGGTCCAGTAGCATTCGGCCCAGCCTAACCTCAGCCTAGGACAGCGCCAGTTCTCAACTGAGCTGAGCTGTGTCGACGTTCGAGCTACGGCGGTTGCGGCAATCGTGCCCGCGTTCACTAAGGCCTGCCTCCCGTGGCCCGTTTTTCTCACACAAACTCGATCAAGCCTCCGAGCCCCAACTTCCATCCCGTCGCGACGGAGTCTAGAGGGTACGCTAGCTCGGCCGTCCATACGGACAAGCTGAGCGTCGCGATCCGCCTTGCCCGTCGCCTCCCGCCTTCGGCAAAACAGCGGCGCGGAGCTTGACCGGCCAGCCAGCCCTTTGTTGCGTTGGTTCGCGCCCAGGTGAGTCGATGGCCGCAAGCATTGGCGTACATCATTTGCACCGCCGAGGATTCCCTTCTGCACCCGACCGACCGTCGCCGACAAATTCCACGCACTGTTGGCCGTCACTCTCATTTGACCGCAGGTCGCTGTGTGCAGGCTGCGCCATGTTTCTAGTTCCGCGATTCGTGAGGCTCAAATGAAGTCGCTCGAGGCGGCGCCGCTTGCATTGCAGTCGGTGGGCATACAATGGCGAAGCGGAAGCGAGGATCAGCCGACAAATGCTCACAATGCTTTCGACGGTCTAGCTTAGCGCAGACCGCACTGGTGGGGAGCCACTGCGAGCGAGGACGAGGAGCTTGGCGCCGACCTTTTGGCATCCAAGCGTCAGCGGACGTCCGGACGACCGGACAACCGGCCAAAGCTGCACCCAAGGCTCGGGCGTTGCGGACGTGGTTGCATCGAGCGGTGGCCCTCGATCGATGCAACCCTCACTAACGCCGTTGGGATGACGATGTGCTTGATTTCAACTTTTCCTTTTCCTTTTTTTTTTTTTTTTTTTTTGGGCGTGAGGCACACTGCAGTCGGGCTTCCCGCGACTCATGCGTCAGGCACTGCAGCACTCCCGTGCCAAGCGGCCAGAGAGGGAGAGAGAGGGAGTCGATTGAAACTGAGTCTGAGTCTGATTTCGACTCCCTCGAGGCGCCTTGCCGCCCTCGCTCGCGTCGCCTTGCAGCCGCAGTTGCAGTGCAGTGCAGTGCAGCCCGCGTCGGCTCTGAACTTGACGGGTGCCGTCGACCTGCCGCTTATGGCACGTTGGGCTCAGCCTAAGCCTCGCCCGTTGCAGTCTCTCGCTCGCCTGGCACCGCTTGGCTGGCTGCTCTGCCCCCCTCCAGCCTCGCCCATCCCAGCCAGCCCTGGTCGTTGTCGTCTTCACTCTCTGCCTCCTACCATCATCTCCACCAACTTCGTCGAGTATCGTCACCATCCATCGCGCTCCGGACACTCTCGCAACGTGCCTTTCACAGGCTAACGACCTCTTTGTAAGTACGCAGGAACGCCCATTCATCGACCCACATGAGTCGCGCTGCCCATCACATCGGTATAATGGCGCCTGGACCGCTCAGCACGCGCATGGTTGCGTAACGCCAATCGTGCGTACAATAGCGTCCCTACCATCGACATGGACTGGGCCCGAGCACGCTGCTTGGCAGTGGATGCTGCGCTCGGGCTTGTGCCTATAGACGCAGGGTCCCTCGCGTGACACTTGGTGGGCCATCGCTAGCGGGATCGCCGCCTGCACGCACCGTTTGCGCTTCCGCCTCTCCGGTCACGCCCACCACACCGTCTAGACTCGGAATGCTTCCCGCGCCATCACACGCACACCGCCCACCACGTCTACAACCAGACCTCGGCACTTGGATCGCTCTGCAGCAATCGCCGTAGGCTCTGCCCGCACTGCTCGGTCGCTTTCCACATCGTTTCATCTCGCTCGCACTTCGCTATAGAATAAGACCAGCTGACGCTTCTGCTTCTGCACGTTCATCTGTCACGTTCATCTGCCTCATCCCATCCTGCACACAGTTTAACGACCCAGTAACGAACCAACTCTTCAGCTTCTAGCTGCATACTTGCATCGCCCTTCACCCTCAAATCCCACCGAACTCACTGCATCCTCAGCGCCACAAAGTGACGATCCTCGACGCCTACTCCCAATTTCCATCCACATCTTCGGCACGGACGCTTGTGCTTCCTGCACGCCACCCCAGCTGCACGTTAACGTACCCAGTTAACCAGATCCACCACTGCATGCCAGCTTTGACGTGCATCGCTTCCCTTGTAACGACCTTGTAACGACACGCGGTTCCTCCTCCGACTATAGAGGAGAGTTCCATAACGACCTCTTTTACGACCAATCTACGCTCCAACCTCTTCGCATCATCCCCGTCTCCCTTTCGCTCCTCTTCCCTCCATCATCTTGACTCTCTTCGCATTCTCCCCCCTCGTCCAACTACACTCCTCTCCTCGGTTATTCCCTTGATGTTCAACATGGAGGACCAACTCTTCAGCCCAAACGCCGCCGCGCAGCTCTTCGACCTGCCTCTCTCTTCCAATGGCCCTATCGGCTTCTCCCCCTCCATCGACATGACCAGCAACCTGCCCCTGACCTTCGGCGAGAACCTCGAGACGTCCGCCTTCATGCTCGAGATTCAGCGAAAGCGCGCCGACACCGTCACCACGCTCAAGCCCGACTTTGAGTTCAAGAACGATTTCGAACTCCAGGACGCCACCCTCCTCACCGACACGCCTCGACGACCGCGCGCCGTCCAGCGCCTCTCCCTCACCCCTTCCGTCGCCAGCTCGGCTGCTTCCACCGCCTCCGAGTTCGACTACAGCGGCTGCGACAGCGAAGCCGATCACAGCAACGTCACGTCTCCCACCGCCGACGATGTGTTCAGCACCCCTTGGAACGACTCGCCCTTTGGCTCGGTCGACGTTTCAGACTCGATCCAGACTGCCTTTGACCGCATCGGATTCGGCTCTCCTTGTGACGCGTCCAAGCTTGCCCTGTACAAGCAAGAAATGCTAGCACCGGCCGAGTTCAGCTTCCACGAGTTCATCGAGGAGCCTACCGCCGGTGCAGACGGCGACAACGCTGCCAACTCTGGCACCATCAAGGCCAGGGACATGCCCATCTCGCCTCTGACCTTCGCCGACATGTCGAGCGACGGCGGCCACAGCCACCTCCGCTCCAGCGGCAGCGAGTCCAGCCTCGGCCTCTTCGACAGCCCCAATGTCGGTGCCATGCCCATGCCCACGGGCCCTTACCCAGTCCACCCGTTCTTCGGCGTTGGCGTCGCCTACCCCATGGTCTACTCCCAGAGCGCTCCGGACGCCTCGTGCATCCACCCGCACGGATCCTCGTGCCCGTCGTCGCCCAACAGCGCTCGCAGCTCATCGCCCTACTCGGGACACGGCGTGTCCGCCGGCATGCCCTCGGTGCTCGCCTCGCCCGCCTCGCGTCAGATCCAGATCCAGCACATTCCGGCCCAGGCTCCTGGTCTGTCGATGCTTCCCAAGGGCATGAGCCTGTACAGTCACTTTGCCCACCTCGCCAACCCTTACGCCGGCCTCATCACCAAGCGCTCGCGCGGACGCCGTGTGCCCAACAAGCCCGAGGAGATGAACAACCTCGGCAAGAGCGGCAAGGTGTACACGTGCAAGGTGCCCGGCTGCGGCAAGTGCTTCAAGCGCAGCGAGCACCTCAAGAGGCACGTCCGCTCCATCCACACGGACGAGAAGCCCTTCCTGTGCCCCTACCCTTCGTGCAACAAGCGCTTCAGCCGTCACGACAACCTCAACCAGCACGCTCGCGTCCACACCTCGATGGGGGGCGTCGCCGGCGTTGCAGGCGAAGAATTTGACGCGGCGTCTGGCCACGCCATGTCGCACCTCAACCACCCCCTCGCACACCCCATGGTCCTCAGCGCAGGTCCCCAGGGCGGTATCTCGATCGCATCCGGTCCGAGCCACCAGATCAAGCAGGAGTAGTCTACTGCGGATTCCAACTTGCATCCCCGGACCGTCGAGCCTTGCATAGCGCCCACGCGCTGTCTGCATGTGCTGCGACCGTTCGCTTCTTGCTGCTTTTCTGGATTCTCTCACCCATGCGATACCCCGGCGTCCACTTTGCACCTACTGCTATGGACTGCCATTCCGATGATACCACTTGCTTTCGTCTCGGCTTTCGGCCTCTTTACTCTGGCGGTCCTGTCCCGTCCCTTGGTGGACTGGGGACTCGGCGCTGGATTCTTGTGTTTTCGCTCGCATCTGCTGCGCCGAAGCGACCTCGGTGGTGGACGCGCCCTGGGTTGGGCCTCCCCAATGGTCTCTCGACGCACAGAGCGAGGAGTAGGCGTGCGTTTCGACCGACGTCGCTGCTCAGCTCGTTGCTCACTCATGGCGAACCCCGGAGCAGCTGTGCGTCTGCTTGACTGCCTGATGCGCAGCTCGACTCCCTCCTCCGGCCTCCAACGGACTTTTTCTTTCTGCGCCTTACGACGTTCCGGTTGACCAAGCTGGAATTCGCGAGACGCTCTTCCCCTTCTCCCCTCTGCCTCGGCTCTCCTCGGACAATACCTCTTCTGTGCTCCGTCTTCTTCCTTATAATCACGTCCCTCGATAAATGTGGCCTCTCCCCGCCACACGCGCCATTTCTCGCCCCTGTACGTAGTTTGTCTCACCCTTCTCCGCGCCGCTTTGGCGTGGCTTTGACTCTTTCCTCTTGGCTCCCGCTCGTGGCTCCGTAATACAAAGCTTGCTCATTGACTTGTGCGTCGGAAAAGAAGATGAGGTGGGTGTGGGTGTGTGGTCAAGGTCAGCAAGCTCTCGGTCCATGCTTCACACTGGCGACCGTGGGGAGCTCTTTGCCTCGTGATACCGACGGCTCCCACATGCCGATTCCGGTGCAGGATGCTGTGCACGACGGCACAACGATGGAGATCCTCGTGAATGCTGCAGACGGTCTCACGGAGCCTGCGTGCGAGTTGCGCTTGACACAAGAGCGCAGTCACATCACACACACCTCACGTTTCGGCTGTGATCTCTTGGTGCTGGCAATGCGCACACAGGATTAGAAACCAGACTTTGTTTTGAGATTCGAGCACGACTTTCTTAGAGCGAGCCCAGCGAGCCCACATTTTGGCGCCGATGATCAAGTTACTTGAGCGGAGGGATGCCTGCATACTCGTCGTATCCCAGAGCGACGTTGAGGTTCTATGCACCAATCGCAGTAAGACAATGTGGTCAGCAGGACATCCTCTGCTAAGACGCGATGGTGTTTGCACTTACCTGAAGACACTGTGTAGCTGCCCCTTTGAGGAGGTTGTCAATCGCCGCGACCACGACGACCCTGTCGCCACGGGCATTGACCTGGAATCCACCGATCTTGAGGCCGTGCTGGAGAGCGATATCCTTGATCTCCGGCACCTGATCCTGAACCTTGACGAGCTGTTCGTTGGCAAAAAAGTCGCGGTAGAGTTCCTTGATCTGCTTGCTGGTCATCTTGGTCTTGAGGGGAGCCGACAAGGTGCTAAGGATCCCCTGGAACCAAGGAGCCACATGCGGGATAAAGGCGATGTTGACCTCGCCTTCTGCGAGCCTACTGAGCTGGTGACCTGCTTCGCGTTCGTGGATGTGGTCCGTCAAAGCATACGCCCGAATACCACCAGCAAGGTCCTCGGGTGTGATCTTGGGAACCGTCTTTCGTTCGCCCGTAGGAGTCTCACTCGCCTTAGTCCCCGCACCCGAATACCCCGAAACTCCAAACACAGTAGGCCCCTTGGCCAAATCCATCACCGACAACAAAGGCGCAATCAACGCCTGGTTGTTGGTAGCATAACACCCAGGATTCGAAACCAACTTGCTACCACGAACACTCTTGCGTCCATAAATCTCTACAACCCCCCAAAACAAAAACCAAGATAGTCAGCTCAAACGTTCCTCGACCCACCTCAACGCCAACAACGCACACCCCCAAACCCAGCCCAAAAAGCGCGCGAAGAACAGTGGCAAATGTGATTGGATTTCCATTCTTCCCGCGGCTTCTCCGACTGAGCCAGCACGTGCGTTGCCTACACCTACGCGGCAAGCTCTTACTGACCTGGCAATCCATACGTCCACTGCTCGTCGAAGCGGTAATCGGCCGAAAGATCCACAATCACGCCGTGACCGTTGGGCTTGTCCTTGCCGCCCGCCTGGACCGCCTCGACAAACGGCTTGCACACGCCGTTGGGCAGCGCCATGACGTACGCGTCGGGCGGCGCACCAGGTCCCTCGCCGCGCTCGAGCTTCTTGAGGTCCTCGACGCCAATGTTGGTGTACTTGACATCCGCCTTGGTGTAGCCGGCGAGCGGCATGCCCGCAAGCTCGCGCGACGACACGTGCGACAGCTCAATGTGCGGGTGGTTGTTGAGCAGCGCAATCAGACTCTGGCCCGTGTAGCCACGCGCGCCGATGAGCGCCACGCGCTTCTTGTCCGTCGTCGATGCAGGCAGCGGACCGCTGCGCTCCACGGCCGTGGCGTAGCCGCGGCGGCCCTCGCCGAGCACGCGTGCGCTCGTCAGACCAGGACGCGCCATGGTCGAGTAGCCGCGCGTGCCCGTGGGCTTGGCGGGCTTGAGCGGCAGGTAGGCGCGCTCGATGCGGCTCTTGGCCTCGAGGCCGCGCACGATCTGCTCGACCTCGGCGACGTCGTGGATGCCGTAGTAGAAGAGCGAGCGGCCGTTGCGCGTGAAGGAGCCGTCGGCGCGCTCGTAGTGCCAGGCGCGCTGGTCGTCGTCGGCACGCGACGTCCACACGAGACGCTTGTGGTCCTTGCGGATCTGCTTCCAGATGTTGTCGTTGACGCCGTTGAGCACGCCGTTTCGCGTGGTGACGAGCTTCTGCAGGATGGGCACCTCGCCCTCGGGCTGCGACACAAAGGCAACGCAGTCGAACGGCTCGTCGCCGTACACGGTGTAGGGGTGCTGCGAGATCTCGGAGAAGAACTCGGCGACCGACTTGCGGCCGTCCTTGATCTCCTCATCGTTCTCCTTGAGCACCTGGCGGATGCGCTCGGCTCCGACCTCCTCGATGCTGTTCTTGCGGTAGAGCTTGTATCCGCGGCGGATGAGCGTGCCTGCGCCGCTGTCGGTGAAGAGCTCCTTCTGGAGCTGGTCGACCGAGATGATGGCGACGGACGAGGAGCGCGGGAGGTGGTCGAGGAGCTCCTTCATCTCGCGCAACTTGAGCTTGGTGCCGTACTTGACCCACTCCTCCTTCATGAGGTCGTCGTACTCCTCGTCGAGGTTGATGACCTCCATGAGCTCCTTGGTCTTGCCGTGGTACAGACCGCCCTTCTCGTTGAGGTAGACGATCTTGAGCGGCTCGAGCGTCTTGGAGAGCTCGGAGGCGGCGACGTCGGCGTTGACGTTGAGGATCTGGCCGTCGTTGGTGACGGCGAGCGAGGTGAGGATGGGGAGGCAGCCTGCGCGGATGGCGCTCTCGATGGGCTCCTTGTCGACCTTGTTGATCTTGCCGACGAGGCCGTACTTGTCTTTGTCGAGGTAGTCTGCGGTGAAGGTGCCGATGGGGATGGGGCGTGCGCGGCTTCCGAGCGACTCGAGCTTCTCGACAAGGCGCATGTTCTCCTCGAGGAAGATGCGACGTGCGACCTTGAGCGTCTTTGCGTCGGTGATGCGGATGCCGTCGATGTAGTCTGGCTCGACGCCCTCCTTCTCGAGCAGCTCGTTGAGCTGGGGACCGGCGCCGTGGAGGACGATGGGGTAGAGGCCGATGCGGTGGAGGAAGGAGAGGCTGAGTGCGAGTTCCTCGAGCTGGTGGGTGAGGATGGCACCGCCGACCTTGATCACAGCAAACTTGTCGGCGGCGGAGAAGATGCGCAGGTACCTCTCGACCTCCTTGCGCGATGCGAGCGAGTACAAGAGACGCGTGATCGTCTCTCGGTCGTAGGCGTTCTCGCGAGCTGCGGCGCTAGAGTACGGACGCACAGTCGCGGCGGCAGCGGTGCGTGGCTTGGTAGCCTGAGCGGGAGTCGCCGAAGCAGCCGTCGAGGCGGTAGCGACGCGCGAGGCGGAAGCGCTGCTGCTCATCCATCGCTGCGATGCGATGGCGGCACGCGCCAGGCCGCGCGACGAAGATCGGTGAGCCACAAGCACGCCCATGTTGCCTAACGACCTTGTGCTGGGGTGAGATGGGGGAGCGAGTTAGGTCGGACTCGATGCGGGTGGATTTAAGAAGACGTCGCTTGAGGACGTGAGGCTCGAACTCTGCGAGAAGGAGTGAGGATGATGGGGGCAGGTCGAAGAGTGAGGGAGGGTTGCGGGTGTTCTGAACGCGGCTAGTCGTGCAGGTCGAGGTTGTGGTTGAGGTTGAGGGTGAGGGCGAGCGGGCAGTGGAGGCGGTCGGCTGCCAACTTGGCGCGAAAAAGGCTTTGCGCGGCGGCAGCGTGTGATCAAAGCACGGCCCAATCGCATCGTCCCAGGGCAATCGGCCTTATCAGTTCTAGCGGGCTTTTGCCATTTCAACCACGGACCATCGCCTTTTGATTTTGCCAGCGCTGGAATTCGAAGTCGCCGCGCACCGGCCAATCAACTCGTCGCGGCACAACTGCACGTCTGACTCGACTCGGTCTCGTTTACACGCTCTGCCCCACACTCGCTTGCCGCTCTAACAAAATGCACTCCAAGCCCACGCCCGACGCCCTTCCAGCCTCGCTTCCGCCGTCTTCTCCGCTTGGCCTCTCGGCCTCAACCACAGCCCAAGAGCCACATGCACTCTACTTGACGAAGAGACACTAACTAAAGATTGTGACAGCTGAAAGAGTACAATAACGACGACAAAGGGCAAGGAGCGGGGAAGCAAAGTCCGGCGCGGAAAAGAAGCCGAGCCCGCCATCAGAGCAGGGCCGGAGTCTTCACAAGGAAGTGAGCGCCAGCTCGGAGCAGCAAAAGAGAGTGCGTAGAAGAGTACACAAAGTAGTTGAAGCGTCCGCCACCTGCAGCCGGGCAGCGTGGGGGATTGCGGAGACACATTGGAAAGGAAGTTGGAAGTGAGATCCGTCGTCGGTGGAACTAGCTCGAAGAGCGACGCCATGGCTCGAGTTGGCGGCCGGCCAAGGGGCAGCACGACAGCTAGCGGCCAAGCGCAAGCAAGATGAACGGTGAAAGATCGCGCTTACACTGCAGTCATGAAGCTAGCGGACTGCAGCGGCGCCTGTTCAAAAAAAGACGACGGATTGAAGTGGGAAAAGTTGGCGACGTGGTGCTGTTGCTGCTGCTGCTGTTGATGCTGCAGCTGCAGCTGGTACTGAAGCTGCTGCTGTTGCTGCTGCTGCTGCATCTGCTGAGCGTTGCGAAGGTTGATGAAGTTGCCCGCGTTCATCGAATACATGTGCGTCTGCCCGTCCTGAGCAAGCACAGCAGGAACAGCAGAGAGTCCGGCGTTGCCACTTTCGCCGTTGCCGTTGGTCGCGAACTGCGAGACGCCGTTGCCAAGGCGAGTCCCGGGCGCCACTGCGGCCACTCCACCATTCATGCCAGCCGACGAGAAGGCAAGTCCGGCGTAGGTCAGCTGCGGTGCAGTCGTGGGCGCCTGCGTCACACCGACGCCATTGGGCACCATGGTCCAGTTGCCTGCGGCGTCCTCGAATCCAGCACTACGATCTCTGGCGCCAATGTCGTCCGAGTTGGTCGAGGCGCCAGGTGACGTGCCGTTGACAGAGAGCGAAGTGGCCGGCGTAGCGAGGAAGGTAGCTGCAGGCCCATAGATGCCGCCGTGCGAGAGCGGGGTGAAGGCGGGCACGCCAGCAGGCTGCGAGCTGGAGAGCGAGCCTCGGACGCTCGAAGCAGCCGAGCAGGACGACGTGGGACTCGTCTTGCCGCCTTCTCCTTCGCTGCCGGGAGCCAGAGGACCGTCGTCGTCGTCGAGGTCGTACAGCTCACCGTAGTTGGCTGAAGCAGCCATGCCAGAAGCGCGCTTCTTGTTGCGCATCTCGGCCATGGGGATCGGCAGCTCGTCGACGGGCGGAGGAGGAAGCTGCTCGAGTCCGGCCTGCGCGAGGAACTTGTTGAGCTGCTGACGCAGCTGCATGTTTTCCTGACGCGCGCTGTCGATCTTGGCGCGGTACATGGTCTCGCGGTTGAGAGCGTCGGCGACAAAGTCGAGCGACTTGTTGACGATGAGCGACTTGCTGGGACGGCGCACGTCCGAGATGGACGGCAGCGACGCGGCCAGCTGAAGGAAGCGTCCGTTGAGCGACTCGCGACGAGCTCGCTCGATGGCGTTGTGGGTGGCACGGCGCTCTGCGCTGGTGCCCTTCTTGTTGCCTCCGCCGCTGCCAGACGGTCGCTGGAAGGCAGGGACGGCGGCAGGCTGGGCATCTACCCGAGGTGCGGTGGTGGACTCCATGGTTGGCAATCGACGTGGAGCTGGCTGAGGTGGAAGGTGCGAAGGTGAGTCGGTGGAGGACTTGCAAGCGGGGGCTTCTAGCGTTGATGGCTACGAAAGATACAAAGTGCAGCGACTCGAGGCGCGCGGAGTATCTTTGAGGTTCAAGCTGGTCGGAGGGGGAGGAGCCTCAACAGTGTTGGACTGGAGGCGATAGAGGGCGGAAGGCGGTGAAGGAGATGAAGTTTGTGATGGGGCGGATGAGGATGATGGCGAGGATTGGCGGTGAAAGGCGGTGGACGGGAGGGTGAGGATGAGGATGATGCGAGCTGGCTGTTTCGCGAGTAAAACTCAAGCGGACTAGGCTGTAGATGCGGAAGCACATGCATGTTGGTGTCGTCAGGTAGTGGTGATAGGTCGAGAGAGACGGCATGAGGGGAAAGGGCGGTATGGCAGCAGAAGGAGAAGGAGGTCAGTAATCAGGAACGAACGCTGGCTAGATGTGTCTACCGAATGGCTGCTCTCGGGAGGGCCGAGCTGGAATCGGCTAGTATCCGAATGCTCGATAGCCATCTGAGACGATTGATTGCGGCTTCTCCGCGACGTCGAGGCAGTCGAGGTCTGGACCGATCATGGCGCGATGCAGAGCCGATGGCTAAGCCCGCCAACCATCGTGCCGCTGTGAAATACGCAGAGCAAGCCAGAGTCCCAGTCCCAGATCGGGAGGACGAGACGACTGGTTGTCGAAACGCTCGCAATGCAACGACACGAAGTGTTGAGTGCGAAAGAACCCTAAGACCATTCTCGCATTTTCCGTCGAGAGTCATCCGACGAAAGCCTGAAGACACTCGGGGCCACCCAAGATCCTCGTCTCCCATCGACGAAATCGGACATTGCCATGCGAGCGCATCGACGAACCGCTCTGCGTGTATATCGAGTGCTGATCACTTACCACAAGCTCTGAGGGATGGTGGGAGGGATGGGCGGGAGGGCGGCAGCAGCGGACGGGATGGCGGAGGATGGTGGTGAGAAGAGCGGATGCGCCATCTCCGTACGGCCCAACTTGGCTGAGGCGGTTCGTTGTAGTTGCAGACTGCGGTTGGGCAGGCTGAAGCTGCAAATCGGCTGCAACCCGAACCGTCGCATCGGCACTGACGCCACGCCCCAGGTTCGCCTCGCCTCGCTAATGCATCGCATCTTTCGTTTGCAGACCCCAATCTCAGCGTACCTCAGACTATTCACCGCCAGAAAGAGTTGCGCTACATCATACAATAAGCACAACAATGGCGCCGCCCAGCATGACACAAGACGGGGTGGCAGCACGGATGCACCGGAGCATACAGTTTCGTGCAGCTGGATCCCTTGGCTGGCGCAACAGCAGTCACGCACCAAAAGAAAAAGCAGTGCTTGCAAGCAGGCAGAGTCAGCTCGCAAGATTCAAATTGTGGATTGGGGGGGCTGCATGAGCCGTCTCCGCTCTGCTCAAGGTGCACACACTCGCTCATAGGAGGTGTGTGCGACTGCCAGCCGCGGCATTGCGGGCGTGCGAGGCGGGAGCCGAATGTTTGATGCGTGTGTCGCGACGAGCCTGGCGAGTTCCTGAACGGGGGCGGTGCAAGCGAGCTGGCAGCACCAGACGCGGAGGCGGCATGCATCTGGGCAGAACCGGGCGCAGAAAGCCGAGCACGCTTGGCCGGACCTCTGTGCCGGTGCCTGAGGGTGTGTTGGCATGCCAGATTTCGCCTCTTGGCTTCAATGTCGAAACGCGGTGATTGCGTCGCTCATCTCCTGCCTCGATCCCGCCAGGCGTCCACGCCAAGAGCCCTGTCCCGTCGGCACTCTGCGCGATATCCGAGCTGTATTGACGTTGGGGCACATCGACACACTGAAGACTAATGATGTTTTTCTGGCTCGGTGTAAGTTAGTGCCTTGCTGCGTCGGATCCTTTCCTCCAGCACAACCCGCGACCGGTCCGCCCACTTCTGCCGCTCGGCGACTTTCGCTGCCCGCATCCCCTCGATTGCAGCACCTGTCCAGCCTTCGATTGTCGCTGCTTGGCGTTGGTACGTCGAAATGACCGGGCAGACGAGCTCAAAAGAGTTCCCAGCACCGCGAAGCGCCTCCCGGACCTGCCTGCCCGAGAACGACAAGATCCGTCGCCGCGGAATTTCCATCGGGCTGCTGACGCGCTTACGGAGCTTTGCTCCGCGGCGATTCCAGAGAGACTCGGGCTGGGAGCTCGACTCGACGTATCGTTGCAGGGCAGGCGAAATGAGCGCAACGATCAAGGGCAGAGATGGCGAGCACCCGATCGCAAAAGCATCTTGTGCGAGACATTAGTTTGAGGTCGTCGGGATTCCCAGGTGATAGCGCATGGTATCTGGCGATGAGCACGACTGGCTCAGAGGTCAGCCCCGCCATGGAGTTGAACCGGCGCAACGAGGGAATGGCCTTGCAGAGCAGAACATCGGTGAATCTGTGATGGAATGACCTCGACTGTCCGCCTTCGAGTGCGAGCAGACAATCTTTGCAGCCAATGATGGAAGCGGTCGATGCCATGTCAACAGGACTCGGAGGCGCTAGGCACGCGGCAGATGCAACCTCGACGCCTGTCACCGCCACGCTGTCCACCCGGATCCAATCAGGCTCATAGCGTCGCAAGATTTTATCAGATGTGCGTTCGATCCGAGCCTTGGCGGATGCATTCCATCTCCTCGCATGACTCTGTCAACGAGGTCCACGCCAGGCCTGTGGCGCACCGACCGGCGGCGTCGAGCTGCTGCATCCGGTGCATACCATAGGCACAGCCCCACCGCCATGTGGTGGAGACCGCGCGGTGGTGGCAGCACGCCAAAGAGGGCCCTGGCAGTGCGGCCTTTGCGCATGGAAAATAAGATATTCAGCCGCCGGTCAAACCGGGCGCCCTTCGCTCTGCAGATGAACCAATACCACGAGGTCCGGCCCCAGCGCTGCGCCCAAGGCAAGGGGTCCTTGGGCGTACGTCTTTTCTGCTCGGAATGCCACGCATGAAGATTGCAGCTCGCCGCATAGCACTCGGCCTCACACGCCGTCTTGAGACTGCAGCTCCATCAAGCGATCAGGATGAGCCGAGGGTCGGTATAGTCACTGTCGAGTGACAGGTACTCACCGTCGACCGAATCAATCCGAAGAAATCGCAACCTTTTGTAGTAAAGAGAGTCTAACAAGTGCTTTGGGGATCTTCTGCCTCTCCGCATGCTAGACACACTCACACCATTGCGCCCTCTGGCATGCAACGACTCACTCCGCTGCTCCACACTATACGACACATTTGGTGTAGCTGCTGCTGTTTTGTCATGCCTGAGGTATGACGGTGAAGCAAGTGAGCGAGTCGATACAGGCCAGGAGAAGGAGATGGGGTTGCTAGGCATCGCGTCACTTTGAAGGATGAGCCGTACCTCGGCCGAGCTGTCGAAAATGCACGTGATGCGACTCCAGCCGGAACCGAGTTGGATCGGGCCCCAACTTGGGGGTCAAGGCGTCCGAGCTGTGCGCAAGTGAAGCTGCAGCTGGCAGCACACCGGCCGTGTCCAGCCTCAGCAAGGCAGCCCGCCGCTGAATCGAGGCTGGGGATCAGCGCGCAAGCTTCGCCGTCGCTGTCGGAAGACGCTAGAGTCGGGCTGCTACCGCCTCGTCTCCACCTTCCTCATCGACCAACTTTGCTTCAAGATCACCTAAGATATCGTCAAGGTAAGCCGCCAACACGCCACACCGACTGTCGACGACAATACCAGCACGTCACGCACAGTCTATATCCGTCACCCGCCGCAGCTCCAGACCACGACCGCTCACCACACTCGCATACGGTCTTTCGCTTCTTGCACCACCACCAACACCAACCACGACCGTAACCTTCGCATTCCCCCCTGCACAGATGAAGGTCGAGATTTGCGCTTTCTCCCAAAGGAAGATTTACCCGTAAGTGATCAGGAAACGACTTGCAATGATGGACATGCAATTCAGGATGGCGGTGCAACGATCGCACAGACTCCAACGACCAAAGCAGATCCAACCACAGCTTCGACAATCGCATCTTGTCAACTCAGCAGAGCACATCAGCACATCAGCATCGTCCAGCATCGGAAACACACCGGCATTCAGCAGAGGAGGCACTTGCATATGGGAGCGGACGAGTGCGAGTCATTCGGCATGGCGCATGGAAAGTGATGTACATGGATCGTTCGCAGCATGTCTAGTGTCATCACTGTTGTGGAGCTAGGATACAGAATGGGTGGCAGCGGGCCAAGGATGCAGTGATCAGAGATAGGTCGAGGGTCAGGCAGTGGTGAATGCTATCACGAATCACACTTGCAAAGGCGCTTGGGACAGATTCCGATTCTTCAGCATCTTCAGGCACTCGCGTCCCACTGCATCTTCACCACCTACGCTGGCAATTCACAACGACATCTGGCGCATGCGTACGCCCAGCCTGCGTAGGAGAATCTCAGTGTACGACACATCTTACAGCGCAGCATATCGGCAGCTTGGCCAGCACGACTGGGACCGACACCAACCGCATTGCATGGAGGAGGAATGGAAGAGATGGGTGCCGTCATGTTTCTGCTGCCACGAGTGCCGCTCGTCCTCGACACGTTCGAGCCCCAGCTTTGGATTGCATGTCCATCAGCACGTACACGCACACAATCAACGTGCATTACTAACTGCTCCAACACTCGACTTGATTCGGTATTCACGCACCTACAGTGGTAAGGGTCGTCTTTACGTCCGCGGTGACAACAAGGTGTTCCGCTTTGTGAGCTCGAAGAACGAGTCGCTCTTCCTGCAGCGCAAGAACCCCCGTAAGATCGCCTGGACCACCGTGTACCGCCGTCTTCACAAGAAGGGTGTTACCGAGGAGGTTGCCAAGAAGCGCTCGCGCAAGACGGTCAAGCACCAGCGTGGCATTGTCGGCGCTTCGCTCGACGTGATCAACGCCCGCCGCAACCAGAAGCCCGAGGTGCGCGCTGCCGCCCGTCAGGCCGCCATTGCCAAGAGCAAGGAGGACAAGAAGTCCAAGGCCGAGGCACGCAAGGCGACCAAGGCCAAGTCGGTTGGCGCCGGTGGTGCTGGTCCCCAGATCTCGCGCCAGCAGATGAAGGGTGGTGCCGGCAAGGGCCGTGTCTAAATGTGCAGCCCTTGCACTTGTCGCTCCCGCTTCCCACTTCCCCGTCTGCCCCGCCGCATCTGTTACATTAGCTATACGGAGGAGGTGCATCGGAGCGTGGCGCCTAGCACGTCCGCAATGCACTGCATCTCATGCACCTCACATCTCCAACCTCCCACCACACACACATCGGTTGCCTTGCAGTAGCTCGCCATCTCAGGCGAGGGCTGCGAGTGCCAATCTGAGCGCCTCGCGCGTTCGCAACATGCCCACCAAAAGCAATCACACTTCCTCGTGTTGACCCGACCTCGTGTGCGTGTGTATATTGCGTGTGAAGTGTCGAGATGGAAGCAGCGAGCACAGCGGATCGAAGGTGTGAAGATCGGATCGGGCAATCCAATCGCCGGGGGTGAGATGTAACGGCCGAGAGTTAGGGGCGAACGCGACACGAAGTTTGGAGTCGATTTGGAATGCGCCCTGCTTATGTGAGGCATGGGCTGGGTGACCAAGCCGTGCTTACTTCCGGCGCCGGCTAGCAGGCAGGCAAGGCAGGAGACAAGCTCGAGGTTTGAACTCGAACTTGGCTCGAATTTCAAGCCAAAATCCGACGGGACTTGGCCGAGGCGTGTCAGCAGAGCGCTTGACTGGATCGCGGGTGGCACGTCAAGTGCGCGGAGTTGGACGCGAGTGGCCGGAGCTACGATTCCGCTGGCCGAGCTCGCATGCTACACTCGCCTGCCTCACGTCGTACACACGCACACACGACATGGGGCTCATGCATGCCATTTTTGGCTCAGCATGCTTCAAGGCCTATCGTGGTCAGCGAGAGATTCGAGTGGAGCAGCTTGGGTGGTTGGCCATGACGCTGCTGAGTGGCGAGTCGAGCGAGCGACAGAGAGAGCGACGGAGAGGGTTTGGCAGCAGCGCCTTGCAGATCGCCGAGGCTAGGCGAAGCAACAGACAGCCAGCCACTCACACCAACACCCGCGGAGCCAACCGATGATGCGCTGCTGGCGGTGGGAGAGCGTGTCAGCACACAGCACCCAGCACCCAGCACACAGCACACAGCACACACACGCTCGCTCGCGACAAAAAAAGAGTTTTTTGGGGGGTGAACTGCCGCTGCTGAGCCGCTTCGGAGCGGTGCGCGCGGTTCAACAGTGTGCCGGAAATTCAAAAAAGGCGCACCAACGGCGTCCATCCGCAGAGCCAAGCCGTGGTCGACAGCTGCTTTCAACACTCGCTCTTGCCGCAACTGCAACGCCCTCCATCATCACCGTCATCTCGAGCTGGAACACACTCTTCCTTCTCAACATCGACTCGCTGTTGCATCGCGTTCAGCTTCCGTTCGACCGTCGACATCGCAGTGCACGCCCGCTCGCTCGATTACAGCGCTTACTGCTCAAGCATCTGCAACGTCCTCTCGAGCCAACCTAGACTCGGTTGCCAAGCGCTCCGACCGACGCTCGCACCCTGCCTTGCTCGCCGTCGATACGCACTCTGCACCACTTCAAGCTTCATCGCACGGCTTGTCACTCTGCGTCAACCGCGCTAAACGATCACGCTATTTGACTCACACTCGAACTCTCGCCCGTCCAAGCGCTTCGACCCTCGAGTGGCCAACCTTGCGGATTTTGCCATCTCTGCTCCCTGGTCTTTATCCGAACAGCCTAGGATAGCGTGCGGTCTCGATCCGGCCCTTCTTGCCAAGCGCGCAGAACATGTCTTCGGCCCCTCAGCTGCTCGACGCTCACCACCCCGACTCGCTCCGCTCCCCCAATTCGAGCATCAAGCGATCCAACGCTCCTTCCAAATCACCCCTCGCCTCATCTCCATCTCTATCCTCTTTCCTCAAAAAGGGAGCCCCCATCGTCGCCATCTCGCCTCCCGCGCCATCCACCGCAGACATGGCCGCCGCTGCTGAGATCGACTCCACCACCGCCAACCAGGCCGGCTGGGCTGCCTATGCGTCGAGTCCAGACAGCTCGCCCGACGTAGAGTCCCAGGCGCCCAGTCTCACCACCGGCTCCACCTCCGCCTCGGTCGAGAGCCTCGAGTCCGTCCAGGACGCCCATCATCGCAGCCTCAATGCGCGCTTCTACGCTGGCAAGGGCGACGCCGTTTACAGCGCTGACGCTGGCTTTGTCTACGGTAACGGTACCGCCAAGCCTCCTACCAGTTACGACAGCAGCCAGGAGGGCGCCAACCTTATCCACTCGGAGTTCGGCTACTGTGCCAATCCAGACTACCGCTACACCTCGGAACACCGTCGCGGCGACCCCTTGCCCAACCCGGTCGAGGAGGAGCCCAGCTACTTTACCGTCCTCACCACCTACATCTCTTACATCATCCTCATCCTCATCGGTCACATGCGCGACTACACGGGCAAGCGCCTCTTCCCCAAGTCCTACCACCATCTCATGGAGCGCGACGGCTACGCCGCCCTCAACTCCGACTTTGACAGCTTCTACACGCGCCGTCTCAAGGCGCGCATGGACGACTGCTTCAGCCGTCCCGTCACTGGCGTCTGCGGCAGGACCGTCGTCTGCCTCGACCGCGTCGCTCTCGACTATTACCAGACCTTCCGACTCACCGGCGAAAAGACGCGCGCGCTCAACATCAGCGCATACAACTACCTCGGCTTCGCACAGTCGCACGGCGGCTGTGCCGACGCCGTCGAGGAGTGCCTGCGCAAGTACGGCGTCAGCAGCTACGGCAACCGCCTCGGTTCCGGTCACCTCGACCTGCAGCAGCAGACCGAGAAGCTCGTGGCTCGCTTCATGGGCAAGGAGGACGCCGTGGTGATCAGCATGGGCTTTGCCACCAACTCCACCACCATCCCCGCCATCGCCGGACCCGGAACGCTCATCATCTCGGACGAATACAACCACAGCTCCATCCGCTTCGGTGCGCGTCTCAGTGGCGCGCACATCCGCCAGTACAAGCACAACGACATGAAGAAGCTCGAGTCGCTGCTGCGCGAGTGCATCAGCCAGGGCATGCCGCGCACCCACCGTCCGTGGAAGAAGATCCTGCTCATCGTCGAGGGCCTCTACTCGATGGAGGGCACGCTCGTCAACCTGCCCGAGGTCATGCGCCTAAAGGAAAAGTACAAGTTCCACCTGTACGTCGACGAGGCGCACTCGGTCGGTGCCATTGGCCCCAAGGGTCGCGGCGTGTGCGACTACTTTGGCGTCGACCCTGCCAAGGTCGAGATCCTGATGGGCACCTTTACCAAGTCCTTTGGTGCTGCCGGTGGCTACATTGCGGGCGACAAGACGATCATCGACCGAATCAGGTTGACCAACCATGCCAACGTGTACGGCGAGACGCTCTCGCCGCCCGTCTTGACGCAGATCGTGGCGTCGATGGCATCGATCATGGGCGTGGGTCGCAACCCGGAGGAGATGGCTTTGCTGCCTAGCTGGGTTCAGCTTCCGCGTCCTCTGCTCGACGGCAGTGAGGGTCGCGAGAGGTTGCGTCGTCTTGCGTTCAACGCGCGCTACCTCAGCAGCGGTCTGCGCAAGCTCGGCTTCATCGTGTACGGACACCGCGACTCGCCGATTGTGCCGCTGCTCATCTTCCAGCCTGCCAAGATGTCGTTGTTCTCGCGCATGATGCTCGACAGGTCGGCGGTGCTGCCTCCGTCGCAGCGATTCGCGGTGGAGCAGTCCGACTTGTCCAACGAACAGCTCAAGGCGATCGAGGATCCGGCGGATCCGGCCAACATTGATCGCCCTGCGCGTCCGCCGATCGTTGTGGTGGTGGTGGCGTATCCCGCCACGCCGCTCATCTCGTCGCGCGTCAGGTTCTGCGTGAGCGCAGCACACACCAAGAAGGACATTGACGACGTGCTCAGGGCGTGCGACGAGGTGGGAACACTTCTGCACCTCAAGCACGGCTCCGGCGGTCCTGGTGGAAGGTGGAACGTAGACAAGGTCATCGACAGGTGTCTGGACCTCGTTCACTGGAACGGAGAAGACCCCATCAACTAAGTCGCCCCAGCTCCTTTAGACAGCTTCCCCTGCCCTCTCTTCCTCTCATTGTATCTTTTTTGATGGCTTGCAACGCTTTGTATGAAAGTTGCTCACACGGCGTGCGAGCTCTTGTGCTGGGTGAGAGTGATGACGCTGTAAGACGTGGCCGAATGAAGGCAAATAGACCAGCTCAGGTTAAGTGCCGGGCAGGTCGAGGATGCCGAGTGCAGGTCCAGCGTGTAGCGACCACGACATGGAACTCTTTCGAGCCGATTCAGCGCCACTTTTGGACTGTGGGGTCGAGAGCCAGGATCAAGGCGCATCTATTTGGCGTTTGTCTCAAGAGCGCGGGAATGCCAATCATGGGGCCGTACGAGACGAGAGTGACGAGGGGCTGGTGCAGGTGTATCGCGCGCCGCAGTACGAGCCGTCAGACGCTAGGACGAGCAAGTGTGTAATGTGGATAAGGATTGCAAGCGAAGCCATGGGGAGGGATCTACAGGCAAGCTTGAAAGTGGGCGGAGATGAACGACGCACCCAACGCTTGCATGACGAGGGGGAGCGTTTAGACGAGCTTGGCAAAAAGCTTGGGTGCAGTGCACTCTTGCGCACAGTGAGAGAGGTGGACTGTTTCCCCCAACCACAAAGAAATGTCAGCAGTTGTGCCAGGCGAACAAGAACGGTGCGAAGCGACGACTTACAGAACTCCTCGATGCAGTTCTCGCCCTCAAAGCCCTTGCCTTCGTTGACGCGCTTGGAGCACTCGTCAAAGTGGTGCTTGAGCGGAGCACATGCCTTGGACTTCTCGCACTCCTCGTAGATCGCAGGCGCAGGCTGTCAATGCGACAAGACAGCAGATCATCAAGAAAAGCAAATGCACAGGTGAGTGTCGCGGTCCTTGAAGCTAAAATGGCCGAGATGGTCGTCACACTTACGTCCTCGGGCTCGTCCTCCTCCTCCTCTTCCTCCTCCTCCTCCTCTTCTTCCTCGGCCTCCTCCTTGTCTTCGGACTCGGCGTCCTCAGAGGGCTCCTGCGTTTGTATAGGTGAGTGGATGCATGCAGCGGTTCGTGCGTGTGTGCGCGGTGCAGATGGTCGAAAAGGAGAGACAAGATGATCAGCATTTCAGATTCAGAGCAACCGACAAGCGTCGGGGCATGTCCGGACGCAAGGCCAGCAGCGTGACGGCCCTCCTCCTGGGATCTGCGTGGTGGTGCGTCACATTGGCACCGACGATACATTTCCGGCCTTTCCCTCTTGGCAAGATGTCGGTGCAAGCGATGCGGCGAACGTAGAGGTCGAATGTGCGTTAAGGCGCAACGGCGAATCGAAAGCCGAGCGCTTCGACGCTGGACTGCCAATTCCTTGCTTATGGCTGATTGAATGCGAAAGGCGCCTTGCAATGATCTCGATGGGAGGACCGATGCTGCTGTGTCGATGCTGGCCATGGCTGAAACTTACCTCCTCGGCGTGGACCGTAGGCAAGAGCGACGAGAAGAAGCTCGAGACGGAGCTGAACACGGACTCGTCGGCGGCGACGGGGAGCGAGAGTGTGACGGAAGACGACGGCATGACGGATATGTGTGTGTGTCGATCGAACAACGTGGAGAGGGTAGTGATGATGGCGATGATGTTGCAAAGCTGCCGAGCTCGAGATTCGTAGGCGGTTGCGCGCGCCGGCAGCGACCGCCGACAGCGAGCGAGCGAGCCAGCCCTGCAAGAAGAATCCGTCTCGAATCCACCCGAGCTGACTCTGGCAGGCGTTGCCCAGCAGTGCTCCCCGATTTCGTCGCAGCCACGCTCCCTCTCTCTCAATTTTGCGATTTTCAGAACGGCTCAGCACACTGCAGCAGCAGGCGGATTTGTAATGGCCAGAAAATCCATGCTTGCCCGGAAGCGTGCGGGTCGAGTCGCTTCGTACGAGAGGCTCCCTAACTCACGTGCAATCCGATCACGATTGCATCGGCAACAAAACAGACACGACATTCCCGATTCAATTTTTGCGCGACCTCCCCTCCACAAGTG
This sequence comes from Moesziomyces parantarcticus, assembly GCA_023212605.1. Lineage (NCBI taxonomy): Eukaryota > Fungi > Basidiomycota > Ustilaginomycetes > Ustilaginales > Ustilaginaceae > Moesziomyces > Moesziomyces parantarcticus. The sequence goes on along the minus strand of JALCCF010000014.1, from coordinate 196,560 downwards.
TTGGCACCTGTCCGTGCCTGGACGGGCCAACGCTGCCAACTCTGCACCGCGGCTGAGAGGGATGAGTCGAAAGATGACTGTGCCTGGCGGTGGATTTTAAGCGCCGCCTGCAGCAAACGTTATCGCACCACCAACGCACGCATTCACCTGACGTTCCCTCGTCATACCCGCGGGTCCTCCATCCTCTTCGCTTCCCAACATCATCTCGCTCGCGATCATGTCCTGAACGACCACATTCCACCTTGCAGGCTACCAAGACCTGAGCCCACCAATTGTACATCTCCACCATGGATCCCAACCGCTTGCGCTCGCCCTCGTCCGCGGCACAGTCGCTGCCCGCTACGGCGGCTGGCACGGCCGCCTCGTCGTCTTCAGCAGGCTCCTCCAAGGCCAGCAGCAGCTTCAATCACATCCTCCGCACATTCCGTGGCGGTGGTCGTTCGACTTCAGCTACCTCATCCGCAACATCAGCAGCAGCAGCCGGCAATGGCCTATTGCCCAGCACGCCCCTAACGCCCATCACCACCGCGCTGCCTCCTTCGCGCAACCCCTTCGAGTCCGGTGCATCCGCTTCGCTCGACCCCATCTCTCCCTACGACCTCACCAAGATCGAGCCCGCTCACAGTGGCACCTACGACGCTCTGTTCGACGAGCTCCGCAAACCTCTCCCAGCCACCGCCAAGGCACGCGACGAGGCCGTCCGACAGCGCATCCCCCAAATCCGCGCTCTCGCAGCCGCCGTCGAACGCCAGAGCGCGCCTAAACCCATATTCGCCGACGATGTACCCCTCGCCGAAGTCTTCCGCCTTTGCACCGCCCTCCTCACAGCAGAGCAACCCCAAAAATTGCGCATCGAGACTTGCAACCTCCTCACGCTCTCCGTCAAGCTCGCCGATAAGCGTGCCGCCAATGCTTCTCCCGCCCTCACAGAACTGCGCAACGGCGCTCCTGGCTCTCTCTCCTCAAAAGTCTCCGACAGCGATCAGCCCCTGGCTGCCATCGACCGTTCCCTCTTCTATCGCCTCGTCCTCAGCGTCTCCGCCAGCGAGATCGACGACGAAGAAGTTGACGACAACACCCACCTCATCCTTGCAGGCTTGCCCACACAACTCCGCGCCATCGAGGTGCTCACCAAAGATGGCAGAGATGTCGTCGGCTTCCCCGGCCTCATCCTATGCTTGACACGCTGGCTCGATGTCGCCTGGCGAGAGGTACAGCGGCTACGCACCCAGCTCCACGCCTTTGTCGACGACAACGGAAGGGTCGGACGTACGGGATCCAAGGACAACGCAGACGAGCTTGCCGCCGAACAGACGCTCGCCATCGCTCGCCTTTCGTCCGCAGAGTGGGACGTCCAGTCCTGCCTCCAGCTGCTCATGGGCATTCTAAAGTACAGCTTTGCCCGCATCCCCCTGTCGCACGCCGAGCTCGTCATTCGAAGCGCAGCAGAACTTGTGATCGGCGAGGCCAATGCGCAAACCATCCCGCTGCCCAGCACAGCCATCGGATCACCGCCCCTCAAAAGTACGCCGCTCTTAGGCCCGCAGCGCACGTCAGTCAGCGCTACACCAGCGTCACGCCGCTCACGCTCCCGCGATGCGCGTCCCCTGCTCGACGGCTACTCGTACTACGGCCTCGAGACCATCAGCCCTTCGCCAGGGAGCTTGGAGACATCACCATCTGCAACGCCGCGCTCCACAAAGCCGGTATCCATCGATGCTCTGGCGTCGCAATTGCACGCATCCGCTTCCTCGGCAGCCACCAAGCCCTCCAATGCCGCGCCCATGACCTTGGCCACCCTCGTCCCCAGCCGCGAGTCGGCTGCCACAACGCCATCCAAAGAAATCATCTCGCACTATTGGATCGGCCCCGAGCTCCATCTCGACGAAGTACGCAGCTGCCTCAAGCTCTTGGATGCCACCCTCCGCTACGGCCACCTCCCGCCCGCGTGCATCGAGGTCGTGGTCAGGATGCTGTGCCGTCTCCTGGGCTACTGTCGCGTCGACCCTCGCTCGCCCGGCTTCATCCGCTCCAAGTCCGACGCACACGACAAAGACGCCGACTGGCACCAGGAAGTGCTGCCCATCCTCTCGAACATTCTTCGCAGCCACTGCGCCAACGCCGCCATCCGATCCGCCCGCCTCATCCTCACATCGTCCGTCGAGCCAGGCAAGGCAGCGCAACTCGAGGATCCGGCGGTGCTGGTCGGCGCCGTCAACTTCTTCCGTCTGGCTCTGACCCACGTCGCCGAGCAAGAGCAGCAGAAGAACCAAAGTTCCGCCTCCAACGCCTCATCCAAGCCGCAGAAGGAGGACGCGCTTGCTCCCACGCTGACACTCGCGCTCATCACACCCGCGCTACGCGCCGCCCTCAAGCGCCAGTGCGATGTGCTCGACCTCGAGGTGCTGCTCCTCATCTCGGACCTTCTGCCGTCAGCACAGGCGGCTGCGCAACAAGCTTCGGCCCCAAAAGCACGCGTCGCAGGCGACAAGCAGACGCCATTAGACCGGTCCAACTCGCAGGGCAACAAAGACACGCGCGACAGAGCCTTTGCCCGCTCCGACTGGGATGCGCTCCTGGAACTGACAATCGATGCCAAAAGGCACCTCGAGGGCCTCAAGCTCAGCAGCTCTTTCTTCAGCGCTTCGTCCGGACTGAGCGGCTCGGCGTCGCTGCATGCTTCGGCCGAAGCAGCCGCCGAGTCGGCCCAGGGAACTTCCGCTTCGCATACGACGACAGTCATGGCGATGCTCAAGGTCTTGGACAAAGTCAATATCGCCCACCCGCCTAGAGCGTCTTCGGAGGCCAAGGATGCCGAGACAAGGCGCGCGTCAGAGAGTGGCGAAGCGGGCGCGTCCGCATCAGCATCGCCGTCGCCGCCGTGGAGTCCAAAGTTAGCATCGTTCCTCCTTACGCTTTCGCCCATCTTGCCCGATGCCACCGTCTCGAAGCTCGTGCAGTACTACTGGTCGCAGCATCTCTGCCTGCCGAGCAATCCGGACTGGCTTGCCAACATCCGCGCGCTCCTCCAGGCCTTCTTTTATCGCAATGTGCCAACGTCGCCACACGGCCAGTCGGAGCCAAATGCACGATACGACCTCGTCTCCCTCGTCTTCGACCACGTCTACAATGCGGTCCAGGATCTCAACGCCGAGCGCAACTTGTTCATGACCGAGATCGTCTTGCCGCTGGCCAATTCCACACCCTCCTCCGAGACCGACCCACGGACCGAGTCGCTGATTCGTTCGGTGCTCGTCCATGCCGCTGTGCTCAGCGGGTCGCAGATCCCGGGTCCCGTCGATCCAGATGCCGAGGCGGTGGAGAGCAAGCAGAAGGACCAGTCCGACTCCGAGTTTGAAGAGGTGTTTGTCGAGGTGCGCAAGCTGCTGTGCCGGCTGGCGCGCTCCGCGTCGCACAAATCGGTGGCGTTCGATGTGCCTGCCAGCGCAGCAGACGAGGAAGAGGGGAAGTCGCCGTCACACGCGCAGCTCGGCTCGTCGGCCAGCGAGGGCAAGGCGCGCAATGCGGCGCTCGACATGATCGCCATCTTCAATCGCATGGCGTTCAGCACGCCGTGGATCGCCAACTCGGTGGACCGCGACATCGACCTGTCCATCCGTCAGCAGTGGGAGAAGAAGACGCGTGCAGGCTGCATCGCCATCTTCCGTGACTTGCTCGAGCTGCTTAAAGTCAGGCCGTCTTCGGGTGTGGGTTCTGCGACAGCATCTTCGGCTGCGGCGACCAGTGCCACGGTGTGCACATCGACGAGACTCGTCATTCTCGAGTGGCTGCTCCGCTTCCGGACGGATCGCCAGCATCGTGTCTACCTCGCGGGCGACCTGGACGAGCTCGTCAGTGAGAGCGCCACGGTGCTCATGAAAGGTCCAAAGGATGCCGAAGCCGACCCTGCCGCTAACAAGCAGACAGGGCCGTCGGGCACTGGCGCAGATGCGCGCGCGCGAGCAGGCTCCAAGGTTGGCCCGGGGCCCGTACGAAACGAGCGCGAGGGCCGCGAGGCTCAGCGCAATGCCGAGGTGGCAGCAAGGTCCAAGTCTCGCTTGCGGGAGTTGTCGCGTGAGCGAGGGCGACCCGAACGCGTCAGCGAGCCAGTCCGACGTCAGGCTGAGCCACGAGACCGCAGCAGCAGCCAGCAGAGGGCTGCGCGACCAACGACGTACGAGCACCTGTGGCGGCTGCCTCAGACGGTCTCGTTCGAGATGCCCAGCATCTCGCTCCGCAGTGACATCATCTACACCTACATCCACCAGCGCAGCGACATGGAGTGCTGCGCCGGCAACACGCACCTGCACAGCGACAAGGACCGCGTGCCGGCGCCCATTCCCGTGTCGGAATTCCTGGCCGCCGCGATCGAGATCCTACGCTCGGAACCGGACTGGGAGGTGGTGTCGTATCTGCTGTGCCACCTGCCGCACCAGCTTAGCAACAAGCATCTTTTCTGCGGGCCTAAGGCACAGCTTGAGGTGTTGCACCTGCGCAAAGAGATCTGCCAGGGCATCCTGGACGATGCACTCCTACCCAAGGTGGTGCTGCCGGACGATTTGAAGAAGACCGATGTGACAGCGGTGGTGTACGACACGCTCGTGACGCTCATCAGCTACCGTACGCTCTTCTCGCGCGCCGAGCAGGACGAGATGGTGGACGCGTTCATCCGCGGTCTGAAAAAGTCGCACACGACTGCGCGGTCGTGCATCAAGGCTCTCTCAATCGCGTGCTACGAGATGCAGAAGAGTTTTACGCGCTTCTTCTCTAACATGCTGCTCACGCTCACGGCGGTGCGCTCCCACATGACGATGAGCGTGCACATCCTCGAGCTCATCGCCACGGTCGCACAGCATCCAGCTTGCTATGCCAACTTTACCGAGACCGACTACAAGCGCGTATTCAGCATCGTGCTGCAGTACATCGAGTACCACCAGAGCCCTGAGGCGGCGACGCGCGACGACTACCGCGCCAGCCCCGCCACGTTCTCGCTCTCGCAGTACGTGATGCTCATGGCGTTCTACAACATTGCGCTGTGGTTCGTGATCCTCAAGGTGAGCGATCGGCCCAAGTACCTGCCCTACATCTCGCGCGGTCTGCTCAAGGCCAACGAGGGCATGGAAGCTCTGTCGGACCAAACGCAGGTGTGCTTCGACTTTCTGGCGCGCTTTACGCACTCGAACGCCGAGTCCAAGCCCAAGCGCTCGTTTGTCAACCAGCTCATCATGGGCGCGCCCACCGCCGGGCCGGCGCGCGGCAAGGACAGCGCGAGGCACGCCAAGACATGGCTCATGGGCAACGGCCTGCTCACCGTGTCGACGGCGAAGAAGGCAGGCTGGGTCGAGATCGTCATCCGCAGACCCTCGGGCACGGCGACGATGCTGTGCAAGCTCGAGAATGTGCCCACTGGCATCCTGACCGACGAGAATGGCGACAAGGCGCAGCTGCCCGCGATGCTGATGATGAACCGTGACCCGGACACCATGAGCAAGCCGCCGCTCGCGGCTCCGGAAGAGGGGGGTGCAGTATCGGAAGAGGGGACTGCTGCAGATCCGGTTGCGGATGCAGCGGAGCAAGGCAAGAGTGCGAACTCGCTGCGCCGACGCGTCGAGGAGAGGCTCGAGGTGAGCGAGCGGCTTCGGGCGCGTCGCCCGTTGGGACCGGCTCACTTTGGACTGGGATCGCGGCCGCGATCGTCGTCGTTTTCGGGAGCGCTCAGCTCGTCGTCGGCCGGGTCGGGTGGAGCCCGCCTGGATGCGCTGGGCGGAAGCTCGCTGGCCATGCGAGAGGTGATGCGCGACATCCTGGGCGCGGAGCAGGCTGACGCCGGCAGCGGGACCAAAGCGGCGGCGCGGGCGTCAGCCAAGGAAGCCGAGGTGGATCCGAGCTTCTTTGCGCTGCAGCTGTCGACGTATCCGGACATGCTCGAGGACACTGCGCCGTTACTGCTCCCGGACGAGCCGGCGACGGACCGTCTGATCCGCGCGATCGATCTGACGCCCGTGGTGGACTTCCACAAGATCGGAGTGCTGTACGTCGGGCCTGGGCAGGAAGACGAGGTGGCGATTCTGAGCAACCGGCACGGCTCGCGCGCATATACGCGGTTCCTGCAGGGTCTGGGCCATCTGGTCTCGCTACGCGGGCAGGAGGATGTCTACACGGGCGGCCTGGATCGGAACAACGACGAGCACGGCAAGCACGCCTATGTGTGGACGGACGAGATCTGTCAGATTGTCTACCACACTGCGACGCTCATGCCCAACGATGAGCGGGATCCTATCCGACGCAGCAAAAAGGCGCTGATCGGCAACGATTTTGTGCACATTGTGTACAACGAGTCGGGCAAGGCGTATCGATTCGGCACGATTGCGGGGCAGTTCAACTATGTCAATGTGGTTATTTCGCCCATGACTCGCGGCGGCGTTAATCTGGGCGCCGCGAATCCGGACGATGCGATCTTCTACCAGGTGACACTGCAGCGTCGGGCGGGGATGCCTGAATTTTCGCCTGTGGGGGATGGTCAGCTGCTGTCGGCGGATGCGTTGGCGCAGTTCGTGCGTGTGCTGGCATTGCACAGCAATGTGGCGAGTCAGATCTATCTCGATACGGGCGAGGCGATGCAGCCGTACTCGAGCAACTGGGTTTCAAGGCTAGGCCACATCAGGCGAGCCAGACAACAGTTTTTGGCCAAACGCAACCCAGACGCAGCCAGGGCCAAGGACATGTCGGCCAGCTCGAATAGTGCCGACTTGTACGATTTCACAAAGACGTTCTAGCCATCGACCCAGAGGCGGTGCGCAGCAATGCGAAGATTTTCAGATGCGGATGCGATCGGAGTGTGCATGCGCGAGCCCGACATGTGAGCACAACAACGGCGGTGGTGAGGCAAACACACCGTGACACGCTGACACTGGAGCGAAAGAAAAAGCATTTGCCATTTGTACAGAGAGCAGGCAGTGGCGAGAGAGATACGAAACAAGCAAGGGGTAATACTTACGCGGTGTTGAAGCGAGATGATCCAAGCAAAAAAAGAGGAGGAAGCAAAGCAGGATAGTGGCGTGGTGTCAACTCTTGCAGAGCAAGGGATGGTCGTTGCAGTGTTGCAGCATTGTGCTATGCGATGGTTTGGAGGGTTGGGAGAGCGGCGAGTCGCTGCACCATCCTTACTTGTCGTTTCCCTCGTCCTCCTCTTCGTCCTCGTCGTCGTCGTAGAGCATCGCCAGATCGCGCAGGAAAGGCTGCAAGTGGGTGGCATTGAGTCTTGCATTCGCACCCGAGCTTGACGGGCCTGCCTCTGACGACGACGCCGATTCGGCCGGCCAATCGGGAAGAGGCGTGCGAGCAAAGCGCGGCGAGATCTTGACTGGTCTTTCGCCGCGCTTGTTCCTGCCGTTGTACGATTGGGGTACATAGCAGAAGCAGTACTGGCCCAAACACACGCATTCGTGCTCGTACATCCTTAGTGCCCGCAGTGCATCCATCCACGCGCGCCTTGCCTCCTCCGCACGTTGAGCCTCTTCATCGCCGTCGGTGGTGGGGCGCGGTTCGATGGTGTGCGTGGTATTCAGCAGCTCATCAAACGACACGTATCGTGGCCGATCCTGCTCCACCTCTTGATCAGCCGAGTCGGCGATCGGCGTACACATGATGCGCGCAACCACATCGTACAGACTCGCGAACGTGCGCGGCTTGCGGTGCGGCCCCCTCCCCAGCTGCTCCATCGACCTTTCATCGTGTTGCGATGCCGAATCGAGAATCGCGCGTAGCGAAGCCTGACTTCGCTTCACCACCACGGTGGTGTCGCCGGCTGCATTCACCGCACTCCACCCCGTCCGGCTCGTCGAACCCACCACACCGCCCATGCGTGCATCGGTATGCATCATCGTTGTCCAGTATCGAGTGCGTATAGTGTTTGCTTGCGGATAGCTTGTGCTCGAGCTTGACTACTCGAGTAAGAGGTCGGGAAAAGTTGTGAGGAGGACGAGAAAGACGAACGAGGACCAAGCCTCTGGTATATGTATGCCCAACATCCCTCCAAGCAGTCTACGCCTTTCGCACTGCAGCCCTAGGTGCCTTTGACACTTGTGCCCTGTGCAGCAGCCGTGGGCTGGAGCTTCTGGTACTCCTTTTCCTTCTGCTGGTTGATTTCGAGGTCGAGCTGGCGCTTGCGGCGCTTCTCCTCCTGGCGCGCCTCGTCGCGCTCTACGCCACGGTACATGACCTCGCGCTCGCGCTCCTGCATGTAGTGCACGCCCCACACGGTCAGGCCCGACACGAGCATCGAGGCGGCCAGCGTCAACTTGGCCGGACGAGACATGGCGTGAGACGTTTCGGCGAGCTGAGCGCAGGTCGAGGCGGTGAGGCGCCAGAGAGGAGTTCGAACGCGATAGACAAAGCACCGCGTGCGACTGTGGCTGCGCAGCGAATGTGCACTCGGCTAAGCTGGGCTGCCCTTTGAGGCAGAGGCTGAAAGGAGGCGAGGCAAGTCGAGGCCTTTCCTGGACGCAAGCAGCCGTCGGGGGGAAGACTTGCAAAGGGCAACGACGCGACGCGAAGCGACGCGATGCGGTCCTTCGAGGTGACGCGGCGCAGATTGAGCGGCTCGCTCGCACAGTGGCTGGGCGGACTGAGGCTAGCTGGGCTTGTTGCGGCTGAAGGCGGGGCCTGGACTGGGCCGTAGTCTCCTGGGCTGGCTGGGCTTGCTGGCCGGTTTGAGGCACGAGGAGGAGTTCGAACAAAGGGGCTCGCCTGTGCGGTGGCTGGCCTCGTCTGGGAGCGCTAGCTGCTTAGCGACGCGGACAAGGATCCTAGATGCAGACACTAGCTGGGACAGCGCCTGCGAAACTTCTTTGTGCTGGGCTTGCTGCGTCCTTCTCAGCTCGCGGAGGCGTTCGAACGACGGGATTTAGCTGTGTGGTGGCTGGCGGCCCTGTTGCTTAGTCTGCTTTGGGCTTGAAGGTCGAGCTGTGGGCGCAATAGGGAAGTCTGAAGCGCAGAGACTGGCTGGGCTGTCTCGATGCAGAGCGTGGGAGCTCAAACTCAGTCAGCGGCGGCGCAAGGTCTGGGCTGTCGAAGTTCCGGTCGCACGCAGGACCGAAAAGGCAGGGTCTAGAGGCAAGCTGTATATCTGGCGTTGGAATCCGACTGGCGAAGAATGCAGTTGATGGGTCTAGTGGTGCGGCTTCTCCTTGCGGCGATGGTGGTTTGAAGGCACGTCTCGATCGAACGCCCGGCGCTAGTTGGCAGCTTTTGCATTCCAACTGCATTTCGTTCGATCACGCCGCGCTGTCCAACTGCCCTTTTTCTCCACATAAGTTTTGGGGCGATATTCGGGACTCGCGCTGTACATGGGGGTTGCTGCTCCGACTTCCGGGCTTTGGTGGCTTGTCTCGAGTTGGCGCGCACCAATGCACTCGACGCACCGTCTCACCACCACCACCTATATGCACACACGAGACGTGGTCGACACAATGTCTACAACACAACCACCCAAGGCTGGCAGCCCCAACGACTTCCTCAAGGGCGTCATCGGCAAGAGCGTCAATGTCCGCCTCAACTCGGGCATCGACTACCAGGGCGTCCTCTCGTGCTTGGACGGATACATGAACATCGCCCTCGAGAACACGACCGAATACGTAGACGGCGTCAAGAAGAACAACTACGGCGACGCTTTCATCCGTGGAAACAACGGTACGTTCACAAGGATCGCATTCGAGCTAAAGAGATCGATGCTGACCCCGCTACCCTTTTACACGCCTGGCCCTCCTGTGCATTGTTCATCGCCCTTTCGAATGCCGGCCTCGGCTGCATCTGCTCCTCACAAACAGTCATGTACATCACCGCACTCGAAAAATAGTCTCTGGTTCCTGCTTGATCACACCTCCTGGACACAAACAGAGAGTATGCACACTTTGCACCACAAACACAGCAGTGTTGGATCCCACCACTATTGGGACAGATCGCAAGACGTGTTTTGGCGCTTAGTCATTCTTATAGATAAAGCTACTGGTAGGGCGGCCTGGAAGCGGCGTACGGCCGCGAGGTGCGCCGGGCCTCCCACTCGCGTGCTCCGTACGCCTCGTCTCTCTCTCGCTCCCATGCACGTTCGCGCTCGCGCTCGGCTAGCTCGGCTTCGTTCGACGCAACGTGTGGCGGCGCCCGCGCACCGTAACCGGACGGAGGCATGAAGCGTTCTGTCGGTCCGTAGCCTACATCGCGCTCCCTGCCCATGTCGCGACGCTGCGCCAGAGGTGGCGGCGCCGATAGCGGTGGCAGCATCGGTCGCTCACCACCCATCATCCGACCGGCGCTCGCCCGCTCTGGCCCAAACTCTTCGCGCAGATAGCGCGTCGGTCGCGCCGCGCCCATCTCGGCCTCGTACGCCACTGGTCCGCGCGCAAGCTCACCTGCGCCATGGCCGTGTCTGTGATACACGCTACCTTCGCCTACAAACGCTGCGGGCGGCGTAGGGATCCGGCGACCCAATGGCAGTCCGGGCGGACCGGGTGGTGCGGGCGAACGATGCGATGCAAACTCGCGTTCGCCCGATCCGACGTGATACTCGGGAGCTCTGCGCGGGCTCGGCGGGCCCGATCGCCAGTGCGAGCGTGACGAAGGCGCGCCTGCATGCCAGCCACTCTGTTCCACGCTGCTCGGCGGTGGAGGAGTAGCGGAAGTAGGCATAGCCTGGACGTCTCGTCGTTCGTGGGGAAGCGGCGGCGGGTAACGCACACCAGACCTTGATGCCGCATATCCGTCATACCCACGCGCAGGCTCGTACGGCCCAGGCTCCGGCGCACCATATGGGTGCAAGTATTCGCGGTACGAACGAGCGGATGGAGGCGCACTCGGCGCGGTGGGAGGGTATCGCTGGCTTGCTAGCGACGGATGCGTCTGAAGCGGCGACGCGGCTGCGGGGTGTTGTGCTGATGGCAGGGCCCGCCCGCGTTCGTCGCGCGCAGGCTCAGCCCGGCTGTATTCCGGGTAGTCGTGCGGCCCCCTGAGCGGCATGCTCGGCAATGATGGTGGAGGACGGTCGCGTGGCACACGTTCTTCTGCATAGCGTCCGTCGGCGAATTCGCGCAGGTGAGCGGGCGGATCCACGAGCCTTTCGGCGCGGGAATGGCGCGCGTAGAGCGCCTTGTCAAAGCCAGCGTCTCTGCTGCGGACAGCGCGCAGTCGCATCGCCTCTTCCTCGTCGCGATGCGAGTAGGCATGCGGCGGCGGCGGCGCCGCCGCTTGTGGGTCTGTCGAGACGGATGCACTGGATGATCTGCTGTCGAATGCGGGCCGTTCGTAGCGTGAGTCGAGCGTGCGATTCAATCTGGAAGCGGTAGCTTGAGGCACCGCGAGCGATGGCTGAGGAAGGATGTCGGAGGCGCGCGCGCGTTTGGGGCTGCGATCGCGAGCGCGACTGGAGGCAGCCTCGAGGTCGGATGCGTCGCTGTCATCCTTGGTGCGCTTGGAACTTCGGCGGCGCGAGCGCGGATGCTTGCGGACGCGTACCTTGAGGCCTTGCTCGGCAAACGACTTGGAGAGCTTGGTGGACTCCTCCATGCCTGGGAAGCGTTTTGCGGTGTAGACGTGGAAGGGGTCGGAATAGACGGACTTGCAGTGGTGGACCGAGTGGCCGATGGTCTCGAAGAGGCAGAGTTTGAGGCGGTAGCGGCCCTCTACGCGGATGCTGAGATCGGGGAAGACGAAGAAGCCTTGATGGGAGCCGTCGATGTCCTTGAGGTGATAGAGGCACGAAACGCACGAGCCACTGGTGAAGCGCGTCTTGCCATCGCTGAGCAGGTGGAGCTCCTCGTCGGTCTCGGCGTTGCAGAGCATGGCGTACATGAAAAAATACGGATTTTCGAGGTACCAAGCCTTGTCCTCCCAGCCATCGCCGAGAGCGGTGGTGACGGGAACGCCTCTGCGGACGCCGGGCGTTTGGGGTAGCTTGGGACCGTGGCCAGGCTTGCGTTCGACGGGAGGTGCGACGGAGGAGGCTTGTACGACGTCGGACTGACGGACGGGGCGATCGTGGGTGATGACGCGAAGCTGGACGATGGGAGCTGGGTCGATGGGGCGTCGGTCGGCCTTTTCGCCTACGCCGCACATGCGCGACTGCTTGGGCTGTTCGCGGATGGTGAGCTGGTACTCGATGTGGTCGCGAGATGTGGTCATCTGCTGGACGGCGACATATTGATAGGCGACGCTGCTTTCCGAGGTGGCTGCGGGTGTTTGGCTTGAACCGCTGTCGTCGGTCTTTGTCATGGTGGTGCTGTGCTGGGGAGTGATGGAGGTGGCGCGGCTGTCGATGCGACTCATGGCTGGTGGAAGAGCACGCTGGCGCACGTTGCTGTGCGAGGGGTCGTGGCACCTCGAGCGACCGAAGCGAAGCCGTGGAAGAGCGGGGGGAAGGCGCCGCGTGCGTGAGCGCGTTGATGGATTAGTCGCGCATGCTCGATTGAGCGAGACGTGGGATGCGATGCGGTTGGGAATGCGGAAGCGACCCAAACGATGTGGGTGCGACTGACTTGGAGAAGGCGATGCGACCGAGAGGAAGGGGTACGTGCACAGTATCACAAGAGTTTGGCTGATCTGCAGGCTTGACGCTTTGCCGGTTCGAGAGCCAAGGGGGACGCGGTGGAGCTTGACGGGGGTGCCTGCTTTGGGTGGTGAGAATGATGGATGCCGTGTCTCGGGGCGGTGCGACGTGCTCGGTGCAAGGTTGAAAGAGCGTAAATGAGCGTATGCGCGTCGTCTCGAGTGGTCCAGTCGACCGAAGCTGCACTTGGGTGGCGCGATTGGCGTGCGATGAAAGAACGGAAGAAGAAGAAGAAGAAGCAGCCAGAGGGTGATCGGCAAGGGTGATGGGCCGCGTGCAGGAGAGGCGTGCAGGAGGCAAATGAGTGGGGACGGCAAGTGGGTGAATCGACGTTGACACGTGAGCGAGCGCGTGGTGGAAGCCGGCCGCGTGTTGGGAAACAGCAAGCGGCGGAAGAAAGCCGGAATGAGGTGGCGGAGGAGAGCCGATGGGTGCGGCGGGACGAGGTGGAAGGAGTGATGTCGAGGATGATGGTGACGAAGCGGCAGAGGCGAAGGGGTTGTGACGGAGGGCTGACGGAGACGCGGAAAGATGCCGAAGCGAGGCAGAGGAGGGAGGATGGAGAGAAATGAAGGGTTGGGATTCGCGCGACGGGATGCGAAGCGAAGCGGAAGCCGTTACCGTAGCGGTCGGTTGCAGTTGCAGTTGCAGTTGCACTTGCGGTAGCGCGAGCGCGGCGGACTTGAGCGGGGCGGCGGACCAAAGAATGTGTGGTGGTGGTGGTGGGTGCGGCGGAAATTGTTGTTTGGCTGTTTGGCGTGGAGCGAGGCAACGAAGTTGGGTCGCTTCTGACATGCAACGCCAGCACACACTGCAGACTGACTGCAGCTGAGTCGACTCGTCGACCAACACGGCCTCACGCTCTCACGCTGGTGGCCTGGTCACCCAAAGCGACAGAGGGTGAGAGAGTCCTGTCCGTCGCGTGGATGTGCGTGCGAAAGGGCGGGGCAGCGCGTTCGGAAGAGCACCGCACAGCAGCGGAGCGCGGAGGCCAAGCCAAGCAGGCGGACGGTCGGAAGAGTCGACCGAGTGGAACCCGGAAGCCGTGCGCACGCAGAAACGCAAGCAGAATCCCCAGCTGCAAATGAGGCAGCAGCAGCAGCAGCAGCAGCAGCCGCAGAAGCAGCCGAAGCAAGGAAGCACGCGCACTACCAGCCAGCCCTTCCGAGCAGATCCCGCCGCAAAACCGCCGTGCCGGAGCGTGGAGCCAATGCATACAGGCAGCGCTGCTAGCGCTCCTTCACCGGTCCTGCCGAAAAAAAAATAGTGCACAATACCAGCGGGCTCCCCAACATTTTCGACTAATGCCCCTCACTTCCTCCCACTCCCCTCCTCTCTCCCTGCTCTTCCTGCTCTCTCTCTCCTTCTCTTTCTCCGGTTCATGTGCAAACAGATACGTAGTGTCGTCCCCATGTGATGTGAGCGAGGCGGGGGCATCGCCGATGTCGAGTGTTGATTGGTTCGACGGGCTGAGGACATTCTTGGCTTTTGATGAAGCGAGGCTCGCATTGGCGCGCGGCGGTCTCACAAGTCCAAGTCGGAACGCCAAGTCCCACAGCGCCAGAGACACTGCCCGTGCGGATCCGGTATGTTGGGATCAACTGGTCGAATCCAGATGTTCGGGTCAGGGCAGGGAGGCCAGGGCGGGCAGGAGGGCAGAGGACCTTTCCTTGTCGTGTTCCACCGAGGCTCAAGACGAGTCAAGCCCGCCTACCGCCGTTCCGTGCTGGGTCCTAGCGGGGTCTCAACGCGCGTTACCGCTGCGCAGGAAGAGCGAGGTTTGGCCGTGCCGGGTTTTGTTTCGGCTTGCGAATTGAGAAGTGCAAGCCCAACGCCTGAACATTTTGAGAAAAAATGGGAAAATGATTGCAAATTGGAAATTGGAATATTTGGAAAAGACGGAACCACACCCGTTGCGGCTGCAGAAAGCGTGCGTCCACCCTCGTGCATGGATTTGGCGCTCCGATTTCTGTCCGCGCAGACATTTTGGGCACGACTCGACTCATCTGCAGGGCACGCAGGCACGCACTTCTCGAGCCCTGCCAGCTCTCTCTTGCCGTCCGCGCGTGCATCGAGACGCTTCCGTCGGCCGCGTCCTTGATGCATCGGTGCATCGGTGCATCCGCTTGGCAGCAATGCGGGAGCAAAACCCGCCATCAAGTGAGCGAATGGCCTCAGGATTGCAGGCAGCCGTGAGCCGTGATTCGCTGCACAAGGCATCATCCCTGCCACTGTGCGTCGCCACTTGAACCCTAAATTAAATGCACGGATGAGCGCCAAAGGGCTCGGGCTCCTCGGCTGTACGCCAAACCAAGCCACACACTATCCCACCAAGCCTATACGGATTCCAGCGTCTCGTCAGTCCCATCTGATTCTGCCGACACCGGCGTACGCCGACCCATCGCAGAGTCTTGGCTTCGTCGGTAGCCCCTCGGTTGTTTCAGCCTCGCCTGCACAGCTGCGACGGCAGACTCGGCTGCTCGTGCAGTGCGCACCAAACCCTCAGCCAAACGAGCGTCTGATGCGCGTGCACGACCAATCAACACCACTTCTACCGACCTAAGCCCGTCGCCTTCCATGCGCATTGCGGCAATGCATCTATATCGTCGCGACAAACGAGAAGTCGTCTGCCGAACGACGGCGCATTGGGATGGATATCCGCTCAGATTATCGGACATCCAAATGGTTGTCGCGTGCGCAAACGTCCGACGCCAAATCCCGCTGCGCTCGCAGTCCCCGCGCAGACGTCGCTTAAGCATAGACCCAAGTTGGCCATCCTGAGGCGAAGCCAACGATTTGGATCAAGCTTGTGTCAGCGTGAATGACCGCAAATGGGTGCCCGCATGAAGCCGATTCAATCCTAACCTCGCCGGGTGTTCAGAACATCCGCGCGTGACACTGGCACATGCGAATGGGGCTCCATCGGAAACGCGAGAGGTCCCACTCGCATAACGTGCCCTCGGGCTTTCACCTGCCACCCAACACACAGACCTGGCCCAAGGCTGCCTCGGCGATCTCGGCCTTGACTTTGCCTTTCTTGCTTGAACCCTTTTCCCCCATCGGGACCGGAGGCAGCAGCGACGTCGCTCCGACTGAATCTGGCCCCAGTTGGACAAAGAGTGTCTTCGACCGTGTCCACCTTGCCTCGTACAGCAGTCGCAAATGGCTGTAATGGACAAGTTGTCAGCTTGCCAATCAATTGTTGCAACGACACTCCAGCCGAGACGGCTGACCAATCTCGTCTCGCGCAAAAGACAGCCTTCATCCTCTCGCTTGTCGGCGGGGGAGAAACCATCTTGGTCGGATTTAGTGCTTGACGGTAGATCGTTGGATCCCAGCCCGTCCCATCTCCGAGCGCGATTCCAGCCGAGCCCGCAACTCGGGTTGCCCCGTTGCAACTCTTTGGAATCAAACACACCGCCACACCAGTTCCGCTGCCGATCTCGACCCAATTCCGCTCGGATGAAGCAGCGCATGACTTCGCCGACAGCACCGACAACTTTCGCCGCTATTCATGCTAGGACCAAAAATAGATCTATTACGCCGTGCCATCATAACAGTATCGTGCCACCGACGAGACAAGGCAGGAAAAGGGCTAGCTACAGCCCGCCAGTCATCTTGCGCGGAAGCAACGTGGCAAACGTGAGGTAGCTCGTGTGTCCTCGCATCTGCCCAAACACAACAAGATCAAGCAACAAATAAAAGGCCAGGACGAAAGTGTCAGTGGATCGCATCTTGGCGCTGATGAAAAGTCGAGCAGCGATAGGAAAGGACTTACCTCGTAGAAGGGTCGCGAGAAGACGCTCGCAGGTTGGATGGGCTGGTTCTGCTGCGACTGGATCTGTAACAGGCGCGCCTTCTTCTTGGTGATAGCCACACCGCCCTGGATGCCGCGTTGGAACGACGCCTCCGCACCGGACTCTTGTCGTGTCTCGCCAGCGTCGGTGTCGGTGCCGTTCGTGTGCGCATGTGCCTCCGCATCGTAATCTTGCTCGTCCTCGTCAACGCTATCGTGCTTGCGCTTCAGCGGCTCGCCCTGCGCTGCTGATGCATCGGTGCGAGCTTCGGCTCGGGTGCTGTCGGTATCGTTGTTTTGTGCGTTGGCCTTGGCGGCGCGCGCCTTTTCGATCTGGATGAGACGGCGCGACTCCTTGCGCTGTTCGACCACGCGGATGCGATTGACGGCCTCGTCGATGCTCACCTGGGGCCCCGCCGAAGCGTGGCTCTCGTGGGTGCGCACGAGCGATTCAAACGTCTCGACGTCGGTGAAGCCGTGCTCGTTGAGCGCGCTCACCGTCTTGAGCACCTGCTCGATGCACGGCGAGAAGCAGCAGATGCGCGTGACCACATCGCGCCGCAACGCCTGCACCGCGTGCGCCACCGCCTCCCACGGCGCCGGCAGATCGAGGAACACCGAATCCGCCGCGTCCGTCAGGCCGAAGCCGTCCTTGCACACATTTCGGTGGTTGAGCACGATCACCTTGTCCATGCCGTGCGCAGCAAACTCTGCACGTGCCTTGTGCGCACGCGGCTCGTGGAACTCGAAGCTCCACACTCGTCCGTGCTCCTCGGGCACGTGTGCGTCCGTGTCCGGCTGCGCACCCTTGGGACCGGGAGTGCCCTCGGCGCTGTCAACCGGCGCAGCTTCGTCCTCGGTGTCGCGAGGCTGACCTCTTCCTCGAGATAGGTTCTGCTGCAGATCATTTGGCAGCCCACCCCAGTTCCTTGGCACCTGCATCTGCGCCGATGTCGCTTTCGCCTTGCCCGCGCCCGCATCCGCACGTCCGACACAGCGAGCGATAAAGTGGCTGAAGCTTCCGGATCCCGTTCCCGCTTCAATCACGCGACTGCCAGGTCCCATGTTGAGCTTCATCGAGATGAACGACATGTCCGGTGCGTAGAGGATCTGGGTGCGATGCGGCAGGGCGAGCGTCCAGAGCTCGGGCGTGGGTCGGAGGAGGTAGATGTAGCCGCGTCCGCGCTTCGAGACCATCTTGCTGCCGTACGGCATGCCCACCATGTCGTCGTGCGGGAAGTGGCCAAACATGTTGGAGACATGCTCGCCCGGCGTCACCGTCAGCGGCATCGGTGTCTTGTCCCTCGAGGCAAAGACGATGACCAGATCGCCCGGCTGGATGTAGGCATCGCGCGTCATGTTGAGGCTTGCAGCCGAGGTCGAAGCGGCAGGCAGCGCCGAGGTCGAAGCAGCGCTAGCTGTGAGTGCCGACATTGTAGCGCGGCCAAGTGAGTCGATGCTCGATACCGACTATCAAGGATGTCAACCGAATGGTGAGTGGAGGCAGAGGGGAGTGTTGCTGCTAAGCACTTTTCTTTGCTTCGCGGAGCCAAGAAGATTCACTGGGGTCCACGACTTGCGAATCCCGGGATTCGAGAATCTTTGCCCCACTCTGAAAGTCTAACACTGTGGACTTTTTTTAGGTTTATGAACGTGCCGATGCGTGTCCAGATCGAAATCGCGACAACACGGCTGGAATGTCCCGATGCAACCTCAGCTGGCGCAGGAGGGACGCGTGGGCTCTCTGGCTCTTTCCTCCTTTCTTTTCCTCGGGCCGTCTGCCAACTCTGGCGGAGGCCGCGCCATGGTTGGCGGGAGCGTCCGATGGTCGAGAAGAAAATTTATTGAGAGTCGACTGCGCTGCGCTCCCACCAACCCTTCAGGAAGAACCGGGAGACGAGGCCAAGGCCTCTCCTCGCAAAAGCACCAAAAGCGCATGCTGATCACCTCCTCCGATCTCTCGTCACGATCACTCCCCCGCATATTCTCCAGCTCTGACCCACGCCCGCGCTCCTCCTCGACTCGGAGCCCGCCGCTCCGCCCCCTCTCGCATTTACCGCCGCTGCCCTGCCGGGGGTGCGAGCCGCCGCTCCAGACGAACGCGCTCGTCTGGACCTTGATTTCCATCCACTCGTCTCTTCATCCGTGGTTCGCCGCCAGCCGGCGCGCGTATCCCGCGCCACCATCCACACCTCGTGGGTGTGTGCGCTCACCCGTCGAGCATTCCGAGGTACCACCGCCGACGACTACGACCGAACGTGTTCCGGTCCGTCCGAGGGAGTTGACGACGAGGAGCAACTGCGCCAACACGACCTCACGTCGTCAGCGATTTGGAGGTCACCCATCGGTTCGATGCACAAGATCGTTTCGAGCACACTCTAGCATTGGACATCATATCCTTCGGAGCTCATATCGCATGCACCACGCACGTCGCTGTGGGTGCCTAGCTTCACTCGGAAACGTCTCATCCTTCCGCACCGGCGCATCCCACCGCGCTTCCGGGCTGACGGGCCCGTGCTAACACCGTTGCACAGTCAGCCAGCCATGGCATCACAGACTCAAGTCGACATGCTTGTCGACCCTGCCTCTTCCGTAACGACGGAAGTCACATCCGCATTACCACCATCTGGCGACGCACAAGTCGTGGACCCGCAGACACCACCACTCGCCCCTGTCCCCGAGGTGCAGCCCTCGACAGACGCCCTCGCAGTTCCAACAAGCGTCGATGCAGGCGATGACGTGACCATGTCTTCTCTGCCAATGCCTGATGAGGCAGCTCTTGCTGCTGCTGCTGCTGCGATGGCCGCTGCGGCCGCTGCCCAGGCGACAACCAATGGCGCAGGTCAGCACGACGCGGCAGCCAGCGGCATCAACGGCACCGACGATCTCAACTCGTACCTCCTCGCTGCTGCTGCCGCCTCGGTCCATGCTCAGCAACACCAGAACCCCGACGACCGTACAGCAGCATCCGAAGACAGCTTCGACTCGACCGCGACGCCTGTGCCCAACAGCAGCGTCTACACCAATGCTACCTCGGTCAATGGTGCCGACGACGACGATTCGCGCTCGGCTACTGTCGGCCAGTGCCGCAGGTACACCGACGACCCGACGCCGTTCCCGCTCAACATCGGCAAGCGCACACCAGGAGGTTGCGCGGAGCTCTTCCAGGCCAACCCACAGTCGGCCGCACATGAGCTTCAAAAGCTGCCGCTCACCGAAGCCAATGTCGAGCTCGGCAAGACGCGCTGCTACTGGGCGCTGCTCTCGGCGGACTACTCGAAGGGCAATGGTCCTACGGGCGAAAAGCTCCACTTTGTCTATCTCGACCCGGTGCTGCAGCAGCACATGGCCGAGCAGGCAGATCGTCTGGTCGGATCCGACTTTTACGACTACGTGCATCCCGAGGAGCGCGACCGCGTGTGCGACGATATGCACAAGATCGTCGAGAGCCGCACGCTCTTTGGCAGCGTGACACGGTGTCGCTTCTCGCGCGTCCCGCGCATCCGCGAGCTGCTCGGCGCCGTCGACCCGCCGCGCGACCCGGAGGCCGACAGATATGTCGAGGACGAGAGCTTCGTAGCCATCGACATTGTCATCAACTGGATCGGCGACGGCATGCTGCTGTGCTTCTTCCATGCCATCATCGACAAGGCGCTCGAGGACAACGACGAGCAGCACAAGTCCGACTGGACCAATTGGTGCGGCACTCCCGGCCCGAGCTTCACGCTCCGCCAATGTGATGTGCTGTGGAAGCAGGTCAAGGCCGTGCCCCGCGAGCCGGTGCCCGAGTCGGGGCCAGTGCACGTGTTCCAGATCATCGAGGCGCACGGCGACAGAAAGGTGCTGCTCAGCTGGCCACCGCCGCGCTTCCTCCCCCGCGAGATCGACGCGGGCTCGAACTCGGACACGGCGGTGTACAACGATGCCGCGTACTTTGCCGATGATTTCGCGCGGTTGGCGCAGGGCGTTTCGATTGCTCCTGGTTCCTCGTCGCTGTCGGACGCCAACACGAGCTGCACGAGACGCTTCCGAGCCAAGCACACGCTCACCACCGAAGGCAAGGTGCGCAGCATCGAGAGCGTCCTCATCCCCTATGGCGGCGTCATTCTCGCGTGCTTCCACACCACGTTCCAGCAGCAGCTTCCGCCAGCCGATCCCAAGCTCATTACTCCCAGCACTCAGTCGAACGACGCACGGCGCAAGGCTGAAGACGACGGCGTGCACGCCTCGCCGAACAAGCGCGCCAAGACCGAGCCCGAGCCGTCTGCCAAGCCCGACGTGGCCGCATCTGCGCAGCCACGAGCGCCATCGACGCCGGCCACGAACGGCTCGCGCACCCCGGCAGTCAAGGCCGCCAACGGCCACACGGCCAAGACGCCGAGCAAGCACAGCAAACCGACTTCCAAGGCCGAAGGTCTAGCAGCGCTGGCCAACCCGAGCCTCATGTACACGAACGCGCCAGCCAAAGCCCCGAGCACTCCTGCTGCTGCGGCGCGGCCAGCAGCCGCTGCGTCGACGCCACGCGAGGCGACGGCTGCGACGGCCTCGCCCAGTGCCAGCGACTCGCCGGGCGGCGGCGTGAACAAGGCTTGCACGGGTTGCGGCAAGATCAACAGTCCCGAGTGGCGACGCGGACCGACGGGGCACAAGACGTTGTGCAACGCGTGCGGCCTGCGATATGCGCGCTCGCTCACGCGCCGCAAGAAGAAGAAGGGCAAGGACGGCGAGGTGGAGTTCATCGAGCCCACGGGCGATCCGAGCATCGTGCCCAAGAGCCGCGGCGGCGGAGGCGGCAGCTTACCCGGCGTGCACCGCAAGAACAGCAAAAAGAGGAGGGAGGAAGAGGCGGCCAAGGCGGCTGCAGTTGCAGCGGTCGGTGCTGAGCATGCGGCGGCTTCGGTCGCTACAGCTAGCCCGTCGTCGCTCGAGGGAACGCAGAGTCCTGCAGGCTCGACTCCGGTCGCCAAGCGAGAGGCGCCGGCTGCGGTTGCTGCCAAGTCGCAACCACCGGCTGCTCCTGCTGTCGTCAAGGCTGAAGCGGATGAAAATTCCGTACCTGCGAGTGTGGCAGTGGCGGCGCCAGTGCCGGCTGCAGTGGCGAGCACGGCGGAAACAGGCGCAGGTACTGGGGAAGCGGATCCGTCCCACGCGATTGCAGTCTCGATTGCACTCGATGCCATCGCCCAGGCCACATCTGCCGTGCCCGCCGTCGATGCCAATGCGCTCTCGCTTCCCGTGTCGAATGCGATCAGCCGTGCGATTGCGGCTACTATCGGTAGCACCACCGGTAATGCGGGCGCGCATGTTACCTCTCAGACGCTGCCGCCATCGGACGCAGCGGTGGCTTCTGTCCCGGCCCTGACTGTACCGGCAACATCTGGCGAGCCGGATTTGGACCCGAGCGTGAGCGCAGCGGCACTGCAGACGATTGAATCGGTGGTGTCCGAGGCGCTGTACAAGCAGCTCGTCCAGTCGAGTCTGCCCCAAACCCCACCTGCGGACAAGACGGAGGCTTTCAACACCAGCCTGGCCGAACAGCAGCCCATCGACCTGTCGCACGTGCTGACCGCCGATGCCATCCGGGCCGCTGCCCAGGCTGCAGTTGCACAGGGCGTCACAGATGAGGCGCAGTGATTTTTTTCCCATCCACCACCCCCAAAAAATAAGAATCCATACCGACCATGTTCGGGCATGGAATGTACTTCTATACACACACACGCCACGGAGCTTTGATTGCTCGTGGTGATGCTTGTACTTTAAGAGCGTCCGTCTTGGATTCTGGCAAGGCGACGCTCGTTGTATTTGTTCTTTTTATGCGAATCGATCCCGTCATCACATGCGCACAGACAAGAGTATACAGGGCTGAAAGAGATGCATTCTACCAACCAATACGAGTTCAAATGTAGTAAGCGGAGGCGTTGGTGCCTCTACGCTTGGTGGGCGAGTCAGGTACGGGCGTGGAGTCGCGCGCAAATAGCGACTTGCTCGTCTCGACGCGCGGACTCGACTTGAGCAGCTTGAGATCCATCTCGATCGTCTTGCGCGGTTTCCTCCTATCCACCCCACCACCAGCAGTGGCGGGCAGAGGCAAAGGGTTGGGCGAGGCGTTGGTCCATGCAGCACCGGAGAGCTTGTTGGGTGAAGCGGGAAGCATACCCAATCCGATGGTGGGGGGTCGGTTGTACGTGTGTGCACCGTAGTATGGCTGATCGTTGGCGAGTGTCAGATGCGTTGTTCGCGGCAATCCAGCGGCGGAAGTGTGCTTGCGTGGAGAGACCGATTCGTCGTGCTCGCCGTCAGAAGGAGGGGGCGATGGATGCGAGGGAGAGTGTTGGACGAGCTGCGCAATCAGATCCGCCTGCGCCTTCATGCGTGTCTTCCACGATGCGACCGACGCTTCGAGATCAGCCATGATGGCTCGCTGCGACGCAATCACTGCGTTGAGCCGCTCGATCTCCTCGCGTTCGGCACGCGCCGTGGCACCTGCACTCGCCCCGAATGTAGCCGCACTGCCCAGCAGAACGCTGCGCGGCCCCGCTGCTACGGACGGCGACGCAGGCGAGGCAGCTTCATCGCTCGCACGGTAGCGGCGATACTCTTTCACCGAGCCCGCACGGTGCACTCCCGAGCCCGGCGGTGTGCTCAGCTCGTTGCGCAGCCGCGATGCGCCCGTCGCAAACGCCTTGATGGGCGAAGATGGCACCGAGCCGCCAGCGCGAGTCGCGCTCGCGTCGGGAACAGGCAGTGGCCGCGCAACCGTGGCGAGCGCTTCGGCCGTGCGTGCCTTTTGCGCAGCCAGCTCGGTCTCGAGCTCCTTTGTGCGCGCATCGGCGCGTTTCAGCTGCTCCTCCATCGCGCTCAGCCGCTGTGTGTCCTGCTCGCGCCCCGTGGCAGCTGCGCGCGCCTTGGCAAGCTCCACCTGCAGCCCGCGGCGCTCTTCTTCCGATTGCGATAGCTCGTCGCGCACCGACGCGAGCTCACGCTGCGTCTGAGGAGTCGCGGACACCGAGAGCGCACGTCGCGTCTCGTCGAGCTCGGCCTGCAGACGTTCCAGACGGCGTTCGCGCTCATCGAGCTCCGCTGTGCGTGCGTCGAGGCCAGGCTGACCGCGGACGAGGTCGCGGAACTCGGCGTTGACGTCGTCTTCGTCGCTCGGCGCCGACGCCGCCTGCTTCTCGAGCTCGGCGATGGTGTGCTTGGCCGATTCCAGCTCGGAACGCAGAGCCTGCTCCGCTTCGGCGGCCTGGCGAGCTTGAAGCTGCGCCTCGTCCGTCGCCTTGCGCTGTTCCTCTACCGCCTGCCTCGCCACGTCGAGCTCTGATTGGAGCTGGCGTTGAGCTGCACTGGCCTCTGCCTCTTTGGAAGCCAACTGGGCACGCAGCGCCTCGATCTCGGTCTGCAGCGCCTTGTCGCCATCGTCAGCACGTGCCTTGGCCACGAGCTTGAGCAGCCGATTCGCCTCCTGTTCCTCGAGCAGCTTCTTCTTGTGTTCGCGCGCCTTCTCCTGCTCCTTGAGCGCGATCTTGCGGGCCTCGTCGCGCTCGCCCTTGATCTTGTCGTATGCGACTTCGGCCTCGTCGAGCTCCTCCTCGTTGAGCCGGATGGCCTCCTGCAGCTCGGCGTGGCGCGCGTCGCGCGCGGCGATCTCGGCGGTGTGCGCCGTTTCGAGCGCCTGGCGCGCCTCGATCTGCTGCCGCAACTGCCGGCGCAGCGCAGCCAGCTCCGCCTCGAGCTCAAACGGCTTGGTTCCGCTCAATGTATCGGGGGCTGTACTGGGCCCGGCGATAGGACTGTTGTAGGCAGATGCGCTGGCGAAGTGCAGATCGCTCATGC
The DNA here is from genome assembly GCA_023212605.1 of Moesziomyces parantarcticus. Classification (NCBI taxonomy): domain Eukaryota; kingdom Fungi; phylum Basidiomycota; class Ustilaginomycetes; order Ustilaginales; family Ustilaginaceae; genus Moesziomyces; species Moesziomyces parantarcticus. Next base: position 172,336 of record JALCCF010000014.1, on the reverse strand, counting down.
GCGGACCGCGACGAGCAAGTGCCGAGGCGTGAGGGCGTGCGCGGACGGGAGTGCTGGGACCGGCGACAGCATCCGATGCGTCGGCAGCCACCGTCTGGCTGGTCAGAATGAGCCGCGTGAGATGTTCGATCTGCGACTTGAGATCGGATCGTTGCTTCTGCATGCTCTCGACCTCTTTCTGTGCCGCCGCTTTCTGCTCGTTGAGCTCGTCGAGCTTCTGTTTCGACTCGAGAGACAGTACCGGATCGACAGCCGCAACGGGTGCAGGCTCTTCTGGATTCGGCGACGCACCGTTGGCTTCGAGGCGGGCACGCAACGCATCGAGCTCCTTGCGGTACTTCTGCAGCAGCGCCTTGTCATCCATGGCCGTGCCCTTCTTGGCGGTGGTCACAACGAGCTTGCACCGCTTACCGAACTTGAGCGTCGAGAGCGTCTCGTTGGCATGTTCTGTGTCCGGGCTGAGCGTGCAGATGACAGCGATGCGCGCGTTGCCCGAGAGCGACGTCTGGAGGATGCGCGTCAGCTTCGAGTCGCGGTAGGGGATGTGGGCATCAGCGGTGTCGGAAGGCTCGGTGAGTTTGCCGATGACGGTGCCGAGGGTGAGGAGAGACTTGTTGATGAAGGCGCCTTCTTTGCGGCGTTCTGCCTGGCTAGCTGCACGCTCCGAGCCGGCCAGGTCGATGAGGTTGAGCTGGCTGATGCGCACTTCTTTGCCCGCCGAGGCGTTCTGACGTGCGCGAGACTCGATGGTGAGCTGGAAGACGCAGTGCGAGCGCGAGCTGCGCTCGTTCCAGTCGGTGGCACCGACGTGTCGCTCGTCCTGTCCGCGCTGGATCAGGTCGAGCACGGTGTCTGCGTCCGTGACGATCTCCTCGCGTAGGCCAGTGATGATGACGCGGCTCTGTTTCTGATCCTCGATGATGCGCAGCGTCGACGACTGTGCCGCGCCCGCAGCGTGTGAGGAGCCGCCCTTGATGGGTGACGCCGGTCGATCGGTGGTCTGCAGCGATGCCCCCGCACCCGACAGTGGCGGAAGGGGTGCAAGCAGATCCTTGAGCGTCTCGTTGTAGATCTCGAGGTAGCTGACGCGGAGCAAGAACTCGCGATCGGGCTCCTGCTTGATCATGTCAAACACCTGCTGCACAGCGCGAGGAATGACGCCTGGCTCCGAGTCGCTACCGGACATGGTGTGCGTCTTTCCACTTCCCGTCTGACCGTAGGCAAAGACGGTACCGTTGTATCCCTCCATAGCAGCACGCACGACGGGCGCGATGTGCGAGTGGTACATGTCGTCCGTCGTCTGCCCATCTGCAATAAGCTTGTCGAACTGAAAGTGATAGGTGGAAGAAGAAGCGTCGTCGTCGAGTTCGTGCGAGGACGGTGCAGCGACCATGGACGAGCCGGCGCCGGCGCGCTCGGACGAGGTGGTCCTCTTGGCGATGGCGGGGTGGTGCTCGGTGGGGACAATCTGACTCTTGTCCAGGTCGCATTTCCACACCGGAGCATCAGATGTGGATGCACTCGCCCGCGAAGGACGCATCCGCACGCAGACGACTACATTCTGTTTCGAGTCGGAAGAGGTCGATGCCGTCTCTACTGGTTTGGCTGTCGAGATCGTAGGAGTGGGTGACGATGAGCCCTCCTCTGCGACCGTGGCAAGCATCGACTCTGTCTCCTTGGTCGTCTCTGTGGCGCTTGTGGTGGCAGCATTCTGGCTAGTAGTCGGTGCGGTCGTCGACGCGGGGGGCTTGGTGAAGGGGGACGACTTGGCGGCCGAGCCCACTTTGGCCTTCTTGCCCATGGCGGCGACGTTGGAGCTTCTATGGGCTGATCTGGTGGTGGGGCTAGTGGGTGAAGCTCGTAGTGGGGTGGAAGAGGGCCTTGGTTTGGCCGTGAGGGAAGCCCTGGAGGCGCGAGGTGAGGTTAGTTGGGAGACTCTGCGGGACGGTGGTGTTTCATCAAGGCGCTTTGCACGCTGGGAGGTGGAGGTGGTTGTGGTAGTAGGGGTGGCAGCTGGCTTGATCGGCTCTGGTAAGGGCGTGACTGAATCGGCCAAGGGCTGCGCTGTGAGGCAAGGCTCGGAGGGCAAGGAAGCGAGCGAAGCGGAAGGGGAGGGTGCAGCCGAGTTCGGGGATGAGCTGGAGGCAGAAGAGTGAGCCTGTAGAAGGGAGAGGATGCTGCTCGTGCTGCCTGCAGTGCTACTGCGGGATGATGCGACAGAGTCTACAGCAGAGAGTGCAGAAGTTGCCGAAGCGCTTGGAGTGAGACCCGGCGCGCTGGTCTTGGAGGCAAAGGATGGGGTAGGAGTGGGAGAGGAAGTGCCCGGGGGCGAAGAGGTGGCAGAAGCGGAGGATCGGAAGCGGAACATGATACAGATGCGCGGCTTGGGCTCGCGTGACAGGTGCTAGGGACTTTGCAGTGGGACCGGGAAACTAGAATGGCAGGGCGAAGGCGGCGATCGAAGCTGCAGAGCACCAGGCCAGCTGATGGAGCACGCGACGAAATGAAGTGGGGGGCCAGGTGTGCAGCCGGCAGCTTGTGCGGTGGCGTAGCTGCGCGGGAGTATGCGAGGAAGAGACTTGAGAGTAGCTTGCTCTGCAGGTGAGCGAGATCGGATGCAGGAGTGGACTGAAAGATGCTAGTGGGCAAGGCGGTGAGAGGATTGATATGATGGTAGAAGTGTGTGTCAACCCCGAGACGGAGTGTAGGATGCAGCAGGTCGATTGATTTGAGTTTCGCAGACAGGCCTGGCTGTCGACTTGTTCCATCTTGCCGTTTGGACGGAGCGTTTGGGGTGCGCCTTTAGAAGAACCGGCTGCACGAGGGAGTCGGTGCTGCAGGAGCACACACCCAGAGTCGCGGCGCTGGAGCCGTCGAGTGTTGATGTTGAGTCAAACTCCAACCTCTGCAGCGCTGCGCAGCGCAGCGGCATTGCAGCTCAGCAGCAGACGCGCGCTCCTCGCCACGGCTTCACGTGGTGTCCAGTTGCGCGCGATTTTGTGATTAATGTTACTTTGACGATTCGACATTCAGAAAGCGGAAAGATTCCCTTGAAGCTCTCTCCCTCTGCTCTCCACTTCAATGCCAACCTGTCGATCGAATAGCAGATCCCGTGGCCATTCAGTGCATGAGTATATCGAAGATGAAGGAGGCCGAAAACAGTGAAGGAAGCTAGAGAAGTGGCAGAGCGACGAGCCGGCCTTGTGAGGTTGGAAAGCAAATTCACGTGATGCATCCCAGTCGCGCTTCACGTCGCGGCTGAGAGTGTGACTTTTGAGTGGGGAAGGTGGAGTTGGTTGGGGGAAGGTGACTTCTGACTGTCTGAGGATGCACTTTTTTGGCGCTCTGCCGCCGAGGGCTGCCGAAACAGCCAGCACGCTGCCTGTGTGATGTCGCAGATTGCTGCCTTGGCCCGAGCAGCGCCCATGCAACCAATGCTTGTTTCTGCGCCCAGCAACCGTCAAACCCTGCGCAGTCACTTGTGCCAAAAGGTGGTTGCAACCCTGCCTAATTTGGTCAGACGTTCCAAGCTTCTCCACAACAAGCAAGAGCCGCGAACACCTTGGATCGCTTCTTCTCCCTCCCCTCTCCATCACGATTCTCTGGGTGTTTTTGTCATTCGGTGGACATTGGCACCAACAGCACCTTGACGCTGCGCCTCGAGCAGGCGCCTTCGTTCGCCATCATGGCCGCCGCCATGCCTCCCGAGTCGGCTCGCATCCGACCAGGCCAATATTCACGTCAGCACTCTGCCTTCTCGGGCTCCTCCGATCCACACAGCGGCAAGGAGAACCAGCCTCTCTCGCCGCAGCCACACTCGTCGGAGAGGGGCCGAGCCGCATCGCCTTCCAAAGCTCGCCCCATCGCTATCGATCCCAAGTTCCGCCTTCGAGGCACATCGCCAGAAGATACAGAGCGAGAATCACGCTCCAGGCTGACCTCGTCGTCCAGCCCAACCAAGAAGGGTCTGCGCAGCCGCAGCCGCAGTCGCAGTCGACTGTTTGGCAAAGACAAGACCGACACGCTCAACAACCAGGCGAATGCATCTCAGTCATACGCAGCCACTCGCACACCCGAGCAGATCGACGCCGACTTTGTCGATTTGCTCGATGAGCTGCAGGTGCAGCCCGACCTGCGCCGCAAGCTGCTCGCGCTCAACTCCACCGTCAAGGCGTCCATGCTGCAGGGTCAGGCGACGCTCAGCCTCGCTGCTTTCGGCCTTGGAGACGCCACCGCTGCAGCCACATCGTCTTCACCGACAAAGCGCATGCCCATCCCAGATCTGCTGAAGATCCGGCCTGCTTCCCGCCCTGGTTCGGTCCACATCGCCTCTCCGCTGCTGGGACAGGATGCCGCTTCGAGCTACGCCAACATCGCCGCTGACTCTGTCGAGCTGATGGCGCCCCCCAACACCGCACAGCTGTTTGGGTCCGGGCCCCCTCGACAGGTCTCGGCCGGCTCCATCGACTCGGCCTCCTCTGGCTCCGCAGGTCATAGCCAGCAGCCCAGCAGCACTTCGCGCAGCGCCATCCGAGATGCCTTCAAGAAGTCCACTCCCAATCTTGGCCAGGGCGGCTCGTTCATCTCTCTCGCAGCTTCGGCAGCAGGTGGCTCGGCCAGCACGCCCTCCACTCTGCGTCCACGCTCCATGTCCTTCGGAAAGGACGTCGCCGCCTCGTTCGGCAAAGAGACGCCCGAGAGCTTTGCCACCATGCTCAAGTGCACAGACGCCAGCCGTATCGACGTGGCGCGTGTCAAGCGCATGCGCGCCGTCCTTGCCGCTGAATCACCCGTCTGGATCTCGGCTTTCATCTCGCCCACGTGCGCGGGCTACGATGCCATGCTTGCACGCCTCGACGAGCTGCTTGCCATGGAGTGGCGAGAGGAGCAGCACGACGACATGCTACTCCACGAGCTCCTGCGCTGCTTTGTCGCTCTCAGCACCACCGAGGTCGGCCGCGACGCCCTCGCCTCCCACGCCCCGCGGCCCTTCCGCCAGCTCGTCGACCTCCTCTTCTCCGAAAAGAAGCCCGGCGACCTCTCGACCCGCAAGCTCATGATCGAGCTTCTCGCCATCCTCCTCGATCTTCAGCTGCCCGCTTCTCAGGCGCACTCGCACTCGTCGCTCAACTACCTGCTCGAGCTGCTCCAGAACCCTTCGGACCCGGCCAAGGAGGCCGTGGTGGACTTTATCAAGCAGACCCACGCGCCACGTCCCTTCAAGACGTACATCGTCGAGATCGCAGGCGTATGTCGCGACTATTTCTGGATCTTTTGCCACTCGCAGAACCTCTTCTGGCGATGGGACGAGCTGCAGGATCGAATCGACTCGATTCAGGGACCTAAAGTACCCGGTGGCATGACCGGAGGCGTCGAATTTGAGGCGATGGCTTACCTTACCGCACACCTCAGGCTGGTAAATGCCATCGCCACCGTGCTGGTGCAGGTCAAAGCGCACCAGCTGCCCCGACCAGCTATGACGGCGCTCGAGTTCCATCAGAACCTGTTTGCCTCGGGCATCGAGCGCGTCCTTGCGACGCTGCGCAGGGCGTCGCAGCACTACTATCCCACGACGCATCTCGAACTCGCGAGGTACCTGAGTCTGGCGAGCCAGGCTCGGCATCCCATTCCCTACCATCTCGCCGACTGGATCGAAGGTCCCAAGATCAAGACGGCGCCGCTGTTGCCTCCGCTTGAGCTGCCCAGCTCGCAGGCGCGCGCCTCGCCTTACACTGCTGCCTCGCCTCAGGCCGGGTACGGTCTGGCGGGTGCGTTCATCGCCCCGTCCGCGCCAGCTCGTCAGTCGTCCTTCCAGAACGGCACCGATGCTGCATCCCACACCCAGGCCGAAGGCAGTGCACCAGTGGCGGTGACGACGATCAGTCGTTCCAATGCCATGCGCTCTGCGTCGCAGTCTCCTAGCAAGCGCGACCGTACCTTGGCGGCAGCTGTGCCCGCTGAACCAGCACCTGACGCCTCAGCCACGGCCGACTTTTGGGATTTTGACACGGCCGCACCCAGCCGCGAGGTAGAGGTGGTGGGTTTTGACCGTCGACTTGATAGCCAGTTCTTTGCCCCCTCGGCGCCAGTTGCACCCGAGCCGCCGTCGTCGCCTGGCATGCCGTCCTCATCGACGTCCAAGCGCATCCTTGGCCTGTCCGAGGCAGTGGCACAAGACCTCAAGCCGCCCACGACCGCAGACCGCCCAAAGGGATCCATCGTCGGCTCGGCAGTGCAACAGTGGGAGAGCCGATCCATCTCGCACGCTCCCACTCCCGTCCAGCGCTCCAAACTTCCCAACCTCCGTTGAAACCCCTTCCAAAGCTTCTGATTTCCCCTTCGCGCCTCGTCTCGTCACATCCCTCGTTCGCACCGTCTCCGTCGTAACTTCCTAGCATCCACAGTACACATCTTCGGCGTCTCAATCCCCATTTCTTACCGTTCGTCATCCACAGAGTGAAGAGAGACATGATTGAATTCGAGGACCATGTGTATCTGAGCAAAGAGAGTTGTGATGGAGAGACACGACAAAGAATACAGGTTTGACCAGAGACAAGGGGAAAGAATCGGTCTAGAGCTTCGGATCTTCGATCTTGGATGCAGCGAGGCCGGGCGTGGGCAGGTCCTCCGGCGGCGGGGGCGGGGCCGAGATCTCGCCCTTGCGCTTCAACCTGCCCTTCTTGTCGAGGTACTGGTCTGCCTCGTCCGCATGGCTGAATGGCCTGGGTCCCAGCAGGTTGCGCATGTCCTCGCGCGTGATCACCTCCTTCTCCAGCAGCAGCTTCGCCACCTTCTCCACGTCGGCGCGGTGGTCGCTCAGCAGCTGCGTGGTGCGCTTGTGCGCCTCGGCAACCATCTTGCGCACCTCCAGATCGAGCATCTCGCCCGTGCGCTCCGAGTAGGGCTTGTGCATCGACTCCTGCTCCGTTCGATAGCTGATCGGTCCCAGCTCTTTGTTCATGCCGTACGAAGCGCAGATCTCGAACGCCATGCGCGTGATCTTGGACAGATCGTCCTGCGCACCCGTGGTGATGGTGGTGAAGAAGATCTCCTCCGAAACACGTCCACCGAGCGTCATGCACATGCGGTCGAGCAGCTGCTCGGTCGAGAACAGGTAGCGCTCCTTGGGCAGGTACTGCGCGTATCCGAGCGCACCCACGCCACGCGGGATGATCGACACCTTGAGCAGCGGGTCAGCATGCTCGAGGAACCAGCCGCAGACAGCGTGGCCCGCCTCGTGGTATGCCACCGTCTTCTTCTCCTCGGGCGAGAGAACGCGCGACTTCTTCTCGAGACCAGCGATGACTCGCTCGATCGCCTGCTCAAAGTGGTGCTCCTCGATCGACTCGGCACCGCCACGCGCTGCGATCAGCGCCGCTTCGTTGCACACGTTGGCCACGTCGGCACCGCTGAAGCCGGGCGTAAGCGTACTCAGCTTCTCGGCCAGCAGGTCGCGGTCCGTAGACGAGTGGAGCGTGAGCGGCTTGAGGTGGACGAGGAAGATGTCCTTACGGCCCGAAATGTCGGGACGGTCGATGGCGATGTGTCGGTCGAATCGGCCGGGTCGCATAAGAGCAGCATCAAGCACATCGGGTCGGTTGGTACCGGCGAGCACGACGACGTGCTCCTCGGTGCCGAAACCGTCCATCTGGACGAGGAGCTCGTTGAGCGTCGACTCGCGCTCGTCGTTGCCGCCAAAGTTGCCGCCCTTGCCTCGGCTCTTGCCAATGGCGTCGATCTCGTCGATGAAGATGATGCAGGGCGCGTGCTTCTTGGCGTTGGCGAACATGTCTCGCACTCGACTCGGACCGACACCGACGAACATCTCGACGAACTCGGAACCGGACACGGACAGGAAGGGAACCTTGGCCTCGCCTGCCGTCGCCTTGGCCAGCAGCGTCTTACCCGTACCGGGGGGACCGGAGAGGATGGCACCTCGAGGGATCTTGGCACCGAGCTTCTCGTACTTTTCGGGGTTCTTGAGGAAGTTGACAAACTCCATGATCTCCTCCTTGGCCTCGTCCATACCGGCGACGTTCTTGAACTTGGTCTTGACGTCGGTCTCCTGGTTGAACATCTTGGCGCGGCTCTTGCCGATACCAAAGATGCCGCCAGGTCCGCCGCCTCCGCCGCCACCCATGGCGCCACCGGCAGCTCGTCGCGACATCCAGAAGAGGAGACCGGCAATGAGTAGAGTGGGAGCGAAGTGGAGCAAGGTGGATGCGGTGGAGATCTCCTCGTGGTAGGCGACGGGGATCCTCTCGTTGCCGGGAATGTCGAGCTCGCGCTGGGCCTCGTCGAGACGACGCTCGAAGGCCTCGACGGAGCCGACGCTGAACCAGTAAGCAGCGTGTCCGCTACCGCCCGCCGAGCTGCCCGAGCTGCCCGACGAAGGGTACATGGAGCCGGTGGCGTTGGAGTGGAGGTAAACCTTGACCTTGGAACGGTTGACCACGACGAGACGATCGACGAGGCCCTTGTCGAGGAAGGCGGTGCGGAACTCCTGCCACGTGATTTCGCGGCTGGGCTGATCGGGCGAGGTGAGGCGGTAGAGAAGGTAGGTGGAGACGATGGTGGCAAAGATGGTGTTGGCGTTGATGCGGATCTCGGTGTACTGACCGTTGGGACCGCCGCCGCCAGCCGAACCGTTTGCACCTGCAGACGACTTGTCCGCCTTCTTCTTCTTCTTCTCGGCGACCTCGTCGTCCTCGTCGCGTGCGGGTTCCTTGTCGCTCTTGGAGGCTCGTGCCTTCTTGTCGTCGCTGTCGAAGAACTGCTTGAGGTTCTCGGGGAGGCTTCCGCTCGCCTTGCCCTGGCGCGCTTCCTTGAGGCCGCGCTCTACAGACTCTTCGAACTCCTTCTTTTTCTTGTCGTCCTCGTCTTGCTCCTGAGCGGAGCGGTTCTTCTTGTCGCCGTCCTCAGCAGGTGTGGCATACTGCCTTAATTGCAGGGAGAGAGCAGATTTGTTGAGTGCGAGCTTGGCGGCACTGGATCTGGAAGAGGAGGCGAGCTGCGATCTGGAGGCCGAGAGCTGGGTGAAAGAGCGGATGGCAGCAGTAGACGGAAGCGCTGCGGTGATCTGCGCTGATCGCGATGGTACCAGGCCGAAGGGGCTGACGGCGGACCGCGAGCTTATGGAGCGCAGCATTGCTGGCTGTGAGGTGGCAGTGTGCCTCGGATCCTGGAGAGGGTACCAAGCGAAAGTGTGATGGCGTCGAGCTTATGTGCCGGACAGTATTACGAGGTTCCGACCGGGTGTGCTCCAGACAGGGAAAGCCAGCAGTGTGGAAAGTCGGGGCAGTGGTAGTGGTGGTGATGGTGGGTAATCGCGACCACTGACTCGCCTGAGTTGTTGCGGCGGGCTGAGTGGAGAAAGCAGCCGAGCCTTGCGAAGGCGGGTCTTTGGAGCTCAGAGTGGCGCGCGTTACGAGGCCCTTCGCCGGGCTCTGTCTGTGGCTGAGCTCAGCCGCACGCGGCAATTTTGAGGCGAGGTCAGGTCAGCATCCGAAGACGTCTTCTTTTCGCTCTCTCCTGCGGCCACTTTCTAGTTCACATCCCAGATCACTTTCGGATAAATCGGGCTGGCCGATTTGACAGATATGGGCCGAAATCGGGCCGTGCCTCTCCAGCATGGTTTCAGCCGTGGCCTCTCTCGCTGCCAGGAATGCGGACGTCCTTCTCATTGGCCTCTTATTCGACAGCTTACCGTCTGGATTCTGCTGTCCAATCGGTTCCACAAAGGGCTGGTTCAATCGCTCACGAAGTCTACACACTCTGCGAGACTCACATCTGCTACTCCTCTGTTTCTTTTTGTTGGTGCCAAAAAAAAGGCTCCGAAACGCACCAGAAAAACCTGCAAGAGGGCATGTCACCGAGTGTGTGTCAGAGTCCATGCAGCCGTGCCAAGGTGCAGAGCACGAAGTTCACGTCCACGATGGAGGACTGAGAGGAACATGCTTGAATCAGAGCGGCTGCCGTTGCTGTTGATGTACAGCGGCCCTGTTCACGAGCAGAGTCGGTGGAGTACGAAGCCGTACTGATCTTCCAACATCTCGTCCTGGTCTGCTTGGCGCTCAACGCGACAGCGAGCGGTGTAGCCTACGGGCTCTGCGAGTCGCCCAGAGCAAAGCCAAGAGGGAGCCGCCGAATCCGAAGCGAGTGTCTGCATGGTGTGCAGATGCTGTCCAGGTACCGATGCAGCGAGTGTCCTGCAGCCTCGACGACGATTCCAAGCATCGGAGAGCAAAATTGCAGGGCTACATGGCCGGCCCCAGCGCTGAAATGCATAAGCGCATCTGGTATCGGCTGCGACCTTGCTAGGCCTCGCTTGCCGCCCCTGCGCTTGACACCAACGCGGAACATTGAGCCGCGCCATCAATCCGCCCGAGGCTGCCGTGAACGGCGCTTCCCGTTGGAGTCAAGGCCGTTTTGCACCGCGGAGACTTCCGAAAATCCCATGCCAACGTGTTTTGCACTGACAACGGGAGACCCGCTGGAGATCGGTTGATCCGTTGCAGCGGACTGGCTCCGGGCTCGTTCCATATCACATCCTCCGACACATCGGCAAGACTTTTGCACGCCAAGACAGCCGCAGAGCCATCGAACGCAATGTTTAGGCCAGCGGGACAATAGCGATTAGCCGGCTTTGAAATTCGGTCGGCAGTACCCTTCGGCACTTGCTCGCCTAGCTTGCAGCGCCGTCGTCTCCCTGGTCCAAGCCCTCATTGGCGATTGCATCGTGACTTCGGCCTGGACGCGAGAGACAAGGTCTCACCGCAGATGGCCAATAGCTTCTCGTCCGCTCTGCTGCACGACGGCATGTGGCTTTGTGGCCCTGCATACCGAATGATGGCAGCCGCGCATGACGGAAGGCCCTGTAGCAACCGAAACTCCGTTGGGCGTGTTTGCGAAGGCTGGCTCTGCAGCGCAGTTCGCATCTGCGCACTCGTCTCTGTCGCTCCAGAGATAACTTACAGGGACCGAAGACGAGGTCGGGCAGGCATTCGCTTGCATGCATGCTTGCCCGGCCCTCGATTTGCGCCGCCTACGACCAACGGAGTGATGAGTGGCTTGGCCGGGCCCTTCTCTCGTGACGTGCCCGAGCATCAAATTTCTGCTGCTGCGCCTACCTCGCCCCACCGCACAGCGCCGGCTTCGCATGATGATGCACTTGGCAGCAGGCTCAGCCAGAGCCGCCAGCAGGGGCCGCGTGGGCACGCGCTGCCCTGCGCTCCAATCGCAATTTCGGGTCTCGTCTCATCTCGACTCCTGCCGCGCCGCGCCTCGCCTCGACTCGCCTCGCTCCGCCCCGCCCCAACCCACCAGACGCATCTCGCAACTCAGACCTCGAGAAAATCGCCGCTGCCGTCTCCGGTTGCGCGTTGGCAGCGGATGCGCAAACTGAAATCCAAGGTGCTCCCTTCATTCATCTCACCGTTCGCCATCTCACCCGACCAGCCCGCCGCTAGCGCTTCCGTATCCCCCCATCCGCGCCCCCCATTCCATCACACCTTCGGCGTCCTGGACATCGCTCCTGCCTCGTGCGGCCCCGCTGCCCCTCCGCCCATCAGCGCCGATTGCCGATCCCGCTCCGGTACGTACCTCCTCCCGCCTGTCACCAAAGCTTGTTTGGCTCGCTGTGCATTGCGTTTGCGTATGATCGTCCGCTCCCCTCCTCGTCTACATCCGCCGCCCGCCACATGCATCCGTCCCCATCCGCCTGCTGCCCTGCGTCCGCTGTGTCCGCGGTGCCCGCCCTCCCCCTCCGTTGAGCTCGCGTGGCATCAAACCCACATGCGCCGTTCCTCCTTCATGCGTTCCGGTCGTGTGGATGCGATGACCGTCGTGACCACGCCACCCCGCTGTCCCTCTTCCGCTCGGTCTGTCCGTCGTGCCCGTGCAGCTCGTGACAGCTTCCCTTGCCCTCCGCCCCTTCCCTTTGGCCGACGGCGCATGGCGATGGACAGCGCGTGCCGTTGTCGTCTCCCTTCCCCTGTTGCTACTCTTGGCGCTGCATGAGTAGGAGAGCGTGTCAGGACTCCTCCAGTCTTTCTCGCTCGGCGGTCTCCGAGCCGCTGCTGCCGGCCAAGTGGGGTCGCATCCATGATGCCGTCCACAAGCTGTCAGATGGTGTCCCGCAGCCTGTCACATTGAGCCCTGTCATGCATCCGCTCGATGTGTCCGCACGTCATCGCACCTCCCTCCTGCCTTCCGTTCCCCTCGCGCGTGTCCCTCCATCGAGCTCTTCCTGCTCGTGCTTCCCTCTCGTCCGACTTTCTTGCCTTTGCCTTCGTCTTGAGGTGCACATTTGGTCTTTGTGACTTTCCGTATGCACTCTGGCCAAGAATGGCTGCCGACGATCGGCGCAGGTCCTTCCTCGACCTCCTCGCTATTGATGATCTTTAGGGCGCCGCTTGGCATATTGTCGCCTCGTCCTCGGGCAGGCGTACACGCTGCCACCTTCGTCGTTGCTGCTTCGAACGGAGGCAAGCTCTCCCGCACCATGTCCTGGCCTTGCACTCAATATGCGGGCTGTGAACACGTATTGCTTGCTCTTGGCTTTGGTCCTGGACGTTCGCTAGAAACAAACGGTTGCACGATTGTGCTCGTCGAACCGCTCGCTTACTCGTCAATCTTACCTTCTTCCATGATTGCAGCGCAGACAACATTTGCGGGTCCATCCAGGCTCAGGCTGGGACCTGGCCAACGCCCCTGTTGCGCACCAAGGGTGTCTTGCACATCCACCGTGAGCCAGCATGAATCCACAGGGCATGCAGTTCCCGCTCGGCTTCCCTCAGGGCCAGCAGCAGGGCTTTTCTGCTGGTGCTCAGCCCAACGCCGGTCAAATGGGTATGCCAACAGGCGACGATCCAGCAGCTCCTCCTGGGACACAGATGCAGAATGCTGCCAACGTATTTCAGGTAAGTCCTACGATATGCCGCCCTCCCGCTATCTCAAGTGCTTAGGATGAGGCTCCGGTGCAACCTGGATCCGGAGAGGGCGCGTGGGCTCCGATTTCGATCGGCCCGATTTGTTTGGGTCCTTTTGGTGGAATCGCGATATCATGGGCCTCCAGGTCGCGAATTCGCCCCATTTCGGCGCGAGCTGGAATCGGCCTCTTCGCATCTGGACAGAGAGCAGAGGAGCGCGAATCGTGGATCGGCGTAGCCGTCGCGCGTCTCGTCGGATCCTCGCCCCGCTGGCCCAGTTGCTCTTGCACCCATCATCTCGCACGTCTCCTCGGTGTTCTAGCCGCCCGGGCCTCTCCACCACCCTCGCTTCCGTTTCTTCCTGCCCTCCCCTCCACCCTGCTTCTCCCCTCCCCTTCCCCCCTCCGGCTCCTCCTCCCACACTGACGCTCCGGCACGCGCGAGGGCCAACGACTAGGGACGCGCTTCCCTGCCTCTTGAGTCTGCGCGCCAGCTCTGGACAAGTCTCGCCGCGTCCACGGCCACGTCGACAGCAGCAGCAGCAGCAGCAGCAGCAGCAGCAGCAGCAGTAGCGGCGCCTTCGCATTCGCATTTCGCTACTCCTCGACGCGTAACACCACCGCGGCATCGCTGTGGCCTGGTTCCGACGCCGTCACGACGTTGCGCATGCGCTCTGTCCGGTCGTTTTGTACCTCGTTTCGTCCTCTCGCGCATTGATTCCCGAGTACCCTGGCGGCTCGCGGCACTCTCCCACTTCTTCTCAACTCGTGGAACAGATTCTGACGCCATTGCTTCCGACCCGCACTCTTTACGACTTCCACCAACACGTCCGTCGACAAAATGCAACCCAATAACGCCAACATGCTCCAGTCAATACGTGGCAACATCGCCGCGTTACAACGCCAATGGGTCGTCATCTCGAGCCAGCCCGACGGGCCCACCAAGACCAACGCGCAACAACATCTGGCCTCACAGCTGAAGCGCTTGCAGATGATGGAGCAGTCTGCGATCCAGTCCATGGGCGCGCATATCCCTCCAGGCGCTCAGCTCGGCCAGCCCGGGCAACCTGGTCAGATGGGCATGATGCCTCAGCTTCAGCAACAACAACAGCAGCCACAACAGCAGCAGCAGCAGGCACAGCAGCAACAGGGAATGATGATGCAAGGTGGCAACCCTGGTTCGCAACCGTCCATGAATGGCATGGGTTCGGATCCCAACTTTCAAGCATCACAGCAAGGTGATCTTGCTCAGCTTCAGCAGCAGGCGCAGCAGCAATCGCCGTTCGGTCAGAGCTCCATGCAACCGCCACAAAACCAAGGGCAGCCTTCAGGCTTCAATCCGGCTCAGATGTCTACCCCTGGCGCGTCAATGCAGCCTGGCGCACCGCAGGGTGCTGGTGCAGCCGGTGGAGCAAAGCGAGACTTTGTCGGTACCGTCCGCAACTTCATGCTCCAACGTGGAACACCCTTTCCGCCTCAGTTGCCGCTCAGCTTCGTTGGTCCGGCGTCATCAAATCTGCCCGGCGAAACCAAGACGATCGAGCTGCAGGCGCTCTTTGCCGCGGTCATCCACTCTGGTGGCTCACAACGCGCCGCGCAGATCCCTGGCTTCTGGGCTGTCATCGCGAGCCGGTTGGGCCTCAAGGTCGGACCGCCAGATGGCACCCAGTCGGCACCAGATGCCGTCCCCAGTCCCGGCGAGGTCCCGGATCGTTTGTCGTCGTTCTATCGCGACCGACTGTCTGCATTCGAGCAATTCTGGATATCGCGCATGCCCCAGCGCCAGGCCAGTGGTCCAGCGGGAGCTGCCGCTTCACCGTCTGCCTCGGGCTCCGCCGCACGGACGCAAGACCCATCACAACCACCTGCAAGCACACCACAGCAAATGCCGCAACAGGGACAGCAGCAGAACCAACAGCAGCCGCCACAGCCTTCACAGCAACAGCAGCAGCAGCAACAGCAGCAACCACAGCAACAGCAACTCGGAGCCCAGGATGCCAACGCCCCGGGGCAGCCTGGTGTCAACCGACCTAATGCCGCCAACTTGCCCGCAAACTTGCATCAGCAAATGCTTCAGCTGCAGCATCTAGTCGCGACGGGTCGTATCACTTCCCAGCAGGCGCGAGAGCGATTCGTGGCCATGCAGCAAGCGACGCGACAAATGATGATGAAGCAACAACAGCAGCAGCCGCAGCAACAGCAACAAACGCCGACTTCAGCATCCGCAGACGGCTTTTCGGCACAGCAGACGCAGCAATCACCTTTCCAGCAGCAACCACAACAGCAACAACCGCCAGCAGGCAGCAATGCGAACTTCCCAGGGATGGGTGCTATGCCTCCGACGCAAGCCTCCCCAGGTCAAGGCCAAGGGGGCATGCCGGGTATGCCCGGCATGGCACAAGCATCACCAGCAGCCAATCAAGGCCTGCCTGGAACGATGCCTGGCGCCCACCCTGAGCTGTTCAACGATCCCGCCAAGTTACTGGCGCAGCAGCAGCAGCAAGCTTTCCAGCAAGCGCCAGGTGCCGACCAGTCCACTCCCGATGGTGTGCCGCTGTGGCCTTCGCAACCTGGCATGGGCGGTCCTCCGTCTCCGACAAAGTCGCAGATCAACGGAGCCGGCCCACAAACTCCCACGTTGGGGTCGAAACCCGAGTCGAGGCCATCAAAGAAGAAGCGCAAGAAGACGGACAGCATCGTGCCGACGGCTCTGCCGCCGCCGGCTGGTCTCGACGTGAAGCCACCAATGCCGCACATGGGTGAAGCCGCCAACGGCGCAGCTGCAGCTGGGCAACCGCCTGTCACTGCTTCGCCCGCCTCGGCCGGCCCTCCACCGCAGCCTGAGAGGCAGCTCGTGCCCGGCACGTCGCAACCGATCGGCCCGCCGGCACCGCCGCAGAAGCACAAGATCGAGTACCTCCCCATGCGCCGCGACGTGCACACATACGGTGGCTGGGATCTGTCGCTGGTCGAGTCGCAGTACGCACCTGCCATGCAGTCACGAGGTCGCCCGAGGACGCTGCGCGAGCTGGGTCTCGTGGATGTCCAGGCGCTTGTCATGAGCCTACGCTCCCGGCTCGACTTCGAGGTGTCGTATGCGCTCAATGCGCTGCTCATCCTGTCAGCCGGCGTGGGCGCTGCGCCCAGTTTCCAGTTTGGACTTGCAGCTTGCGAGGATCTCTTGGACGAGCTGCTGGAACTGCTCACCGAGTCCAGCTTCGTCTCGAAAGACGAGGAGGTATCGCAAGGCTTCGACTCGCTACAAGCTGTGGCACAGCCTGCAGCCAAGCGTCTGCGCCGCGAAGGCGGAATCGCCTCAATGCCGACGTACCGCGACTGGATCACTGCGGCCGCGGAAGAGGAGGCGGAGCTGCGGATCTGGCGGCGCAGAAAGGTGCCAAGGTCACGATCGTCCGCTGGGAGCGTGGCAGGCAGCGCAAGCGAACGCTCGTTCGCTTCGTCGTCAACAGCAGCATCGAGCCAAGATGTGCCAGAAGGCACCATTTCGACGAATGGCGTCGAGTCCGAGCACGAGCGGTCGACCGAGAAGAGGGCCGCGTGTGCGCTGACGGTGCTGACCATCCTGAAGAACTTCAGTTCGATGCCGGAGAACACTGCCTTCTTCAACGGCACGCCCGCGCTGCTGCAGACGCTGGTCAAGCTGTGCGAAAGCGACACCGAGCGCATCCGGGCCATGGCTTGCGGCGAGCCTGCGGACGAGGGCGACGACGACACTCCGAGCACGGTATTCACGACGGCCGAGGCGCTGAGGGTGCGCAAGGAGGTGGTGGTCATTGTGTCGAATCTGGCGGGCGAGGCGCTCTCGCTGCGCAGCCAGAGCGCCGACACGATCCGGGCGCTCTTTGAATTGCTGGCCTCGTTTGTCTTCGACGCGGCTGCTGTGGAGGAGATCGACCATGCTGCCGAGATCGCGGATCTGGCGGCCACCTTGCCTCCTGGTGCAGCGGCGCCGCCTGTGATCAGGCGTACTCCTTACCACGCGGACCTGGCGTTGGATGCGCTGTCAAAGCTGGCGCTGCCAGACGACAACCGCGAGGTGATGGGCGAGGTGCTCCCGGGCGAGGACATCGAGCGCGTTGTGGACGAGCTGATCAAGATGCTGCCCATGACCGAGGCCGACTTCAAGGTGCTCAGCACCGAGAATCGTCTTGGCTACTGCGAACGCCTCGCCATGTGTCTGTACAACCTCGCGTTCCTGGCACCACCTCAAGTGAAGCTGCGGCTGCGCAAGAAGCCAGGTTTGGCCGGCATCGTACTGCGAATCGTCAAGAAACTCGCTCGGGTCACGCCCGAGTTTTCGCGGAACCCATTCTCGGTGCTCTGCAGGAGGCTGGTGGAAGCGCTCCGGTTGATCTCTGACGGCCAGGACATGTTTGGTGCACCGGCGCTGCTTGGATTTGGTCTCGGCGACAACAATGCTGCGAGCTCGTTAGGCAAGAAGCAGATTGGCCTGCTGCTCAACGACGAGGATGGCGTGGTGGACATCCTGTCCACGCATGAACTGGACGGCGTGCTCGCCGAAGAACTGTACGCGCTCATCGCCACCGGCTAGTGTCGACATGCAGAGTCACAGCAATCAAAAGAGCACGATCAGTGGAAAGCTTCGGTGGATGATGCGCGAGTGTGAAGGCTGGGAAGACTGGGCGTGGAAGCGCTGAGATTGGAGGCAAAAAAGATTGCGCGTGGGAGGGGAAGCGTGAGAAAGTACAAAGGATGCGAGAGAGGCAAAGGAGGGGTGGGAGGCGGTGGTTTAGCGGGACTGAAAAGAGGACGAGACTTGGCAGCGGGGGCGAAGAGGGCTACTTTGCGCCTATTGCTGCGCCTTGCTGTTGGGCTGGCTGTGCGGTCTTGCCTGTGGCCTCGATGATCTGGAGGACGTATTGTTTTTCGTCGACAAACTGCTCGTCGTCCTTGTCGTTGTGGAAGTCGGCGAGGAACTTGACGAGGCGTTCGCGGTTGCGGCGGAGGATGTTTTCGATCTGCGGCGGCTTCTTGGGGTTGGCGACAAACACCTTGAATACGTGGAAGGCCTCAAACTGGATGTTTTTGCTGCGGTCGCGCAGCAGGTTCATCATCATCTTGAGATTGTCCTCGCTCGCAATGTAGCGCGTCATGACGGCAAAGTTGGTGCGGTCAAGCAGGATCTCACCGAGCAGCTTGAGCGACTGCCGCTTGGTGACGTAGTTGGGCGACTGCAGCAGCGTCGTATACGTCGCAAAGAAGCGGTCGTAGTTCGCCTCGAGGTACGCAGCCACCATGGCCTTGTGTCGCGTAAGCGTCTCCTTGAAGTTGCTGAAGGCATCGCACGAGATGCCAAACGTCGTCGTCTCAATGTAGTCCGGAAAGGTGTAGAAGCGGTCGCTGTACAGCAGGATCTTGGCTAGCGGCTCGTGACGCAGCATCTCGCGCAGGATCATGCCCGTGTTGAGCGCCACCTCGGCATTCTCGTATCCGCGCAACGCCGAAAAGATCACGTCCGGTCGTGTGGCGAGATACTCGACCGTCGGACTGCGCGATCCGATCTGCCTGCGCAGCAGCACGTTGAAGATCTGGCTGACGTCCTTCTTGGCCTCGAACTCGAACTTGGCGATATGTGCGACGAGCAGCTGGAGCACGTCGTGCGAGTAGACCTCCTGCGCCAGTTGGGCTACTTGGTCGGGCTGGGGATCCGCATCACCCTCGCCAAAGAGCACCGCCTTGATCTGACATAGCGTCTTGGACACCTCGTCGACCGCCTTGCGTCTCGCCTCGCTCGAATTGGAGCCGGAGGAGCCGGACGAGGTAATGGAGGAAGACGAGGCGGCCGAGGTGGACGAGGAGGATGCGCCGTTGGCACCGTTGTAGTGCGAGTGGAGCGAATTGGACGAGTTGCTGCCGCCGAGCGGTGTGGAGCCCGAAGCAGCGTCGAGGCGCAGGATGGTGTCGCGCAGGTGGCGGACGAGCTCCTGCGGCGTGCGCGACTTGGACTTGAAGATAAAGTTCATGGGGGGCATGGATGCACGCGACGCAGCCTATCGGATGGCGTGCTCGCGCAAGTGTAGCGGTTGGGATGAGGGATTCAGCAGGTTGGAGGCGGGTGCCAGGCAAGTCTGTTGGCTAGGCTGGATGCTGCTGATGTGAGGCCTGTCGAGACTGAACGAGATCCGTTGGAGGAGCCGATGAAGGCGAGTGCGCCTGGATTACGGACGAGATCGCAGCAGTAATGACTGGAGAAGATCGTGATCGACGCCTCGCGATGGTTGAAAGCAAGCCGGCGTCGGTGTGATCCCGATGCGAGTGGCGTGCGGACTGTTATCGTGGTCGGATCAGCTTCCGACAATCACACGGTGTGGGCGGTGGGGAGATCCAGCTTGTTCGTATAGCGGTCTGTCGGATGAGCGCGAGGATGGAAGAACCGAATGGGACCAGATAGCAAGAATGCGTGGGAAGAAGTTGTAGGGAGAGCAGGAGGGAAAGGAAGCTCGAGTGGATGCTGCAATCCAGGCGTTGCCCGGGGTGGAGCCGTGGGTTGTGCGGCTGCAGGCTCGTGTGTGGTGTTGGTTTCGGCTGTCCGTCCAGGCGGCTGTTTTGGAGAGGCCCAACTCCTAAAGCATGCATGCAGGCTCAGGGGAACTGCATCCCATCACGTCTCGCCGCGCCGCGGCCTCACCCTGCCTGCTCCCAAACAGGCACCAAAAATGGCACGAAATAGGAGCTTGCCTCCCCGGCCAACTCACCACTCTGCGCAGCCGGGTGCGCGCAGGCTGCAAATATTCGAGAAATCGAAATTGAAGCCCCTGGAGCCTGGCTCTCCGCCCACAAAAAATCCCTTATTTTTGTGAGCCCAGCGGGTGTAGACTGTCAGCCCACTCCTGAGACGCTTGCTGTGACGCAGCAGCTGCAGCAGGGCTAGTGTATATGATACGCCACCTTGAAATGAAAATGATGCGGGCGTGTTCTACCCTCATTCACTGATTCCAACACTAGGCACTCGAGGTGTGGCGCAGCGAATGCCTCTACGGCATGCCTGGGATCGAGCTGGCGAGGGCCAGGGCTTCGCTGGCAAGGGTGCGTTGCCACGCCAGGGGCGGGGGTTGTCACGCTTCGTTCGGCTGACAACAGCAACATCACCTTCAGACTTGCCTCATCGAGCGTGTGCATTTTCTGCCAATGTTTGATCGACAAACAAGCACAGCTAGTTCGTGAAAAATCGCCATGCTCTCCTCCACAAACCTTTTGCACTTCCGACTCCCGCAAGAATGCTCGAGAATTCTCGCCTACGCTTGTGTTCATGCTTGCGCTGTTGCGGCCCCCGTCCCTTCCTCTCACGACTTTGCGGGCCATCAAACATCTTGCTTCCGTGGTGGTGAGCGGGCTCATTGTACGCTCACGATGGCCAAGAAGCGGAAACGAACCAGTGTTGCTTCGTTCGTCCACCACCTCGAGCCCGATTCCCCCGCCTCGTCTCAAATGCAAGATGCCGAGCTGAATCTAAGAGCCTACCATCCCGAACTCGACGAAAATTCGCTCAATGATGAAGAACGAGAGGAATACGAGGCGCTGCTGCCAAAATGCTTGGTGCATCCAGCCACATTTCCGGCAAACATGCGCAAGTACTGGCGACACCGTTTTACGCTGCTGTCCATGTACGCGGCGGGGTGTCTGTTGGACGAGCAGTCGTGGTACTCCATCACCCCCGAAGCGGTGGCCTTTCGCATAGCCAAACGCTGTGCGACGGAAGGTGTCGTCGTCGACCTCTTTGCGGGTGCGGGCGGAAATGCGATTCAGTTCGCATTCACTTGTAACAGGGTCCTGGCCATCGAAATCGACCCGCTCAAGCTTAGACTCGCGCGCTGGAACGCAAAGATCTACGGCGTCGAAGACAGGATCACATTTGTCCAAGGAGACAGCATCGAGCTGCTTGACGCACTTGTAGCTTCCAATTCCGCCACAGTAGAGCCAAACGACCAGGTGTGGAAGGACGTGACACGCGCAAATATCGACTCGGTTCAAGCCGTGTTCCTCTCTCCACCATGGGGTGGCGTCGAGTACGCCCAGAATCCTACCGACTCCCCCTCTAATACACCGTCTACATATTCGCTCAGCTCGATTCAGCCGATCGACGGCACAGAACTCTTTGCGCGCGTGCACGCGGCGTTCAACACCTCGAATATCGCCTACTATCTTCCGCGCAACACGGACCTTGATCAGCTCGGCAACCTCGCCCAGAGCACCTTGATTCCAACTCACAACTCCAGCGTCAAAATCGAGTATCAGTACGTCAACCACGGCACCAAACTCTCCAGCCTCACCGCCTACTTTGGCAACCTCGCCGCCGACTGGAACGACGACTCCGACGACTGGTCCTCTGCTGCATCCTAGACCGAACCCGCATGCCTGTATTCCAAGTCACCATCATACCCAAGCTTCCTACCACCACGCGCCAATTCTGTAGACTAAGCACTGCAATTTCTAGCTTTTAAGCGTCAGGCTTCAAGCCTCGTCGATCCACTTTGCGATGCGGCGCCACGTGTTGGAGCGTTCGGGCTCAAACCACTTGAACAGCAGGTAGTCGTGCACCGCGTCCTTGACCTCGTCAAAGATCACCATGCGCTCCTCCCTGCCTTCTGGCTCAGGCGGCGGCGATGCTGTGAAGCGCTTCTTCTCCCCCGCTGCTGGTGATGGCGGCACCTGCGCTGCATCGGCGCTGGTCAGTGGCTGCAGCTGCAAACCGTGCAGCTCTTCGAGCGGCGTGACGGTGATGTCATTCTGCTCTGCATCCAGCATCTCCTTGGGCCTCGGTCGGTCCCGGCGTTCGGCCATCTCGACCGCATTGCATCCCGCCGACAACCGATCGCCAGCATACACGGGTCTGCCCTTCTTGGTCCCGGCTGCCAGCCGGTGCGCTAGCGTCAGATGCTGGTCGTACGAGATCTCGGCCGAGCCGCTGGTGATGTAGATGCGCTTGGGAAATCCATGGAATCCATAGTGCGGCGCTCTCCCACCGCGCTCGAGCGGCAGCTGCAGCGAGACAGGCGACATGTACGGGTTGCGATACGTCTCGCGGGCCGGCAGATCGCCCAGGAACGCCGACACCGCCGTGTTGCGGAACGCGAGCATGCTGCTGATGATGTCCGACTTTTGGTTGGTGTACACGGTCGAGTCGAGGTTCGGTGCGCGCGTCGGGCCCGAGTGCGAGCGCGAGATGTCGACCCATGGCGACATGAGCAGCAATGCGCCAGGCATCGGTGCCACCTCGCCGCGCTCGTCCCGAAGGTACCGGCACAGCGCCAGCGCCAGATTGCCGCCCGCACTGTCGCCTGCGATGATGACGTTGTCGGGGTCAAAGCCGAGGTCACGCACGAGGTACAGGTAGCCGCTCAGCGCATCGAGAAGCGCTGCAGGGTACGAGCCCGCGCGAGGTCGACCGGGCACGCACAATCGATAGTCCAGGCTGAAGGACCGCAGCAGCTTACCGTCGAACGCTGACGCGGATGCACCCGATTGCGATTCGGATTCCGGCGACGTCGATCCGCCGTTGGCTCCATCTCCTCCGTCTGACGTCTTCTTCTGCTCAGCATCGCGCTGCTTGTAGATCTCTGCCATGTACCGCAGGCTCTCGGTGTTGACCGCAGCAGTGACGTCCTTTTCGTGCGCGGTGCCGATCCAATAAGCTCCTCCATGTAAGTGGTAGAGCACCTTCTCACCGGGCTCGGCTGGCCGACCCACACCACAGCAGAGATCGCTTTGGGCCGTTCGCTGCGAAGCACCGCCCAAGCTCGCCACCGACTCCTGCAAAGGATCGCTGTGTTCCTGAGCAGCTGTGCCGCCGTTGGGCGTCCCCCCGCTCGACTGGTTCGCCGAGCCGTGGCGGCGGCGACTGCAATGTCTAGCGTGCTCGGGCACATCTCCATACCAGAAGCCGCACGTGCGCTGAGGGAATACTTTTTGCGCGAGCATGGCGCGCCTGAGCTCGCCCCTCACGTCTTCATCCGCCACGGGCTCGACCCAGGTGAACTTGCAGCGCACCGTCTTGCTGTGCGGCACCTCCTTTTGCAGATCGCGTCCGAGGCTCGTGCGCGTGCGAAAGGTGAGCTGGGTGCCGTGGCGGTAGAGCTTGACCATGGTGGCCTTCTTCCAGCTCCAGTCGCGGCGTCCGCGGTGCGAAGGCACCATGGACGTGAGCGCCCAGCGTGGAAGGTAGAAGAAGCCGACGCTAATGCCGAAATAGGTGAAGTAGAGGTACTTGTACGGCTGTCGGGCCCATATGGGACATTCCTGGTTGAACTCCGATTCGTTTCCGCTGCCCTGGAGCGGGAATTCTTTGATGGGGATCTTGGTGCGCAGCTTCGAGGCCCAGGTGGTGGACTGGCGGCGGGGAGGTCCGAACCTGCCAGAGCCAGCTCGACGAGGAGTGTGAGCTCGGTCTTCGTCGCGTGGTCTGCTCCTGCTGCGACCAGCGCGGGAGGCCGAGGCGGAGCGTGATGGTGCGCTTCGACCGCGACTGGAAGAGCGCTCTTCGCTTTTCTTGAGCTTTTCCGAGTTTGCTCGTCGAAGACCCTTTGAGCCGGATGTCTGCTCATCATGCTCGGCATTTGAGGCGGTGCCAGATCGGTCCCGCTCCATCTTACGGCTCCTGCGGAGATGGAAGCTGCTCCTTCGTGATGCGGAGCCTTCGGCGTGATCCGAATCGTCATCTGCGGCGTTTGGCGAGCCCGTGAAGTGGCCGAAGCGAGGCAGTCCGATGACTTTTGAAGGCTTGGTGGGGGAAGTGGGAGACGTAGGTGGTTCGATGCCTGCCTCCTGCTGCGTACGAAGAAGTCCGAGCGTCTGTGCCTCTTCCAAGTCCTCGAGACGCTTCTGCTGATCCTTGATCCTCTGACGGACGACCTCTTCATCCTCTTCCTCCTCTTCGTATCGACCTGAGCCGTCGCCATTAGTCGAGGCTTCCTGCGATGTTGCCTTGTTGCGCAGTGACCTGCGTGCTGTAAGTGATGAACTTCGAGGCAGCTCGTCGTGGTTGTGGCGACGCGAGATGGAGTTGGAAGCGTTGGTGCGGCCGCGCAGGAAGGAGGTGAACGAGCCAGACTTGGTAGGCTTCTTCTGAGTGGCTGCGGGGGGAGGCGACAGAGCCGAGCTGTCTGTGCTCTCTGCAAAGGCGCCAGGTGCGTCGCGATTGCCGCTCATGTCGCGCTCGACTTCGCTGATGGCCGTGGGGATCTCACTCTTGCTCTTTTGCGCTGTGCTGGGTGTCTGTAGCTTGGACTTGATGGAATCGAAAGTGCGCGTTGGGGCACTGATGGTGCTTTCGAGTGTCTTGGTTGCTGCATCCGGCAGGCTCTTGAGGAGCGTTGCGGGAGATGCTGAAGGGCCGATGGATCTGCGGGCATTGGGGTCGAACTCGGCTTGGAAGTCGCCGTGCTTGTCGAGGTTGCGATCTCTCGCGGAGGCGGCAGCGGTGTAGGCGACCGTCTCGGATTGTTGTTTTGAGCCCGAGGGATGCAGCTGTGCGAATACCTCTTGAGAGGTGCTCGAAGCGATCGGCGGCGATCTGCTTTTGCTGTTTTCGAAGTCTAGTCTATCAGAGCCGCCCGTTCCGTCACGTTTCTCGGAAGTGGGACCATCGAACAAAGCCTCGCTAGCCGCATCTCGAGACTGCGAAGGCGAGACGGTATGGAGAGGGTCGGAAGCTGTTTGCGTGATCGAGTGTGTCGCGAGCAGCGGAGCCTCGCCGTCGATCTGACGACGAGCAGATGTCGAGGGACGTGGGCTGGCCATGTTCTAGTTGATGTATGCTGTCATGATCTCGACGCAGTGTGTTGTAATCTATGGCAGGGAACCGAGGCAAGATGATGTTGGTGAAAGGTGGAGAAGAAGAGGCTCACGTGTTGTCGCGCGGGCGGCGTTGCAGTTCAGGAACGCGGTGCAACTCAAGCAATGCTCGACGCTGCCGATGCTTACCACAGTCTCGGCTGAGTCGTCCAAAAGGAAGGTGTCGAAACCACGCCGAGACATGCCGAGAGTGACTGAGAGTGACAGAGTGGGGTGATCTTTTGTTTCGGCCCGACCGACGTGCGTGGCTGCTTTCTTGGCAGCTGCACACGCGTGTTTGCACAAAATGCAGGGCTCATGCGCGCACGCTGACGACATCTCACGCCTAAAATCCGGCGTTGCCCAGAAAATTCCACGCGCCGGCTGGATCTACGCGATCCCGGACCCCGATCTTGCACTTCATCCTTCTGTCTGAGATGAGCATGTATTGCAGTGGTGGATCCTCTTCTCATGTGATCACGTACAAGGTAGCTGATGGTCAGTGCGAGTTGGAGCGCGAGTTGGTGACGTTCTTGAGCAGCCTGCGCTTGTAGCATAGCTGGTAGGCTCTTGCCTGAAGCACGTGTGCCTCGGTGGTGGAGTGCACCTTATCGTCGTCGAAGCGGAACCAGCTGCCGCGCCACTTGGAAAAGTTGGTGTAGTGGCCCGTGTTCATCGAGCCCTCGTGCACGACGACAGTGAAGAGGTCATACAGATACGCCCTGCCATCGCAAATCGCAAATCACAACGTCAGCACCACCGCTGCATTGCCAACCTGAGGCGGGAACGCGACTTACTCTGGATCCGGATTGGGGGTGAGGCCGCTGTTGGTGCTCGAGCGCGCATCCGCGGGTGCAGACGGCTCATTCTCATCCGGGGCGCGGATCTCGGCGGTGCAAAACTGACGCACGTCGAGCACGGGCGGGAAGCGCACCTTGGTATCGATCTTGGCTGCGGCCGATGTATGCTCGAAACGCTTCGACAATCAACGTCGGCAGATCCGAATGCAAGAGTCAGCAGATATCCCCAGTCGCGCCACTTTGTTGGGAGGCGAACACTCACCTTGAGTTGGATGCACAGCACGGGCGGCAAGCGGTAGAGGCTGAGCTGTTTGGTGGCCGAGGCGCTGCCGCCACACGAGGTGCACGAGTAGTCGTTGTTGCCCAGCTTCTCCTCGGAGCAGTAGCGCTGCAGGCAGATGGTGAGGTGCTGCTCCTCGTCTCCCTCGCCGCCCGCCGCACCCGTCGTGGGCGGCTTGCCGTTGAGCAGCTTTGGCTTGTTCGGCGCGCCGGCTGCACCCGTCCAGCCGTCCTTGCGCCGCATCGACTCGGGCCGCACATCCAGGCTTAAGTCGAGCATCGGATCGCGCGTCGTATTGACCTTGCCGCAGCGCTGGCACGTCACGTCTGACTGCAGCTGTCCCGCAAAGGTGCGGTGCACCACACATGGGCATCCCGCCACGCCTCCTACCCCGCCACCACCGAGCAGCGCTGGTGTGCCGCCGTAGCCCGCCTCGTCCTCCGACTGGTGGCCCGAGCCGCCGTTGCCGTCGTAGTGGTCGAAGAGCAGATTGAGCGCGTCCGCGTGCTCGTACGCGAAGGCCGGCAGCGACGAGCGCTCGAGCGCACGACTGGTGAGCGCCGTGTGGATCGAGTTGAGCGCCGAGATGAAGAGCTCGTGCGCATCGTGCTGCCCCGCCTGCCCTAGCTCGCTGCTCGCCTGGTCCACCCACAGGCAGTACAGGAACGACGTCGGCCCGTGCGGACCCTTGGCCATCACGCCGTTGGTACCGTTCTCGGCGCCCGCAGCACCAACCGCGCCCGGTGCCGTGGCGGTGGCAGCGGCGAGCGCGCCCGGATCGGACGAGTAGAACTCGGCGAAGATCTTGTCCATCTCGCACGCCAGGCACGTCTTGGCCGCCGTGCACAGCGCCGTGTTGTGGCGGTCCGCGAGGAAAAAGTTGCGCAGCAGCGGGTTGTGCAGGAACGCTTGGATGATGACGTTCATGTAGCACGTCGCGCCCATGTTGCGCAGCCCGCGCGGCGCGCGGCAGCTCACCCCCGAAGCGTCCGTCTCGTACATCCTGGCCAGCGCCGAGCTTGCGTCCGGCGCAAAAAGCGTCTCGATCGTACTCTTGGCCGGGCCGTACTGCTGGCCCACGCCGTTCGGCTGCACGCGCGCCGTCTCGAGCCGCTGGATGGCCTCGAGCAGCGGGTCGTGCACGAAATCCTTGCACTCGGCGCAGTACACATGCCCGTACAGCAGATCGAATGCAAACGTGTGCTTGGCCGAGCGAAGGTGCTGCACCATGTGGCTATCCGCGAGTGTGCGCGTTACTGCGGTCGGATCGTCGTCGATGGGCGGTGAGAAGCACGCCGTGTAGGCGCACTCGAGGCAGATAAATGGCCGCAGCACCTCGGTGTGGCAGCCGCCGCACTGCGGGTAGTCGAGCTTGCGCCGCTTGCGCATCGGTTTGCCCTGCTTGGCCGCTGCGGCCGCGCGTTCGTTCCATGCGACCTCCTCCGCCTCCTTCTCCTCGTCGTCCATCATGCGCACGCTGCCCGCACGGATGCGCGCGCCCCACCGCAGCCCGGCGACGTACCGCTTCACGTACGTCCGCGTCGGCGCGGGAAGTGTGTCGAAGCTCGTCGTGCGCGCGTCGTCCGCATCTTCCGACTTGATCTTGGTCGCCGAGGCGGCTGACTTGGACGCAGTCGCGAGCTGCAGCAGCGCGCTCAGGTGCGAGCATCCGGGCGGAATCTGGCGCACAGTGCCAGATGAGGCGGAGGGTCGGGAGGAAGAAGGAGTGCCTGCTCGCGACGCCGCAGCCGATGACGGTTTGGTCGGCGAGACAGAGCCGCCATTGCTGCGCTGGGACGATCCCCACGCGCCGCCGAGCTTGGTCGGCGACGAGCTGGTCGACGACGGCATGGCGGGCGAGCTAGCTTCCGATCTTTCTACTAGGTTTCGGGTGTGTTGGCGCAGAGATGGCGGAAATTGCAGCCGTCGCTGATCGGACGCAGGCGCAGGGGTCTCGGCGGTCGAATGACGATGGTCGATTCCGACGTCTAGGTATGGAGGCCGAAGCTCTTGGATGGTTGGTGTCGTCCAGGTGTTGGACTGGTGCGAGGAGAATAGCTTCTTCGCGTCCGCCGACTCCACTTGCGGAGAGCGCTCAGATAGCGGCCGGCCGGTACGAGCTCGCGTGCGCCTGGCTCGCACAGGACTTCAGTGCACGCCCGTGCTGGAAATTCAAAAAGACCCTCCCGCAGCCGGACCCTCGGCAGTTCCCAAGCATACCCCCTTCTCACTCAAACGCAGTCGTAGCTTCCATCTTTGCGCACACACGGGCCGCACACACTTGAGCCTTCGACGAATCTAGATCTCATTGGCGAGCATTATAAGGAAGTGGTCTGACAAGTCTGCATGCCTCTGGGCGCGCACCAATCGGCTCAGAGTTCCTCGTGTCGTGGAGGCTCCTCGTCCTTCTTGTCGCCCGCCTCCGACTTTTTGGCATCCTTGGCGTCCTTCTTGTCAGCCTCGGCGGCGGCGGCGGGCTTCTTCTTCTGCGGACGCGTCTTTGCGATGCGCCTCTTCTTGATCTTTGCGATGGTGTCCGAGAACTTTTTCCTCCTTGCGTCCACGTCGGTGCTCAGCAGCGCCGGGTCGTCGTTGGCGCCCTTCTTGTCCTGCAGCGCCTTGCCCTTGGCGAACCATTCGGCGTCCTTGTCGAGCGTCGCGCTGAGCGTGTCGAGTTCGGCGACGCTGTACTTGCTCGCCTCGTTCCTCTCGAGCGCCGCCGTCAGGTTCGCACGCGCTTCGGCGACGAATTCGCGCGCCTCGGCGAGGGACGTCTCAAACGCAGCAAACGCGGCCGTGCGCAACTTGCCCTGCTCGACGCGCGTCTCGAGCGGCTTGATGAGCGACTCGAGCGACGCGCGCTTGAGCTTCAGCGTCGCCGTGTCCGCCGTCTCGCCCGCGTCCGAAAGCCACGCAGACAGCTCGTCGGTCTTGGAGGCGATCGCCTTGCGCTCGGCATCCTTGGAGACGGCGGCAAACGTCGAGTCTTCGACCAGATCGCGCACGCGGTAGAGGTACGACTCGATGGCGTTGCGCGCCTCCTCGCGCTGCGCCTTGCGCGTGGCAGCCTGCGCCATCGTCCACAGCTTGTCCTTGCTGCGCTTGATTTCGTCGCCCGACATGGGGCGCACCGCGTCGTTCTGCGGGATGGTGCGCGCCGTCAACTTGACAATCTTGTCCTTGGCCGGCACCGACGACAGCGTCTCGTCCTCGTCGTCGGCGCCGTCCTCCTTGCTGCCCTCCTCGCTCGAGGTGCCGTTGGTGGCGGTAGAGTTGGTGCTGGTGGCGTTGCTCGCCTTCTTGGGCGTCGCCACGCCGAAGAACGACTTGAGCGCACCGGCGATGCCGCCAGCCTTGGGCTTGACCACCATCACGACATTCTCCACCGAGTACGTTCCGAGCGGGCGGCTTGCGATGGTCAGGTTGAGCTGCGTGTCCACCTGGTCCAGCTGTCCGCTCGCCTTGAGCTCCTTGAGGCTCTCGTCGATGCCGCTGATTTCGACCATCGAGATCGCGCGGTCGGTGCCGGCACCCAGCGCCTTCTGCGCAGCAGCATCGTACTCGAGCTCAAACACAAAGTCGTTCTTGACGTTGGCGTACTGGCGCACCACCTGCTCGGTCTCGTACGACGCAGCGGGGAAGATGACCTCCTCGCGGCCGTCGGCGTCCTTGAGGTTGACGGCGTACGGCACGAGGTCGTATGCGCGGATCTCCTTCATGCGGAACTGCGGGTTGAAGCTCGCACCGTAGAAGGCAGCGCCCATGACCGCCGCCTCGTCGGCGTTGACGTTCTGCGCGAGCTTTGAGTCGGGGATGCCGGCCTCGCGCAGGGCGTTCTGCACCAGCGGCACACGCGTACTGCCACCGACGAGCACGATCGAGTTGAGCTCGTCGAGCTGGATGCCCGCGGCTGCGAGCGCCTGCTGGATAGGAGTGGTGAACTTGGGAACCAAACCCGCCTTGGCGACGGCGTCCTCAAAGTCCTGACGCTGGATCATGGTGCGGAAGTCGATCTCGTCGACCAGGCTCTCGACGCTACTGGAGGCGGCGTCGTTGGCGCTGAGGATGTGCTTGACACGGTTGGCCTCCTTGAGCAGACGCGCCATGGCGCGGTGGTTGGTCTTGATCGAACCGCCGATCTGCGCGGCGTGCTTGGCGTCAAAGTCGGCGGCGAGCTTGTCGCGCAGGATGAGGTCGAGCTGGAGACCGCCGACGTTGCGCTCCCATCCGACTCCCTTGACGTCGACGATCGTGGCCTCCTTCTTGCCTGCAGAGAGGATGGAGTCGATGACGACGGGCTTGGTGCTGAACTCAACCACCGTGGCGCGCACCGAGCCGGAGCCGACATCAAAGAAGAGATGCTTCTCGGGCTGCGCAAACGTGCGCGTCTGTGCGTAGTTGACTGCCGCCGCTGCGCCGTCCGAGACGAGACGCGGGCGGAAGCCAGCGAGCACGGCGGCGTCCACGATAGCCTGGCGCTCCTGTGCGTTGAAGAAAGCGGGCACGGTGACGACGGCATCGAGACCGCCAAACGAGCCAATGTTGAAGCCGGCGGGCAGCGATGGGTTGACGCGCTCGCCCGCCGTCTCCTCGGCGAGCTTCTTGGCGTATTCGAGCTGCATGCCTACGAGCTCCTCGACGGAGAGCACCGGAAGGTTCGACAACTTGGGATCAGCCTCGAAGGGTCTCTTGAGCGAGCATGTGCCGCGGTCGGACGCGATGACGTCGTTGCCAAAGATCGAGGTGTACAGGTCGACATAAGGCTTGTCGTCTTCCGCGGTTGTGCGGCCGAGGAGCGTCTTGAGAGCGTAGAAGGACTGCTTGGGTTCTCGCGTAGCATGGTTGTACGCATTGGTGCCGAAGAGGATCTCCTCTTCCAGGCCCCACTTTTTGAACGAGACGGCGGACTGGATCTTGCGTTTCGAGTCGCGGTCCAGCACCACGTCGAAGGGCAGACCGGGCTTGACCAACGAGACCTTCATCCATTCTGTACCATAGTCGAAGGCGACGACGCCCATGGCGTGCGCCGGGTTGGAGAGCAGCGCGAGCGCCAAGAGCGCCACCACGCACAGCATGCTCAGCGCACGCGGGAAGAGGCCGCGATTCGACGGGACTCGCATCTTGCCGGCTATGCGTCACCAGAGCTCTAGACTCTGAATAGCGGCTTGTTGGAAAGGTGTCGAGTGTTGGGTGGTAGTAGAGGTGGAAGCCGGAACGGGTGGCCAGGCTCGATTATGTGGAATGACCAGTGCGCCGGGTGTTGCTCTCGCCAACAGCAGGCTGCAACGCTGGAAGAAATGCGTGGAACATGCTCCGCGCCCAGTTTGGCACTTGGCGGGTGCTACGTGTCCAATTTTGGAGCCGGGGTGACGTGCGACCGGCCGTCTTCCAGCTAGGCAGCGGATAAAAGAGTCAACAATGTTTGAACGCGGCTCTAACAAAGCTTAACTCTCGAGTCGGGCTGTTCCAATCGGTAGCACCGCCGACATGCTCGGGAAAGCTGGGCTCATTACGGGCTTTACAGGCACAGACGGTGGCGACGCAGGCATTTGAGAGCAAGGACGCATACATTCAAAGGCGACGCAGGGAGGTATATGTAACACTGAAGATCCTAACGCTGAAGGAAAGGCGGGACGAGACGAATCTGCAACAGGCGAGAGGGACATACTGTAGGGCTGGACAGGACGTAGAGAATGTTCTGGACGTGCGCGACGAGTAGCGACACTAGCAGTTGCAAGCCTCCTTACGGTTACCCTGCTGGTTGTTCTGGAGGTCGACGCCGCCGGCCTGGTTGCCGCTCGCCTGGCGCGCGCCGTTGCCACCAGCGGCAGCAGCGGCAGCGTTGCGGGCGAGATGAAGGTCGATGGGGATCTTCTTTGCGATTTCGGTGAAGACCTCGACGACGCCCTCGCCAGTCTTGGCCGAGGTCTCGAAGAAGAGCAGGCCGGACTCCTTGGCGTATGCCTCGGCCTCGTCCTTGGGCACGGCACGCAGCGAGTCGCCCGCGTCCGGCGTGGCAGTGGCGGTCTCGTCGTCGTCATCGTTGTCGTCGGCGTTGGCACTTGCTCCGCTGGACGACTCGTTGAGCAGATCGATCTTGTTGCCGACGAGCGCAATGACAATGTTGGGATTCGCCTGGCGCTGGAGCTCCTTGACCCACGACTTTGCCTTTTCGAACGAGCTCGCCTTGGTAACGTCGTAGATGACGGCGCTGGCCTGTGCGTTGCGGTAATACATGGGTGCGAGCGAGTGGAAGCGTTCCTGTCCCGCAGTGTCCCAGATCTCAAACTTGATCAGACGGTCCTCGAGGCGGCATTTTTGCTGGGGTTCGCAAGGTGAGGGGGCAATGGCAGCGGTCTTTGCGTCAGGAAATGTAAAAGAGCAAAGGTGTGTAGGCAAGACTGAGGGTGACACTTACAGTGAGGAAGGCGGCGCCGATGGTGGGCTCCTTGTTCTCCTGGAAGTCGTTTTGGACAAATCGGAGCACGACCGACGACTTGCCGACAGCAGCTTCGCCTGTAGCAGCCGAATCACAAGCGGATTGGATTGTAGTATGATGGACAGAAATGGATAAGGACAGGTCAGCGGGGCGATTCGGGTTGGACGACTGTGCCTCCTGGGAGCCGAGAGAAATGCGTACCGAGAAGGACGAGCTTGGTCTGGAATGGCTTCTGCGGTGCGGCGGCGGTGGCGGCACCAGCATCACCAGCAGCTGCGGGAGCCGAAGAGGTAGGTTGAGCGGACATGGCTATGAGAGCTGTTCAGCTATGTGGACGTAAAGGTCGAGAGTGAGATTGCTGATGAGGCGGTGGCAGCGCACTGCGCAGATGCACTTTTGAGGGCCGTATAGGAAGATGCAGCTGTTGGCTCGAAGCGGTCCTGACGGCGACGAGATGAGTTGTCTCAGACAGCAGCTCGCAGGATTGGTTCGGGAGCGAGAGGTTGGGTGATTAGGTGTAGAGGTACGGATGAGGTGGAGATGGAGACGCCAAGGTGAGCGGGACTGGAGCTCTGGATTGCGATTTTGGGAGAGTGTGGAGTGCGGGTGGCGCAGCAGCAGCAGCAGCAGCAGCAGCAGGGCAGAGCGAGATCAGAGACACACACCCTCAGCTGCAACTCACCCGCCATTCCAGCCAGCCTGCCAGCCAGCCAGTCAGGCACACACTTGCTTGCTCGCTCGGCTCAGCCGCTGCCCCTTGCCCACTCCGAAATTTGGCCGTGCCTCTCTCGCCCTCCTGCAGAGGCACCGCTCCGCACGGTCAGCACTGCCTGGGTCGGAAACCGCAAAATTTTCAAGTGGTAGCATTGGAAGTCTCACATCTGGAAACCATTGTCCAGTAGCTCAACTGCATCCTCCCGCACCTCGCGCGCATCCCGCACCTCTCGGAGCCTTCGAGAAGATAGAGTACATTGCAATGCGAGCATGAGAGAAGGATACAAGGATATGCCAGATTGGCCCGAGATGAGAAAGATGGATGACGACCTGAACGCAGGCAAGCTAGTCCGAGTCGTCGTTCTTGGCGGTCTTTCTCCTCTTACCGCCTCGGTTGTCGCCAGCTGCTGCGGTGCTGCTTTCGGTCTCGACCGGGTCAGGCACCTTGGCCACGATGTCCTTGAGGAAGTCGAACGTTTCGTTGGTGTGCACTGTGCGCTTGACATGGTACGGCGTCATCTTCTTGGCGCCACGGCTGCGCGTCTCCTTGACCGTCTCCTCAACAATGCTCGCCATGAACAGCTCCAGCGCTTTTGCTGTAAGATACAGGCAATCACAGATGTCAGTCACTGTCCGGTCTTGACGATATTGCACGCCGGGAGGGACTTACAGATTAGCACTGGGGTGGCTTGAGCGACTTTGCCGACATCTTCATCGGCCTGCATGATCTTCTTGATGCGCGCCACGGGGAACTTGCATTGTGCGGATCGCTTCACCATCTTGAATCCGCGAGATCGAGCGATACCGAGATGCGATGCGATGGTGTGGCCGGGCGAGGTGGTTGCGATGCAGCATCACAGGTGACAGCGAGATTGAACGTGTTGCTCGGCAGGGCTAACTCCACCCACGCGACTTTCGGCCGAGAATTTCCACCATCCTCATCCGAGCATACCCCACCTCTCCCAACAGCTCGCTCCTAGCTCAGTATCAGATGGGGGTCTCATCTCGCTCGCTCAGACACGAGTGCGTGAAGAAGAGCTGTGGCATTGTGAGCTGTGCCTGGGCGGTCTCAGTAGTCGGTGTCGTCGAACTCGTCGGCGCCCGAGTAGGCGTCGCCGCCGCCAGCTGCCCTAGCCTCGCGAATTTGGAGTCCCTGTCATGTTTAAGATGCAAAGAGATGCGGGCCATGTTAGCGTATTCTCCTCAACAAAAGCTTCCAGACGCCAAATGAAGGTACCTACTCTGGTGAGATACTTGTGACTCTTCTCGAGCTGCCTGTCTCGCTGCTGCAGCAGTGCGTGCCATTGCTTGGCCGTCTGCAGCTTACTGTCTAGCAGCGCGATGGATGCAGCCGACGTGTATGCGTTGCCGCCAAAAGCGTCAAAGCGCACCATCCAATTGGCATCGACCCGGTCGCCTGCAGAAGTACCGCCGGAGGGAGGAACAAGATCGGCATACACCCACCCTTTGCGCACCTACAAAGGAGCCGCATAAAAGCTCGACGTCAGCCGAAGTTCAGAGCGCAGGAAATGATCATGCGCATGGGACTTACAATATCAACCACGTCGGCGTGGACTGTCTGCACGGCATCGGCTCCTCCTAACTCGAGCATGGCGGCTATATCGCCGAGCGAGAGCGCGCCATACACGTCGGCGAGGCGCTGAATGCGGCGCTGTCGGTGCAAGGCTACGCATCGCCTCACCAATCCGAGGTTGCGATCCTGCAGTCATGTCAAAGGTCAGGAGTGATGTTGTCAGCAGTTGCCTCGATACGTAGAGCCTAGCGAGGCGTGGGTCACTGACCTTTTCAAATGCGTCCTTCTTTTCATCCACGATCTGCTGTAGCTCGAGCGCAGCCTTGGCGCCGTGTCGCTCGTAGGCCGTGGTGAATGCCAGGTAGGGTTGCGCCAGGGTGCGGTACGTGCGTAGGACCGGCTGCGGTGTGTACTTGGGAACGGGCGATGTCTTGCCGTCTGCCAAGAGCTGCACGAGCACGAGCTTCTTGTAGGCGTCCATGTGGATCGCGCTTACAGCCACTGCCGGACTCGAGACGCACTGTGCGGCAAACCCGAGCAGGAGGAGCAAGGTGTCAGTGAGAGAAAGGCTGGCTGCTTCTGGCACGAACGACTCACAGTCTCGAGGGCATCGATGGCGTCGTCAAGGCGCTCGAGCTTGATGTAGATGAGCGCGGCGTAGTAAAAGTACTGGAGGACGTCGGAGTGGGTGAGTGGGGTGATGGAGGTGCTCGCATCGATGAGCGGGAGATCCAGCAGCATGGTGGCCGCTTCCGCGTAGCGCGAGGTCTTGAGGTATTGCTGCAAGGGTGTTACAGAGCAATCGACGGAATCGGTCTCAGTACGCTGCGCGAGGACAATTTTGTAGTCAAGGTGATACGTACGTATGCCAACATCGGATGCAATGCAGTGAGGCTATCTGAACGAGTCCAGAATTTGATGGCAAGTGCTTGCAGCAGCTGGAGTGCCGACTCGGGATTGGTGACGGTGTCGCCCATCTTTGAGAAGGTTGCTGCGAGCTGCGCGACCTTGTCCCCCGCAAGACGGATCTGCTCTGGATCGGAACGCTGCACAAAGGCAGTGATGTATGACAGCAAGCTGGTTGCCTTTTCGGACGAAGCCGAGTCGTGGATGGCGCGGGCGGCGAGGATGTAGAGCATGCCGAGCGAGTGGACAGCGGGGTCGAGCGCCGAGAGTGGATCTACATCGCCCTGAATCGGTGCACATAGAGCACGCTCCGAAGCCGCAGGCTGCTGGGTACGGCTGCTGCTGGGTGCGTTGCGTGACGACTCGGCGTCGGCAGATGTTGTGGAGCAGAGCTTTCGGAGCGCAGGGAGCAGCGTCGCCTCGATGCGTGCGAGCTCGTTGCCGCACTCGAGGATGAGGGCGAGCGTGTCCTCGATGCCGGTGAGGATGGTGATCGCCATGTTGCCGACGGACAATGAGATCGATGATGGCAAGCGGGACAGAAGGAGTAGCCTTCCGGGTGTTGCTCTCTGCTTTGCGACTTGCCCTGAGCGCGTGCCCATGGCGCTGCTGCTCAGTTTACTCCACATGCACACATTTTTGGCTGAGTTGTAGCTTGGTGCTTTGCACGGCGTAACAGCCCTGTCCTTTTTGGCGGCGCGTCAAGGGCTGGCTGGCTGGCGTTAAGGCGGGTGATGCGAGCCGGAAATGCGATGCGACTTGCTGACATGTGTTTGAAGTGCGTGTTGGGTTGGGAAATTTTGGAGAGCCTGAGTGGGATTGTGCTGGCGTGCTGCTGGTCAGACTCCGGCCTCGCATGTCGGAAACGCCGTTCGACAAACTCAAGCCTCATCCGGCCTTGCCGACACGTTCCTTCCTACCCTCATCGCGATCCTCCTCCGCATTAGCCTAGTCACAATGCCCGCCAAGCGCAAGTCTGCCAAAGCTGTCGCATCTGCCGACCATCTGCACCCGGCCTCGGCGGCGACAGCACCATCGGCCGCTTCCGCGTCCAAGCCCACCTCGGGCTCGTCGTCCTCGTCCAGTGTCTCCACGGTCAATGGCGGCAACAGCAGCCATGTTGGCGCTGGCAAGCCCCCTCGTGATGCACGCCCTGACCCCTATGCCAACAGCGGCCGCACATGGAACCCGATCAAGCTCATCGAGCGCGCGCTCTTCCGCACCTACTGGAACATCGAGGCGACGTTTGTGCTGTCGATGCTCGAGGCCTGGGAGGTGTTCCTCGTCATCGTCGTCTTCCTCACCCTCACGCTGCTGCTGTGGTATTCGCTCATCCACTACTTCCCGCGCCATATCCAGCAGGTTGCAACGCGCGCACTCTACTACGTCTACGGCAACTCGCCTCCGCCCCAACTCGCCGCCGTTGTCACGGCAAACGCCACGGAGGCAATTGCCAACACCGCCGACGCAGCAGCAGCAGCACAGCAGGGCATGCTCGAGAAACTAGTCGCGAGTACAAACCAGCTCTGGGCAAACCTCGACACCAAAAACGGCCAACTCGATTCCAATCCCGAGGTCGTGGACTCGCTCATCGCCAACCTCAACAAACTCAAGCATGCCATCGCCAACAAGGCCGATCTTTAATCTCTCTCTCTCTCTCGCTCGCAACTCTCTGTATTCTAAGCCCTAGATGCGCGTTCACTTGCTCGCTCTCTTGACCAGCCACGTGCGGATCGCTAACGGTTTTCAAATTTGTTTTCTACGACCAACCTGGCGTTACTATGCGTGCGAGATGAACGAGGGATGAGAGTCTACTGAGCAAGTTTGGGTTGATTAGAAACCCAGACCGCCACGCGAGGTCTTGACGGTGGCCGAGACCGGGTTAGCCATGCCCTGGGAGCTGCCGATGCCCATGCCTTCGGTCCAACCCATGGCGGCGAGCAGCTTGTGACCAATGTTGTCGGCGCCAATCTTGTCGGCTCCGAATCCGACCTCTTCGCCCTCCCTGTTCTTGGGCACAGTTCCGCCGCCCACACCGTACATGCCTGCGCCGCCACCGCCGCCTCCCTTGCCCTTGCGCTTGTTCTTGTCGCGGAAGTCGCTCTTGCCCGCATCGTTGCCAAACGTCGCGCCGGCGTTCGACCACACAATACGCTTGACCTTCTTCCAGTCCACATTGAGGCCAGATCGGCTCGTCTTGATCAGCGTGGGGAATCGATCGCGGCCCTTGCCCTTGCTCTTGGACTGCAGATTGTATGCATTCGCCAGCGCGTGCACCTCTGCACGTGCAAACTTGTCCATCGGCTGACACCGCATCGTGTTGCGGCCCTTTTGCTGCAGGAACAGCTGGATCTGCTGGTTGAGCTCGTCCATGTTGAATGCGAAGCGCTCTTCGAGCCCCAGCGACGACTCGTCGGTCGACCTGCCGCCAAACGTGAGGATCGACGCATCCACCGCATCCACCGGCCCCGCCGCCTGGATCGCAGCCACCACATTGTTCGAATGCGCTTTGAGGCTCGCGCGCATCTCGCGCTTCTCGGCCTTGCGCGCCAGCTTGGCCATCTTCTTGGTCGACTTGGTCTTGCCGCTTCCCGCCTTGCCGTGCGTGTTGGGGAACGGGTTGAGAGCCGCCGCCTGCCGCTCCGCAAGACGCTGCTGCTTCTTGCTCGCCTTGCTCGCACGGTCCTTGTCCCACTGCTGCTGCAGCTGCTCGGCCCACAAGTCGTCGTCGGTAAACTTGCGTCCCTTGCGCTTGCCGTTGCGCGCGGTGGGGATCGAACCAAGCCCGTATGCAGGGTCGTCCGAGTCGATCTCGTTCTCGGCAGCAGCGAGGTCTGCAAGCTCGGAGAAGTCGCCGTTCGATATGGCGTGGAAGAGCTTCTTCTGGGCTCGCTTCGACGACGGCGCTGCTCCGCCACGGCTGCCGATGCCGGCGCCGCCAACTTGCGACGACAGCGCACGGATGAAGTCTTCGTCCTCGTCCGCCCACGACTGCTTGCCGCGGAACATGCCTTCATCTTCGTCGTCTTCGTCATCATCATCGTCATCGTCATCGTCATCGTCGTCGTCATCATCATCATCAACGTCGCTGCTTTCGGATGACGACTCGGAGAAGATCTCGCTGCTCTCTTCATCGTTGTCGTCTTCGAGGATCTGGCGGAGCTGCTCTGCCAAGTCTTCGTCCTCATCGTCGTCGTTGGAGGCCGTGACACGTTGCGTCTCCTCCTTGGATTCGACGTCAACAGTGGCGGTAGCCCTGGTGTCCTGGGCCTGGCGATTCTGGTCGTCGTCGCTGTCCTGTTCGCTCTCGGTGAGCCACTCCTTGACTTCGTCCATGTGGATTTCATCCTCGATGTCGCCAAAGCCGAGCTGCCGTCCGCCCTTCTGTGGGTCCATGCCGTTCATGAAGCAAATCATGGCATCCAGGTCGCTCTTCTCATCGAGCTTGCTCGACAGACGGCGTGCTTTGGCCTTGCCCTTACCCTTGCCGGCAGCTCCGTCCGCAAGCTCGCCATCGACGGTCTCGACCACCATGTCGTCAGTCTCGAAGACATCCTCGTCAGAGTCCGAGGCATCTCGAGCCTGGTCGAGCAGATTCTGCATGTAATCGGCCACGATGGCATCCTGGTCGGCCTTACGATTGCGGGCGGCGCTGCGAGACGCCGTGGCGCGGTTGACCTGCGATCGCTTGGCTCGCTGTCCACCACGGCGCTTGGACTGCGTGTTGAGCTGCATAACATCGTCGTCGTCCGACTCCCACTCGTGGCGGTCGGCTCGGATGGCCTTGGCGAGGATCGGGTCGGTGATGCCGTTGGTCTCGTCGGAGCGCGTGATTGAGATGCCGGCTGCGGCGGCGGCGAGGCCTTCTTCATCGGCCGTGTCGTTTTCAGACGCGCCAGGCGGGCCGTCGCTGCCCCAGTCGAGGTCCGAGTCGCCCTCGCGTGGCACGCGGTGCGGTTTGCCGCGCTTGTTGGCGGCTTTCTTGCGCGATCGGCTGGTCTTGGCGCCATCAGCTGCGAATTGGTCGCCGAGCGCGACTCGATTGGACGACGATGTTGCTGCAACGATGTGCTCGTTGTTGGAAGCGAGCGAAGCTGGATCCTCGCCCTCGAGATCGATCACGAAACCCAGATCTTGTTGCGTGGCTGGCTCCTCAATGGGCTCGACCGAGATGGTCGACTCGACGGTCTCTAGCGTCTTTGACTCGACGATGACGTCAAGGGTAGGAGCGGCGTCGACAGAGGCTTGCACGCTATTGGGCACCAGAATAATCTCTTCATCATCGGACGAGGAGGAAGAGGAGATCGTGGTGCGAGACGCGGGTTGCGCGGCCGATGATGGTACCCTCTGTGCGCCCGCATCGTGAGGCTGAAAAGCCGGAAGCGTCCAGGATGCAGTTGGGTCGTCCTCGAGCATCGACTCGCCTGGCGCGAGCTCTTTGGATCCGGGGAAGGCGGCGAGCAGCGCATCGACCTCGTCGTGGTCGTTGGCATTGTTGGCAGCAAGAGCGTCGAAGTCAAACGCGTCGAAGGTCGTCGCAGGAAAGGCGGGCACAGCAGCACGCGCAGGAGCATATGGAGCCGCAGTTGGTTGCGAGGTGGACGCGGATGCAGATGCGTCGGAAGCCTCGGCGCCGGCAGGCTTTTGTGAGCGATTGGAGAATCCGAGACCGGCGTGACGCTCGCCGGGATTTGAGGCGGGCTGCTGTTGTTGCATGCTGTTTGGGTCTAGTAGGGCTTCATTTGGATCGCGAGGAGGAAGGTTTTCCTTGAGCGGATCGCCAAACTCGCCTGTGGCTTTGACAAAGGCGACAGGAACGCGGAAGTTGCTCTGTGCCTGGTCTGCCGGGTCTCCGAAGCGTGGACCGTTGCGCTGCTTGCGATCGGGTCTGCGTAGACCAGGGATGCCGGCAAGATATCTTGCATCTTCGGTCTCCTCTGGCGGGCGAAACTTGGCGCCACCGTGAGCGCCTCGGCTGGTGTAGAACTCGGGGAAGTTGGTAGGCGCACTGGAGCGTGGTGTGAATCGCGGCTTGTGTGCCGGACTGGCGAAGTTGTTGCTGGGGCGCTGGGGCGTGGAAGAGCCGGAGGGCAGACTGTTGTTTGCTGGGAGCTGGTCCTGATCAGAGTGGGCATCCGACTCAAGGTGGGGCTTGATCTTGTGGCGGTAGCCTGCAGGAGGCTCGATGGCAAAGTCCTCTTCGTCGCTGTCGTCGTCATCATCGTCGTCGTCTGCTGCATGGCGGCTGCGCGTCATGGCGGAGTAGTCGAAGCCGACGCGATTCTGACCAGTGGCTGCAAGGTTTCCACCACGACCTCGAGCGCGAAATCCTCTGGCATTGGCCGAGCCGCCGCGGGGCGAGTTGTAGCCGGAGGAAGAACTGGTGCCGGGCGCACCACCGAGGACGTTGCCACGACCCTCGAAGGCGTGGAAGCCTCCGCCACGGCCGCCACCACCGCCGCGCCCGCGCCCGCCACCTCGACCGCGATTGGAGCCACCTCGGCCGCCGCCGCCATCTCCGTGACCTCTCTTGACCATGGGTCCGTGGAGCGTGGGTGGAGCGAAGAGGATCGAGGGCTCGGAGTGTTGGAGTTCTGTGTAAGGATATGCTTCAGTAACGAGCACTAGGGGGTGTACCAGGCAATAACGCAAGCCTGCGGAGATGAATGGTGGGAGACGAAGGCTTGCTCAGTTGACGAGGCGGTTGATGGGCTGGTGCGCATGCGTCTGTCAAAGGCAACGTGCAGCCGAACAGCTAACCAGCCAACGCCACCCGAAGAATTGCAGCCGCGGCGCTCTCACAACAGGCTGAGCTGCGCAGCGTGCAGAAAAAGTGGAGCAGCGTTCGGCAGCTCAAGGTCGAGTCAAGTCAGCACGCAGCAGCTGAGCAACTCAGCTGCACAGAAAGTCGCCGATCCTTTCGAAGAAATATTTCCAAAGTGTTGGAAGCTGCGACTCGACATTTCAGCTCTGACGCGTCTCGCTTTGACCTGGCAGGAAAGCGCGTAAATCGTCGAGCAGCGTAGCTGTTGCAGAGGCGCGTTCTTAGGCCTGCTTCTCAGCCACACTCGGGTGAGCGCGCTCAGCTGCGCGCAGCGAAAAGTGTTGGTGTGTGACTTTCTGAAGCGGCTTTGGTGGGGCTGCCTCCGTCTGTGCGTCTGTCACAATTTGCCTAGCCTCACCTGCATCGGCACCCTCATCACCCACTTCTGACTTCCTACCTCCACCACCACGCTGAGTGCACGCACGAACGCACGAACCATGTCACTCTACACGCCTTCCTCCAAGGCCGCCAAACGCAGGGCGGCCAACCTCGGTGCATCCGCATCGGCTTCGAACCACCTCGGCACGCCCTCCTCTTCTTCTCGCAACGCACAGCATCACCACTTTGACGCCGCTCTCACCGACGAGCAGCGGCAGGAGATCAAGGAGGCCTTCGAACTCTTCGACACCGACAAGGACGGCGCCATCGACTACCACGAA
Organism: Moesziomyces parantarcticus; assembly: GCA_023212605.1. Classification (NCBI taxonomy): domain Eukaryota; kingdom Fungi; phylum Basidiomycota; class Ustilaginomycetes; order Ustilaginales; family Ustilaginaceae; genus Moesziomyces; species Moesziomyces parantarcticus. The sequence continues at coordinate 130,441 of JALCCF010000014.1, read as the reverse complement.
CTCAAAGTCGCCATGCGCGCGCTCGGATTCGACCTCAAGAAGGCGGAAGTCCTCAAACTCCTCCGCGACCACGACAAGACCAACTCGGGCCTGCTCGAGTGGGACGACTTTAACAAGATCAGTGCGTTTCCGCCAGCCTCCATATACCATCTCTGTATTCGTGACGAAACGACTGACACTCTCCCTTCCTTCTTCGTCCTCGACTAGTGAGCGAGAAGATTGCCGCACGCGATCCTATGGACGAGATTCGCAAGGCATTCGCACTCTTTGACGACGACGGAACCGGAAAGATCTCGCTGCGCAATCTCAAACGCGTCGCAAAGGAACTCGGCGAATCGCTCGACGACGACGAACTCCAGGCCATGATCGACGAATTCGACCTCGACCAGGACGGCGAAATCAGCCAGAACGAATTCATCCAGATCATGATGGACGACTCCTAGTCATCCATCGCTGCTCGCCGCTCGCCGCTCGCCACTATCCTCGTGCAAGACTGTATTTGTACCCGCCCCTCGCACTCTCCGCGCAATCCTACAGCGCGCATTCATGCATGTGATCTGCACCTCATTGCGTGTGTCATTTCAGTATCAACACAAAGTGCAAAAGCCTAGCCAAACTGGCTGCTGTCCGGTAACGTGTCCGACAGCTCCGAGTCATACACGATGTCCTCATCGTCGTTGACTACGAACGAGTCCTCCGAGTACCTGTCGGATGAAGCCATCGGTCCGCGGTGGGTTGGTCTTGCTTCCGACGATGGCACATGCTGCCTTCTCGTGCGTTGCGGAGTCGTAGGTTCGCCGAACCTGCCTCCAAGCCCCGGGAACGGTGCGTGGCGAAGGCGCTCGAACTCCGGTGGCGCGCGCTGCGATAGCATCGACTGCATGTACACGCTCTGCTGGTGGTAGCCGCGCGGCGCCTGCGTCGGCACAAAGTCCCCAACCGCTTCCCGGTCCGAATCGTCCTCATCCGACGTGCCCAACCCTGAATCATCCTCGTCCCGCTCCCCGTGCTCCTCCTCGTCGGTAGACCGCTCGGCTTCGTACTGAAACAGCGCACGCGACCGCGGTGAATTCCCAATCTTTCGCTTCACTTGCTTCTCCCCCCGAACCCTCTTACCTTCTTCTCCCTCGCGCGACTGGCGATTGGCTCGCTTCGGACCTGCTCCGCCGCCAGCCGCACCGTCGTGCTTCTTGCTGCCATCTTCGTCGTTGACCACGAGAACACCGCGCACAAAGCGTGCCTTGCCCTTGCGCGCCGTCGGACTCGTGTCAGCTCCATCCGCCACTGGACTTTTCTGCACCGACGTCGCTTTCTGCAGCCGTCCTCCGCGCCGAGCGGGCGCCTTGATGGGCGAAGACAGTGTGGTGTCAGGGTCCGCTTCTCGCTCCTCGTCTTTGCTCGAAGGAATGACGACCTGCAGGCCCTCAGGCGACTCGGGGATCCCTCGCTTGCTCCTGCCCCCGCCGGCGCGTCGAGGTGCAGAGTCGGGGGGTCCCATGGAGCTCTTGCCCGGCGACTCGAGCCTCTTGGCCGGCGTCGGCTGCGCGCTGCTACCCGTGTCTGCCTTCTTGCGTTTGCGTGAAACACCAGTCGGGTTTGCGCCCTGACTCTGCTCTTGCGCTTCGTCTTCCGCCATTAACGCCATCATAGTCGGGTCGGTCTTGAGACGAGTCACCTTCGACGGTGCGAGGTCGGAAACGGCAGGTACTTTGGCAGATTGGGCTTTGGCAGCCGCTTCAGCCTCAGCGCGTGCCAGTGCGTTTTCCATCGACATGTCCAAGGCCAGATCGTTTCCGCCAAATTCATCGTCGTCATCGTCCGATATCACTGTCGTCGCGATACCTCTGCTCCGCGGCGAGATGACGTCGCGCTTGGTCGAGGCTGAGGGACCGTCGCTGGTCGACTCGGGAGCATCGCTGGCTTTGCGAAGCGCAAGCGTGCCCGTGCTCGTCGCGCTGCGTCCGGAGCTTCGTCGCAGACCTACACCGAGCTTCCTGCCCGCAGCCAGCGGCCGCGAAGACGACGACGTCGACGTTGATGACACGGACGGAAGCGACGGTGTCATAATATCATCCTGGCGCGGCGGTGTGTCAGGAGGCGATTCGGGATTCGACGTCACCACCGATGTGCGCGATGGCACGCGCGGCGCCAACTCTGGAGAGCTCGGCGGGGAGCAGGCTTTCGCCATGGCAGCTCGGCGCCTTTCCTTGACAGGGCGAAAGTCGAGGTCGAGCGACGAGTCTCGTTTGGCGAAATCAGCCTCAAGCTCGCCATCACTCATGTTGAGTAGTCGCTCTACCCTCTGGCTGTGCGTCTCGTTGATTGCGGGGTCATCGGCATCGCTACGACCTGAATCGTCCATGTCGCTGCTGCGCTGCTTGCGCTTGGCGAGCGTCGAGGCTTTGCGGAAGCCAGCGATGAGGTCGCCGCCTTCGGGCATGTTGCGTTTCGGGTCCTTCTTCGGCTTGGGCTCCTTTTTGGCGCGGGCAGGTTTTGCATTCGTCTTAGCGCCAGACGACACCATCGACGGATCGAACTCGGGCTGCTCTACCGCCTTGAGGATCGCCTGTGGAGAGATGTGGTCAGGTACCATGCGATCGACGTCGTCAAAGAGCTCGACAAAGAGACGCGAATCGACTTCCTTCTGCACCGCCTTGTAGTTGTCCTTGGAGTGCTGCCAGTTGTGCTGCTCGCGGCCTTCCGAGACGAGCACGACGATTTTGCCCTCACGCTTGCGTCCGGTTCGGCCGATGCGCTGAAGCATGCGAATGGAATCTTTGACGGCTTCGTAGCACGCCGTGAGGTCGACCGAGCCAATGTCGAGTCCCTCCTCGCCGATCGAGGTGGCGACCAGCACATTGTACTTTCCCGCCTTGAAATCGTTGATGACGCGCTCTTGATCCTTCTGCGACATGCCTTTCTTGCCGTTCTTGGCCTTGCTCTGGCCAACAAATTCGGTGGCCTTGAACCCGGAATCGTTCAGGTAGCCGACGATTTCGTCGCAGCACTCGCGGTACGAGCAGAAGACCATGACGCGTGTGTCGGCCTGGGACGAGCTCCTGAATTGCGACAGGTCGGAAGACTTGGGCGTGGATCCGTACACGTCGTGGCCGCTCTCCTTGTACGCCTCCGCATTGTGCATGCGCTCCTCCTGACACCGCTTAAAGTGCTCGCTGAGCACCTCGACGAGCTTGATCATCTTGGGATGCAGGATGCGGCCCTTGGAGTCCTGCATGACCTCGAGCTCGCGCATGATCTCGGTGAAGGTAGTGTTGGTGTTGGCGTAGGTCTGCTGCTTGGAGGTGGACGTCTTCTTGCCCTTGGAGTTGTAGCCGAGCGAGCGTTCCTTGAGGCGGTTGTAGAACATGGTGGGCGACTGTTCCATGAGATACTGCATCGAGAGCGCCATCTGCGCAAGCTCGGAGATGTTGGAGCGGAGGAAGGGCCTCTCCTTGAGGATGGCACCGCGGCTCTGATCCCGGGCAATCGCATTGACCGCAAAAGGATGGAGGAAGACAGGGTCCTGGTTGCGCAACAAGCCGGCCTTGAGAAGAGGATCCATCTGCGTCTGCATCAGCTTGGCCCAATTGTCCTTGACCTTGTTGAGGTCCTTTCCGAGCGGCACATTGACGATCTCTTCGCGCTTGCGGAACATGTAGCGCTGTACGTCGATGGCCTCTTCGGTGCGGATTTCGATCTGGTTGATGTGTAGCTGGTCCACGACCTCCTGAACGCTGTCGGAGTCCTTGCCCGGGGTAGCCGAGAGGGCGAGCACGCGAAAGTGCGGATTGACCTCCATGATCTGACCGATGACATTGCCATAAGCGTAGCGGCCGCGTGCTCGGTGTGCCTCGTCAACCACGACGCAGACGATGTCGCGGCGATCGCATCGGTTGTGCTGAATGTCGTTGTCGAGCGTCTGAGGCGTCATGTAGAAGATGCGCTTGGAGTGCCAATAGTCACCACGGCGCTCGGAGTTGGTGTTGCCGGTGAGGTCGATAGCGCAGTCCCAGGGGAGGCCACAGATGCGATGGCAAGCGGTCTTTTGCTGGTCGACGAGCGGCTTTGTTGGAGCGAGGAAGACGATTTTGCCGTCGGGGAACCATCGGAAAAAGTTGAGGATGACGACGGCAGCAATGAAGGTCTTGCCGAGACCGGTGGGTAGGGCGACAAGGACGTTGTTGAAGAGCGCCTTTTGCACGATGTTGTACTGGTAGTCGCGCTTCTCCATGTTGATAGGGTAGATCCAGGTCTTTGCGGCCTCGAGATCGATCTTGCATTTTTGAGGCTGTGGTGGTGGGACGTTGCGAGGTGGTGGAGGCGGCGGAAGCACATTTTCGTACTTGCTGCTTGCATCCCAGTTGCGCTTCTGTTTGCCCTTGCCGGGAGGCGCCTCGTCTTCGTCCATCGCGTCGACATCGATGGCAGCATTGTCGCGGCTCCTCGCATTTTCTCGGTGCAGGTAGGCTTCCCTGTCCCAAGTTTTGGTGCCTACCTTTTGCTGCCAGGGCGGACGAGCAGAAGAGGAAGCGGCATTTGCGTCGAGGGTGTCGATGCTGGTCCCCTCTGCATTAGCTTGTGTCGCGGACTGAGAGGAAAGCGCGATGTGGCCTGGGCTGGCCGAAACGACCTTGGCAGCGCGGGGTTGGGTGGGTGCTGCGGGCTTGCCAAATAAGAACATCTGGCGAGGAGCTCCGGACGAAGCAGGCTGAGAGAGACCTGTCGAGTTTGTAGATGCCACTCGCTGCAGTGGCCTTGCCGAGGTAGACGCAGCCGCATTCGATCCGCCGACGTAGGACGACGATGTCTGCAAGCGCGAAGGCGGACGTGCATCGCTGACGGAAGCCTTTCCTTGCGCATTCAGTCGACTGGTATTGAGTGCCGAAGCGGATGCAGAGGCATGGTTGCCGGTCTGGTTGATGAGCTTGCTCTCGATCTGGTCGAGCTGCTGGAGTGCAGAGTCGTCGAAGTCGTCGATGCCAAAGTCGTCGAACTCGTCGATGTCATCGACATCGTTTGAGGGCTTCGCCATATTGGCGCCTCGAAGATGCCGAAGATGATGCAAATCGCCGTTGAGAGGGAACTTTGTGCTGGAGACAAGCAATGGTATTGGGTGGGTGATGGATTAGGTGTTGAATGTGGTGGAGAGGAAGGTCGCAATGGAAGGAGCGGGGCGAAGCATGTCCGATCGGTGTGCGCAGAGCGAGGAGAGGGTGGTGCGGAAGTTGAGTGCGGGAGTCCAGTGCGGAAGTCGAGTGTGGACAAGAGCTGGAGGGCGGAAGCTGTCCTGAGTCGTGAGCTAATCCAGGAAGCGCCTTTTGTGACCGCGAGAGTTCGGCAGCAGTGCGGGATCGCAGTCGCATCCGCACATTCGCATCCGCAGTTTGAGCTGTCGCCCTCCTCTGTTCCCTCTGCGGGTGTGAGCTTGGATGCGCTGTTTCCGATGATGGGTGATGCGGAAGAGCCGGACAAGGCTGCGGTTGAATACGCAACTCTTCATCAGCGACATCCACTCAAAGGTGCCACTTTTCGCCGAACTCAGCCGCTTCTTCATTTCTGCTCAGCTGTGCGGAGGTGCATTCAAAACCAACACCTCCACGCTCTCTTTTGCCTTCCAACGCGCCGGACGCCGCGTAAAAAGCTCCGGATTTTTCGGGTCGCGTGGAGGAGTCGAATCGGCGATATTGGCTTCACAGACACGTTGGATCGGCGATAGGCTCTCTTGTCCCTGAGATGTCGGAAGAAAAAGTGGAGTGGTTGGAAGCCGGAAAGCAGCGGTTGAAGCTTGACAAAGCTGACCGAGCTGTTCCGTTCGACCGGGCCCACGCTCTTCAACCTCCTGCCATCACTTGGCCTCAGCATTCCCTAGTCATCACTGCGGTGTGCCAGCTTCTTAACCCGCATACCGAATCGGCCATGGCTTCTACCAGCGTCTTCCGCGTTGTCGCGGCCGGCATGCGGACGAGAGCAGCCGGTCTACCGTCCACCGGTTCCTTACTACCTCGCAGCGCTGTCGCCCATTGCCTCTCATCACATCATGCTCGTGGCTTCGCTTCGACACCAAAACACCGCACCAACGCTCCATCATCATTGCCTTCCACATCTCAAGCAGCTCTACCGCCAGCAGCCGAAGTGTCCGCACATGCAACCGCCGCAGATCCTGTAGCCGACCCCAATGCGATTCAGGGTGGCTTCGAGTTTCTGCAACCATGGGTCCCCACAATTCACAACCTCGCCGAGACGCTCCACCTCTCTGGGCCACATGCGCACGCCCTCTCCATCTTTATCCTCGCCTTTGCGGTGCGAACTGCAGTCACGCTGCCCGTTACATTGTGGCAACGGAGCAAGACACGCAAGCTCACCGAAAAGGTGCTGCCAGAGTGGGAGATCATGAAGGAGCGCATCCCAATAGTCGTCCGTGCACGCTGCCGAAGAGCAGGCATGTCCTACGAGCAGTTCAATGTTGAGGCCCAAAAGGAGCTCAAAGCCGAGCTCGCCAAGCTGCTTCGCAAGCACAATGCCTCTCCGCTGCCCGCGTTCATCGGTCCGGCGACCGTCAGCATTCCCGTCTTCCTGCTCATGACGGCTCTCCTGAGACAGTCGGCGCTGGATCCAGCCACGCCTTTCGCATCCGAGGTGCTGCCCTGGTGGTCGCCCTCGCCCGAGCTCGCCGCACAGTTCAAGGCCAGCACCGCCATCCTCGCCGACCGCGGCTTTGACGAGGTCGCCATTGCAAAGCTCAAGGGAACCATGGGTGGGCCCACGCTCGCCGACAAGGACGCAACCATGCTCGGTCCCGTGTCGTTCGGCATGCTCACCCTCGCCAACACAGAACTCAACAGCTGGAGTAGACGGACTATCGCCAAAATTCGTGCGGCTACGTCCGGCAGCGATACCGATGCGGCTTCAAAGACCGCCGAAAAGCTGCTGGCCCAGCGATCGGAGAACCAGCCGGCAAAGCCAGAGGACGAGGAGCCGCGAAGAGTACGCATCATCACCAATGCGCTGCGTGTGCTGGCTATCGCTTTCATCCCCATCGCCTGCCAGGCTCCGGGTGTCCTGGTCGTCTACTGGCTCTCGTCCGGTATCTATACGCTGCTTCAGAACTCGGTGCTCGCCGTCCTGGACCGCCGCTCCGAACTCATCAAGACCGCACGCAAGCGTCAGCTCCTAGAGCAGCAGCACAGCCGATAAATGCATGATTCTGAATATCTTCACTTCTTCTCTGGCTGTGGCGATTGTGGGAATGAGTACAAGTCGTGATTGCTGAGATATGGTACAAGATAAGGTGCAGATTTTACTTCTCGCCGGGCCTCCTGACGCCGCGCACGCGGATGCGCTCGGCCGTCTGTACCCTTGGTCCCCATCTGCGCGTTTCATTGAGCAAAAGTGAAGGGAGCGTTGATGTCAGCAAGTCTGTGCGTGCAGGCTGGATCAGTGGTGAGCGTGGAGGAAGACTTACCCTCGGACCTTCTTCTTTGGCTTGGCGTCGGTGATGAACAGCGCAGGGTCAGCGCCCTGGCGGAACTTCTCGCGTGCCCACAGGAAGAACTTCCTGTCCTTGGTGGTGACACCAGCCTCCTTGAGCTCCGTGGTCCGGACGGTGAAGATGTTGGACCACTTGTCGCCAATCGCTCCGGTGAGCGATGTGTTAGACGCCAAGTCCCGACGCTTTCGCGAAATCGCCGTCAGGAACTTCTCGGCATTTTCAATGTCGCCTGACAGGAACCAGTCGAACACATTCGAGGGCGATCAGCAAGCTGCAATTCAGTACGTTTACGAGATGTCGATGGAGGCTTACCTTTTGGCTTGGGGATCGACTTGACTGGTGCTGCCACGGCTGCTGTTGTAGCGAACGTCCTCGAGCTGGAAGCCCTCGCGGACGCCAGTACTGCTGTCGGCAGTCGTGCAATCATTGTGGCAGTCTCTTCACGATGCTGAAAGGATGACGAGATGGTGTGAAGATCGATGTGAGTGAGCGTAGGCCAAGCAAAATGTGAAATGCCGGACCTCGCACTCTCGCAGCCCACACCTTTTCTTCCCGACTGGGCCCTCTTCAGTCACGTGGCACGACAGTGTATTTTGTAAGATCGAAGCAACTGCCGAACGAAATCTCGCGCAAATTGACACCCGAGGCCTCACTCAATCTGCCGCCAATCATGCTCGGCACACCCGGGCTCACAGTCCTACGCAACCACCACAAACACCGCGGGATATCGGACAAAGCGGAGCGATCGTGTATGAAGACGAAACAGCAAGAATTAAAAAGCAAAGACAAAGAGGGAGAAGGGAAGCTAGGATCTAAGCTGCAAGATGCCTCCCGTTACTAGGGCTAAGTCGCAGGCGAGCACCGAGGATCACATAGCTCTCCGCAGGGACTGAAACGAACACAGCGAAGCTACAGAGACATCCGGAATCAGATGCAGAGGAGGCGAGACCGGCATCAAAGGCGCTCGGCGGAGCTCTTGTGGTGACGCGCGTGCAGACCGCTGCGGCGGAGCACGTCGTTGTGGCCGAGCTGCGAAGCCGTGTGGTCAAGGTCGCGCTCGAGCTGCGAGCTGTTGAGGCCTTCGAGCATCTCGTCGCGCTTTCCTGCTGCCAGATTGGTCTTGGCCGCGACGGGCTGCGTTCCAATGTTTCCGTTGCCCACCATGACCATCTTGCCTTGGCTCGGCACGCCGTCGACGACCACAAAGGCGAGCGCAGGGCCAGGAGCGAAGAGGTTCGGGTTGGGCGGCAGCTGCGCGACATTGAGCTTGCTACCCTGGCGAGTCGTTTCGAGCTCGATCATGCGTTGACCCATGTTCATGCCGTGGGTGGAGAATCCGGTGCGGACCAGCACCACTTTGGCCTTTTGCGCATCGGCAGCCGAGGGCAGCGTGATGGAGAAGCCGTTGCCGCCGTACGAAAAGGTGCGTGGCAAGCCATTGTTCGACGGACGAGGGGCATCGTAGTACTCGGGGTACCAGCGCTCGACGCGGTACTCGGTCTTCCACTTGGTGTCGGTGTTGTAGTCGGCGTTCGGGTTCGAGCCCGCGACGAGGATCGACGAGTCCGGAAGCAGCGTCGCCGACGAGTGGTACAGACGGCCGATGTTGGTGCTTCCGACGCGCTTCCAGCGGTTGCCCTTGCTCGCTTTGGGGTTGTACACGAGCGGCTGGTACGAAGGATTGTCGCCGTACGACTCGCCGATGGGGTGACCGACGGCGTTGGGGTTGGTGTTGTAGCCAGCGACACCCGTGGTGACACCGTTGCCGAACCAGAGCGTGCCATCGGGAAGCTGGATGAATTGACCCATGGAACGGCCTTGCGGAAGGTCGTCGACGGCCTCCCAAGAAGCACCGCCGGCCAGAGGGCTGATCTGCTCGCACGAAGTCGAGGCCGGCAGTTCAGAGACGGCGATGGCAGGTCCACCTTCGTTGCCCCAGTTGGACGTCTTGCCGAGGCTCATACCGCCGCAGAAGAGCACGGTCTCCTTGTAGCCGTCCTCGGCGCTGAGCGGAAGAAGCGCCGATCCTCCCGAGGCAGGGTAGACACGAGGAGCACCGGGGATGGTGGGAAGTGCGCGCTCGCTCTGCTTCTTGTAGTCCCACAGGATGGCTTCGCGACCTGCCTGGATGAAGACCTCGCCCGACGACATGAGGTAGGCGATCGGGTAGAGCGACAGCGGAACCGTGCGCTGGAGGATGGGCAGGTTGCGACTGCCTCCGTCTCCCTTGATCGGATAGAACTCGTAGGTGGGGTTGTTGGAGCCCTGGCTGGGCACAAAGCCTCCATCGCGCATGCCTCCAAGGATGATGTTGTGGCCGTCGGCGAGGGGCTCGACGGTGGGGTACCACCTTTCCGTGTTGAGCTGGTTGCTGGCTTGGTCATCCCACTGGCACTGCTGGTTGTCGCAAGGGGAGAGGAATCGAAGCGCTCGACCGCCGTTGTACGCTCCGTAGCCCTGGCCCGACTTGGCATCGGCACCGTTGGTGGTGACCGCCTTGTTGCCGCCTGTGACGAGCCATCGGCCATCGCCGAGGGTCATACCCCCGGCACAGAAGGTGTTGGACCTCACCTCCATGGCTCGGATCTTGTTCGAGTTGATGTCGTACTCGACTCCCCAGGCAGGGTGTCCGTTGACCTTCAGCGGGTTGTTCTCAGTCTTGTCGAGGATGTAGACTTTCTGCTCAGTGCCAAGGAACATCATCTGTGCCGAGACTCCAGAGTTTCCAACGACCTGCATAGTGCCGGCCTGACCAGCAGCTACACCGCTGCTAGTGCCGACAAGCAAGAGAGCACCGAGGACCACTCCCTTGAGGGCCATCATGGATTGGGAATAGACAGCCATGATGAGCGCTGGTGAGATGTATGAGGAGGATTTCAAGTAGTTGGTGTGAGATAGCTTTCAAATGTGAGCCTGTCGCTGCCTGGATGTGCTGATTGTCGTTCTGTCGAAGGTGATGCTAGGAAGAGACAAACGAAGGTGGTTGACGAGTCGTCGTGTAAAGAGCGTGTTGGAACAACCGGGACTGGGAAGGGGGGAAAGGGTCGAGGAGGAGGGGGAGAGGAATGATGGTGGAAGAAAGAAGGAAGGGTGGTAGTGATGAGTAGACGAGGAGATGGAAAGTATCCAGTAGGCAGCGAGCACAGCGGCCTCTACTGACGAGGTACAAGCCAAAGCGAGTTGCCACCGTGTCGGCGGCTGGCGAGCATCGGAAGGAAGCGTCGTGCTCCCATTGTTTCGATGCCGAAAGGCGGACAAAAACTTGTTGACGGTGCTCACCCATCGCGGCCTGGTGCGTGCCCACAATAGCCCACAAGACAGTACCTCAGCGCCGCAAGATGGACTGATGTACGGCAGCATGCCTTTCGGCCAGGTGAGACAGCAGACGCTCGACTGGGGCGTGGTCCGTCGCTCTGACGAGAGGATGCCGAGACATGTAAGCCAAGACAGGCGGACGCTGCGGCAGTCTGTGAAGCGAGCCGAGCTCGCCTCGAGCGAAGATGGGCCGGAAGCAAAGAAGCGAGCATGGGTTCAGGCACACAGAGTGGGGTGTGCAGGCCAAGCTAAACGGGCGGCACGACGAGCGGGGCGAACTGTTGCACTGTAAGACAATAGGTGGGCTGATGAAGGAAGCTTCGTCGCTCAACATCATAGTGGGCGAGCGAAAGTGGAAGACTCCTGGAGCAAGAAGGTAAGGGGCTTTGGCATGGGCACCCGGCTGAGTTGCGTGGGCAGGAAGATTTGCTCGTGGCATCCTGGCGCAGGAGAAATGTGACAGCTCGGAGCATGAAATCTTGCATGTGGAGCTGGCCCCTGTGCAGCATTTCAGCCTTGCATGCATCTGCTTATGTACAGAAAAGCTTCACGGCACGGCGTGGGTGATGGATTCAGACACGAGCAGTGCGCTCAGGTGGCAGAGCCCACTCTCAACCAACGGTCGAACATTCTTTTGCCGGCGAGGTCCGTGTATGCTGACTATCGCAGCCTCGATCCTTGTAGCAGGGTGCCGATATAAAGGCCTGCGAAGAGTATCAGACCGCGGACAGGACAATGACCGGGGACACGCCTTCCAGTGCCTCGAGCGACCACGTCGCATGACGGCGTGTGGCGGCAACGAGAATGTGTCGCCACGGAAGATGGATATGTGACTTGTCTCTGCAGTCGAGTCGGGATGAAAAAGATCGGAGGCACGCGCCGTCAGACAGCGCCACCTGCGCGATCCGACGCGTCGTCTGACTCCCGCGAGATGCGGGGGCCGGCGCATGTGCTGGCCGGAATTGCTCCTTTCCGGGAGCTGCCGCTGCAACGCTGCTGCGTGCGTGCGTGCAAGTTGTTGACAAAGTGCATTGGGATGCACGGATCGGCACGGAGAGGCAGGGATGCGAGTTTGCCCGGGTGTCGTTGTGCAGCGCCAAAGGCATCAGCCGGTGCTGGCGTGCAGTAGTGCGGTGGTGCTGGCGTGGCGTTGGAGCAGCGTGCATTCCTCGCAACCCGAACAATGCGATGCCTCCTGGCATGTCGCGAAGCCGCAGCCCCGCCCGCGCTGCCTTCATTCTAATTTTTTCCCTATTTCCCAAAATTCCTGCTGTTCGGCAGACTGCTCTGGCCGCTACCTCAAATTGGCCACTTCATCGCCCGATTGAAATGCAGCGACACCGATCCATCTCGAAGCAGGTGGCCGCAACACCCTGGCATTTCGTCAGGCTGAAGCCGTGGCGTCGTCTACATTGGAGGTGAGCTCGAGCTCGCGCTGGTATCTGGCCAACGTGTCCGTTGGGAACTTGGATCGGCAAGTGAGGCAGGAGGGTCGCGGTTGGCAAAACAGACTGAGGCAGACACTGCAGATGTATCCGACATCGACGATCTTGCGATGGCAGAAGCAAGCTGCTCGGAAGTCGATCTCCTCGAGCGTCGGTAGATTCATCGATGAGCGCATCGACCTCGAGGGCAGATACGTCGTCAAGAGAGTCTGCACCAGCGCAGACCGCAGATCGATCGCACTCTCTTCCGGGCCGCCTGCGCCCGCTTGCTCATCGCTGAGCCGGAAATACGTTCCCGACGTGAGGTAGGATGCTTGCTGAAGGAACACCGTATCGTTGCCGAGAAGCTTGCAGACGTCGATCGTGATGCCTTTCTTCTGCGCGGCAAAGATGCAGTTCATCATGGGGATGTACTGCGTCGAAGCATCCTGTGTGACGCTGAGGATGAGGATGCGCGACTTGAAGCTGCCAAAGCCTCCCGCGGCGCCGCCTGCATTTGCTCCGCCCGAGGCACTGCTACCTCCACCTGCTCTCGTTTGTGCCGTTGCGGCGATACCACCGCTTACATTGGCCGCGTCCGAAGAGTCGCTCAGCCCCAAGCGATTGAGGTGGCAAAGCGCCTGCGAAAGCGCCGACACGATGCCCACATTGATGGAGCGGGCAAGCGCCGCATGTTTGGCTGCATCGTCGTCTGCACTTGCCTCCACAAATTCTTGCGTCTGCCTTGCGCGCTCGAACATCGCTTTGCACGTGTCCCGCACGCCCTGCTCCAGATGATCGTCTACAAGCTTGAAATGCTGGTACGTGTTGGCGTCCGGCTTGTGGCTGCTCGATGAAGCAGCGGCGCTACTTCCGGAACCAGCGTCTGTCGCCTTTGCGGAGAAAGAAGCAGTCGAGTAAAGGAGCTGTGCGGTGCCCGTGCCGGCAGCAGCGTAGATGGCCAGCCCGTTTTCGTGCTGCATGGCCATGTGTGCGTTGAGCAGAATCATGATCGCCGAGAGCGCATCTTCCAGGGCGACGTCAGCTGCGAACTGCTTTCCCTTGCCCTTATTTAGCGCTTCGGAGCGTCGCGTCCATGCGAGCGGATTGATGTCGAGGATGAGGACGAGGAAGTCGGGCGAGGTACGCACAGCTGCGCTCTTGCTTGTTTGAACGTGCGAGAAGCCGGCGTTGGCGATCTCGACCGTCGACTTGGCCTGAGTTGTCGCAGACGGCATCTTGTTCTGCAAAGTTGGCCGTACCCCAGCACAAAGCAGCGCGGGTCTGTTCGCAGATGGTGGAGCGATAGGGACGCGGGCAGTATGTGAAGGCCCGACTCTCAAAAGTTGCTCAGCGCTGTTGGTCTGCGGGAAGCGGAGATGTGGAGAAGCGAAAGTGGATGACAAATTGAATGTCAGCTTTGTGATGGCCGACTCCCGGACCGGGCTTCGGAATTTTTGGGTGCAACAGACTTTTCCAGACGAGAAAGGGTTCTCCACACTACTGCCGCCAGCTTCACCTTGCCAACCCATATCTCCGTCACCATTCCCTTCCCGCTGGCTGCCAAGCATCGTCGAAATGTTCTCGGTCAAGCGCTTCGACGCTTTTGCAGCGTCATCCTCATCGTCAGCAACCCCCGAGAAGGGTTCCGCAGATTCCGCCAAGCTAGATGCGCTCAACGAACGCATTCTCAAGAAGCGCAAGCTCGCCCTCGGTACAGATGCGCCGCCTTCTGCGCCGCCATCGAGCTCGAGCAATCTTCCAAAAGCTTCAACTTCGGCTGGATCCACGTCGGGAGCGAGTGCTCCAGCAACGGCCAAGCCTGCCCTCAACATCCACCCTTCACGTCTGAACGCTGCACCGCTTCTCCGGCAGTCGGTGAACAAGGCGAGGACAGGACCCAAAGAGAAGACCAAGGCGAAGCAAAGATATCTGAAGGCAAAGAAGGACCGTCGCAAGGCGAGACAGCGAGCTGCTCCCAAAAAACCAAAGAATGACGCTCAGCATGCACAAGCAGTCGCCGATAACTCGACAACCACGCATCTACCGGAAGAGGAGGAGCTGCAGCGACTAGAAGCATCAAGGTCAAAGGGCGTCGCCGGTGCCACAAGCAAGAGAGCAGCTCCCTCCGGCTCAGCTTCGGAGTCGTCTTCCAGCTCCAGCTCGGGGTCGGACTCGGATTCTTCGGAGAATGATTCCGACTCGGACTCTGACTCGGAATCGGGAAATGAGGCATCTGAGCCGGCCTCTCCCGCCGGCAACGACCAGGACCAGACACCTGATGCTATCATGCAGGATGATTCCAATGCAGAGAAAGAGGTGAAAGCACTGGAACGTTTTCCACTGGCAGGAGTCAAGGCCGCCGTGGATCGCAAGCTGATCAACTCGCTTGGACTGCCTGAGGGCCTATCCAACCGCGTCGTCGTCAACCCGAGCCTTTCCCGACCTCTTCCACAGCAGACCGCAGGCAGCAAAGACCGCGTCAAGGCGCAAGATGCCGCTTCTGCCTCGACCTCGGGCGCAAGCGCGAGCGACGAGAGCACGATCCGCGGCGACCGTCAGGACGACTTTGGCAATGTCGCTCTCAGCGACACTGTGCGCTCGCGCCTAGAGGCGCTGGGAGTTAGCGAGTGGTTTGCTGTCCAGGTGTCGGTCATTCCTTGCTTGCTAGCGCAGCCTCAGAGCCGGTCGTTGTACCGTCCCTTTGCACCGCCGCGCGATCTGTGCGTTTCTGCTCCGACTGGTAGCGGAAAAACGCTCGCATATACGGTGCCCATCGTCGAGGTACTGCGCACGCGACAAATCGTGCGTCTGAGAGCCCTCATCGTCCTTCCGACCCGCGATCTCGTCTCGCAGGTCAGAAGCACATTGGAGCTGGTCGCCAAGGGATCGGGTCTGAGGATCGCTACAGCCACAGGTCATCACAGCTTTGCCCACGAGCAGACCCAGCTCGTCGAGGGGCTCGATGCAGACGACGACGGTGACTCTGATGTTCAGAGGCAGTCCAAAGCGGACATTCTCATCGCGACACCCGGTCGATTGATCGACCATCTGGATTCGACGCCCGGTTTCACTCTCGCCCACTTGCGATTCCTCGTCATCGACGAAGCAGACCGCTTGCTCAACCAGTCGTTCCAGGAGTGGCTGCGACGTGTTCTGTCCGCCACCGAGGGCATTTCCAATTCTGATGGCCAGAACAGCGAAGCGAGTCCAGCACAAGCGCCGTACGAGCTACTGTCCAGCGCATCATCCGGCTTTGGAGCGGCGGCTCGATCGACGCTGCAGGAGGAGGCTGTTCCATCCGTGCAAAAGCTGCTCTTCTCGGCGACATTGACACGTGATCCTGCCAAGATTGCGGCGCTCGGGCTGAGGAATCCTCACTACATCACCGTGCAGGACGACAGTCCGGCTGCGGACGGAGAGGACGGCAAAGCAGACAGACTGCAACACGAACGCTTCTCGCTTCCTCACTCTCTGCACGAGCACATGCTCATCACCACTTCGGCCGACAAGCCGTTCCATCTGCTGTACCTCTTGCATCGCCCCGACGATGAGCAAGCCGCCGCCAAGATTCGCAAGGCGCTCTGCTTCACCAAGTCGGTCGAGTCCGCTGCGAGATTGGTCAAGCTGATCGAGATGTTTGAGGAGGTCAGACAGGAGAGCGGGTTGATCGCACGCGGTGCGCGTCCCATGGTCGTCAGGAATTACTCGTCCGAGCTGAAACCCTCCGATCGCCAACGGATCCTCGCTCAGTTCGGCAACGGCGAGATTGACCTGTAAGTTTGATGTTTCGTCCAACCGCAGAATCCCCTTGCACTCGGGCAGCTGACCTCTGAATCGGTCTTGTCTCTACAGGTTGGTATGTTCGGATCTGATTTCCCGCGGTATCGACTTGCCGTCCGTCGAGCATGTGATCTCGTACGATGCTCCCGTCGATTCGGCCAAGTACGTGCATCGTGTCGGCCGAACTGCACGTGCAGGCAAGCATGGCGACGCCTGGACCCTCGTCGAGGAGCAAGAGGCTCGTCACTTCAAAAAGATGGTCCGGGCCATCATGCGTCAGACTCCAATCACCAAGGTCAAACCTAAATCCCTCCCAAAGACGGACGAGGTGGATTTTGTCGAGGAGGATGCACCAACGCGAGAGATGCGCAAGCTGCGCGACGCGTACGAGCAGGCCCTCGACCGAATGGCCCAGTTCTATCGCCAGCAGTAAGAGTTCTGTGCTTTCTTCACGTCAATGTACTACCGCAATCCTCTCCTCATGTTCCCGTGTTTGGGCAGAGTTCGCCATTATGTACTCGCGGAGTGCTCGGAGAGCGCTTCGCTTTGAGAAATCACACCGAGGCGGCAGAGCTGTGTTGCGCTGGCAGCTGAATAAGGTTCACAGTCCATATCGTGCGGAAGGCAATGGGAACGCTTCCGTCGCCATGCGGACGCGTTCACACAATCTCGCTTTCCGCACATGCTTTCTGCACACGCTTTCCGCACGCACTTGCCGCACGCATTGGACACTCCTAGCGTGCAGCTCCTGCCTTGAGACCGGATGCATGTCCGGCTGTTGAGGCAGCGTCCAATCCCCAAGGGCCGCACACACGTTCCGCACTTCTATCCGCACTTCGGTGAACGTACATTTAATTGCCTCGCTGGCCGGATTGCCCGACCGAGTCTTCGCCCCCTTCCTCCATCTTCTTGCACTACACTTTGCAGCCGCCTGCTATCCTCGAGTATCCGTGTACTTCCGACCTATCTATTCTGAGCACGATACTGTAAGTGACATCACACTGGATCTGCTCTCACGGAGCACGACTTGCGGCCCGAGGCGACCCTGCTGCAAGCATGGCGGCCTTCAAGGGAGGACCTGCGCTGCCGAAGCGCTCCGAAAGGGCGGACGAGAACGAAGAGGCAGTGGAAGGCTGCAAGCGTCCGCGACGCACCACCAAGCTTCTGGCCAACCCTGTCAACGAGGACCACGATGTACCTGACAGCGCGGACTCTACGACGCATCGCGACAGTGGCCGCAAGAACGCCAAGGACACCAACAGGATGAACTCGCTGATCGAAGGAAGCGAAACCGACAGGCCCGTATCAGAGCTGCGCTCGACCATGGACGGTGAGATGAGCGACGTCAATGAGACCGACACCATCCCGGTCAAGCGGGAGGTCGACATGCCGCCTGAGCCCACCACTCCCAAGAAGGCCTCGCGCGCCAAGGTCAAGGCCGAAAGCAAGGACCTGCTCAAGACCCCGACCAAGAAGGAGGAAAGCGGATCCACCTCGACCGCTAAATACTCGCCTAGGGAGCAGGCTCCACTTGCTAGCGTAAGTACAATCCAACCTCGTGGAAGCCATGATCTTGACTGACATCGATCTTTCCATCGCCTTGTCACACTTTGTACACTGGTCGACAGGCTTGGCAGCCAGAGCACTGGAACGACCTCAACTTTGCCATCCTCAAGGTCGCCCACGATCATGTAAGTCTTCTCCTCCCGCTGCTCAGATTCATGTCTGGCGTACTGATGGACCCCCCTGCATGCGGTCTCTTGCTCAGGCTGCCGAGCTGTACGATGCGAGCCCCTCGCTCGCTCCCTGGAAGGTCAAAGGCCGTCTGCTCGTCAGGGTAAGTAGATGAACAGCAGCATGCCTCAATGGCCGAAACGCTGACCACCCTGTGGCTGACTGGAATACTTGCGGGACACAATGACAGCTCCGAACGCTCATGCGCGACGCTCAGGGCGGAGACGTGGCTTCCAAGCGATGGGACGTCGAGCTCAAGCCCAGCCGCACCAAGGCCTCTCCCAAGAAGCAGCCCTAGGGCCACTTCGTCCGCCGAGCATCTCTGTACCCTTTCTGACCACGTCAAAGGCGGCAATGCTCCGGCCTCCTTCCCCGCAGCACACACGTGTTGCCTGTTGTGGTATCGATGCATTCGCTCGATTGCTGTACACCCAGTAGAGTAAGCCCAATTCATCTCGTCTCCCCAACGCAAGCTCAGTCGTCCCAGCTCATACCGAGCAGGAAGCTCTTCTGGATGTGCATGACCGAAGCCACGAACGCCTCGAGGTGGAAGATGACTTTGGAGCCGGTGCGCGTTCGGAGCTCGTAAAAAGCCGCCTTCTGGACAATTGCGGGTCGGACCTGGCTGTCCACCTTCTTGACGAGGTTGTCTGTGAGACACTTAAGGATGAGCGTTGGCGGAATGGCGTGCACCAGCAGCTCGTATAGCTTGGATCGGACAGCGAGGAGGTTTTGTGGAGATGGGTCGGAGAGGATGAGGTCTGCGGTCTTGGTGATGTAGATCTCCCAGTCCGGTTTGGCGATACCGATGCCGGCGGAAAGGTCGGGCGACTGCATGCGGAGCGCCTCGAGCACCAGCATGGCTTTGCGCAAGTTGCCGTTGCAGTCGTCGCAGATCTGCGTTTGCACCGCGTCCGGGATGGTGAAGCGCTCCTTCTTCGCAACGTATGTCAACACGGTACGCATCTGTGCGTTACAACAGTCTCATGTCAGTTCTTCGGCTCGCAATCGGCTGTACGGGGCGCGGAAAGGATCAAAGACCTACCTCATCGTCTGAAGGAGCTCCGACTCGGAGCAGCAAGCAACGCGATCGGATCGGCGCAATAATCTTGCTCGTGCTCGTTGCGCACAGCACCAGCCGCAGGTTCGCCATGTACTTCTCCATGGTCCTTCGCAGCGCGCTCTGTGCATCTCTGCTGAGCGAGTCAGCCTCGTTGATCACCACCACTTTGAACCTGTGTTTCGCGTTGAGATCGACATTTTGAGTCTGTGCGATCTCCTTGAGGATGTCCTGGATCACTAATCGGTCGTAGATCCCTGCATCTGATGGAGTCAGTTCGATGTGGTAGTTGGACGAGACAATGTTGACGTCGATTTTGCGATTCGAGGGTGTGACGAAGACGCGCTGGTCGATCTTGAGCTGTATCGCCGGGACGGGGAGGAAGAACAACGTTAGTCAAGTGAAGCAGACGCAGATGCGGTCTAGGAGCAGCGCAACAAACCTTGTAGGTACCGGAGCCGTAGAGCTCTCGTAGGAGACATGCGATGCGTGTCTTCTTGCCGGCTCCTGATGGTCCGTACATGAGGACGTGTGGGAAGTCTTCATGATCGGCCAACGACGAAAGGCGCTTCGACAGATCGTGGTGGTAATGGAGCTCCGAGAGGGCCTTTGGCCTGTACTTGTCGACGAACAGCATGGTCGTGAAAGGGTGTATGCGCTCAGACTTCGATGAGAGCAGGACCGACGAGCAAAGCTGTGGTGAGAATGAGGATAGAGATCGACAGAGGAAGGATAGGTGAGGTGAAGTGAGGAGCCAACACCTTCGAAGACGCCCTTCTGGGAATTTTGCGCTCAGTGTTGCGCTCGACAGACACGCGCGCAGCCGACGCTCGACGCGACTCTCATCTCTGTCACTTTACGCGCTTCGCCCGAGCCAACCTCCACACGATCGCGAGCATGCTCTCGCCCTTCCCTCGCCTCGAGCCATTTTCGATATCACATCACGGGCCACGCACGAATCACTCTGGGATGCCACAATCTGCGCAGGGCTTGCATTGAGCTGATTACAATGGAAAGTGACTACGAGGTGACATGAGAGAGTGCAGATCGTGCTGGCATAGGCGCCTCACGCGTCGAAGCGGTTTCCATACTTTAACCGCAAGGCAACGAGGTCGAGGTCCTCGGAAGACGAGGTCTCGTCCGTTTTGCTTGTGCCAGCGGACACAGTCGGACTCAGCGCCAGATCTTGAGCGTGATGCTCGCTTACATGCAGGCCGTTGGTGTCGTGGTGCATGGGCCCGCGTGTTGGGGCAGAAGCTTTATCGGCAGACGGCGCCACGTTGAAGGTGAAGGGAATCGGGTTGTGGCGACCAGGGTCATGTTCCTGGCCCTGCTTGCGCCCGCCGTCATTATGGCCGTTGCCGCCCTTCAAGCCCGACATTTCTGCAGGATGCATATCGTCTATGATGTCTTGCACCATGGCCACGTCTTCCCTCAGGATGCGAGCCTCGCCAGCCTTGGCCCTGTTTGCCCTCCTTTTCTTCTCGCTGCGCAGCTTCTCGGCAGCCTGCTTGACGATCAGTCGCGCTTGCGCCTGAGCCTCTTCCTGAGCTCTCCATGGCTCCTTGGACTTGGCGGCATGGCTTGCCTTTGCAGATGCGCGAGGCTCGTCATGGTCCATGTCCATGAAAGCTACGACGTCCGGAGGGATGCAGAGATCCAGGAGCAACGGCACATCGTCGAGCCTGGTCGGTGGCGGAGCCGCGCCACTGCCATCGAAGCCCAAGAATTGCAGAGCATGATTGAGCTCGCTCTGCCAGCGCTCGATAGATTTGCTCTTGATGTTTCGCGACGTGTTTCGGTCGATGATGAAGGGATCCTGGACCACCAGCTCGTCGCTAGCCCACACATCGGCCTCTGCGCCGTCATCCGATTGCTCCTCGTCCTCGTCCGCCGAGTCGAAAAGAATGTGCCTTGGCTGCGATCCCGGTCGACGTTTGATTGGCGAGCCGTTGGCTAGCGAGATGGCTTGCGTCTTTCGGTCCAATTGCGTGTAGAATTGCAAAAACGCCACCAGCATCTTTCCAAGCAGCCGATCAGCCCCGTCCGTGCTCGAGGGACCGGAAGCGCTCGCAAGCGATGCACCATCCGTCTGAGCCGCGATCTCGAGAGCCTTGGCGCGGTACGGGCTCGCGTCGATCTGGCTCGAAGCGAACGTGACATCATACTGCTTTGGAGCGGCGGCGGTCTGCTCTGCTCGCCAATTGCCGTTGGCGCCGCCACGTGCAGCCTCGTCGGAAGCAGCGGTGGATTTCTTCTCGTTCCTGCGCCTTGATCGCTTTGGCCTTGCGTAAATGAAATTGGGACGGATTCGCAGGCTCGCTAGAAGGGGCGGAGATTGGAGGTTGGGCAGCAGGCCCTCCATCTGGAGCACCTGCAGGGCCTTGAGTGCTATGGTGTAGCTGCTGAACGTCATGCTGCCGGATTTGCCGGCGGGGTCGTTGAGGTCGCGTTGCGAATACCAATGCTTGAGAAAGAAGATGAGCGGACGCACCAGGCCGGGTTGCAGGTCCGCATAAGCGCAGATGAGCTGAGAGTTGAAGAGGCCGAAGCGTTCGTTGATGTTGATGTCGGCGGGGATGCCGTGTTTGCTGTGCACCATCTTGACGATGGGCACGTTCGCTGCGCTGATGGGGTGGACAGGCGCGAACTTGTTTGAGTTTCGAAGTGCGTGCGCCACTTGGTGTACGCTGTACCAATCTGGCATCCCGGCAGAGTGGCGCACGAATCCTCTCGGGCTGACACAGAGATCTGGTGGGGTACCCACGCCGTATGGCCGGGTGGGATCCAGCAAGACGAGGTCCAAATCGGAGGATGCGGTGAGCAGGCCCGTCACGCTGGAGCCGAAGGCGGCCACCTTGAGGTTTTGGCCGGGCCACTTTCGATCGATGGCACGTTGGACGTCTGCAACGACCTCATCGCGGCGAAGATGCGCTGCAGCTGGCGGCCGCGAGTGGTTCCAGAATCCTCGAATTTGTCGACCTATGGCAAGGTAGGGATCGACGGCATCGACCGCAGGCAAAGCTGTGCTGTTCTCTGAGGATTTGGCAGGTTGAAGGTCCGAAAGCCACTTTCGGCAGGCTTGACGGTCTGATTCCACGCGAGCGCGCTGACGGTTCCTCTCTCGTCGGATCGCCGTGATGCCGTTTTGGATCTCTTGCTCTAGTGCTCGCCTTCTGCGAAGCTTGTCTTCCTCGTCTCGCTTGACCTGTGGCTGCGGCTGCAGTTGCGGGGGACGCGTGTTTTCCATGCTGAGTGCCGCGAAGCCATCATCGACCTGTTTCTGTATCTCCAGCTTTCTTCGCACCTTTTCTTGCTCCCGGAGCTTGTTGCGGCGATCCACCTCGGCTGCTCTGCGTGCTCTGTCTTCGCTGTCCAAGTGATGGCTTGGAGAGTCGATCTGCATCTGCGGATCGGGATTGAAAGCTCTCTTTTGTAGTGCAGCCCTTCCGTTCGCATCGATTGGGTCACCTCGGACGGCTGGATCGTTCCAAAGCTTGGCATCTGGGAGAGGCGCAGGAACGGGCGACCCTTGCTGATGATGGTCGCGGAATCGAGTGAAGGCGGGGTGCGATCCATGACCAAGCGTGCTCATCGGATCCATGCCCGAGAGAGCCGTGTGCGAGGAGATGGCGTGTGGGCTCCAATTGTGCGCGTGAGGTGTGAATGATGCTGAGGGGCCAGAAGAAGGAGGCGGCCGAGTCGCTGACGATGAATCGAGCTGGCCAAAATAGTTCTGTGAGGCGCTGAAGTCGATAGTAGGTGGACGTTCTGGCTCTTTCTGACTAGCAGAGTCCATGGCTGGTGGGAGCCCGTCCACGCCTCCGTGGCTGAGGGTAGCATTGTGGGTTCTGCTGCCCTCCCCCTGCTGCAGGTAGGCAAAGCCGTCCATGGCCAAACACTGCTGCTCCCCTGCGGTATGTTCTCGTTCGTCCGCCTTTGGAGTCTCGACTGCTGACTAGCACGAGAAGGCGTCGAGTCGTGAGAGCATGGAGGATTAGGTGGTCGGGAATGGTGTTGGAGAAGGTTGATGAGGGGGGTGGCAGGAGAAGCCTGCGCAGGCGCGCCGCCCCACTCTTGCGCATGCGCTGCAGGCTGAGCTGAGTTGCATGCGCAGAAGTCACGGGTGGAGGCTGCTCCACCCTTTGACGCGTCTCTCTGACACAACGCGGATTTCGGAAAAGGTCCTTCTCAAAAGCCTTCTCCGGCAATGATTCTGAGAAAGTTCTCTCAAAAAGACGGCAGCAAAAAAGGGGACGAAAAAGCGGCTGGAGGACAGGGCACAAGGCAATTCTTCGGAAGTCGGCCGACGCGGTTGACGTGGACCCCGCCCGCCTTCTCAGGCCTTGGGCAGGCTGCACTCGAGCGTGGTCCACCACACACAAGCCCCAACATCGTCTTCCCACACGCCAGGAGGGCCTTGCGATCTTCCAAGGCCCAGTCCCGCTGCACACGGCCGGCAAATTCGCTCGAGCAGAAGCGCAAGCCTTCCACTCGCGAAAGCTCTAGGGATATCGTTTGGCGCGTCAACACCATGGAAGGCTCGGTAGGAAACGGCGACATTGTGGCCACCACCAAATTCAAACCATCTTCCTCTTTGATTGCGGCACGGCAGAAGAAGCAGCAGGACAAAGTTGTCGACGACTGGGACGCCGAGAGCAGCGATGAGGACACAACCGAGGTGCATCCAAAAGATGCAGCAGAGTCGAGCACGGCGCAAGCGGACGTCTTCCGCGCATCCAAGGATCAATGGACAGAAGCGTGAGTGAGGCTTGCATTGTATCGACAGACTCAAGAACTGACGTGAAGCGTACGTATCGTCTACGCGCGGTCGTCCCGATGGCTCCTGCAGCAACTTACAGGCACCTGCAGCTGTTCCGCTTGTCGTCTCGGGTCCCGGCCGAACACTGCCCGGGTCTGCTTACGGTCAGCGTCTGAATGCCCACAGCACTCGCGAGAACGGGCCAGTGCCTTCGACACCATACGCAGGGAGCGATGCTACGGCCGAGCCGCCGCGGATCCTCCAACGGCCGAAGAATGTGGCTCCAGGCACACGCAGCGATGGAACCTCAGCGGGCATGTCCAATTCGTCATCCCAAGAGCGCAAGACGGTGGAGCAGCGCCAAGAAGAGTATCGGTTGGCTCGCGAGAGGATATTTGGCGCACCTACGAGCGCTCCTGGTGGGCTATCGAAGGGTCGCCCATCGAAGCCATCGCAGCGGGACGGAGACCAGGCCCGCACAGGACGATAGAGATCGCCGATTTAATATACCCCGACTGACCCCGTAGATTTGCTGAGACCGACACCTGGCCGCGTGCGTTCGAAATGGAGCGATGTTCTGCCGAGGGCCACCCGTGAGGTGTTGGATCGACGGGCGATGTTATACCGCTGGTGGCGACAGCAATGGACGAAAATCAATCTGACGCTACCATTCGGGGTGCGTTGATTCGCCAGCAGTCAGGCGCCGGACCTCGCGGCGGGACAGCCGGAAACTTTCGTGTGGGTATGGGGGCCCCGTTCGACAGGATCGACGTGGGCAGCAGCACTTGCCCCAGTTGACAGACGCTGGCAGCACACTGACGTCGAGCAGCGACGCGGCAGTGGGGTTCGAATCCAGGCCGGAATACACGCTCCAAGCTGAGGAGCGCATGGCGTCGGACCCGAGGCGAGCCAAGTTTGACGTTGGTTCGCATCGATCGGTGTTGCTTCCGCCTGTCGCTTGAAGCCGGAAAGCGACTATCGGGTGAAAGGAGGCTGTAATGGCCGCAGCTACAAATCGGGTTCAAATTTTGTATTCCCAGAGCGAGGCTGGATGTTCGCTTTCCGTCAGATCGATTTCTTCCGAACTGACCGGCAAAAAGGCACGCGCAACTGGTTCTCGGCGTTCACGAGCGACGGCAGCCGCGCGCCACGAAGCACCGGCAAAAAAAAAGTTTTTCTCCTTCTCGCTCCTAGCGCGGCAGTGCACTTGGCACCATCGGTGCTCCGTCAAGCGCGGCGCACCAGCTGCGATTCGAGCTCGCCGGCCTGTGACATTGTCACCATCCTCACTGCTGGGCTAAGAGAGGAATGTGTGTTGAATGTCGGTCGACGTGAGCTGTAGAAGAACTTTGCAAGACACACCGAGTCCCGGAACGCATGTGGGATGGACAAGATCGCACGCATCAGCCAGGGTGTGCAGCGTCGGAAGGCAAAGCCGCGCTGACCGCAAACGCCAGCTTGGCGCGCCGCCGCACAGACGTCGAGGAGGGAGCGAGCGAGGCAGGATCGAACTGCTGCTGGTGCGTTTCTGCTCCGGTCCTTCCCTATCCAACGCACGATCTCGCGCGTGCGGTGGGCACATCGCCAGTGTGTGATGTTGGTTCGAATTCTCTCGGTGCGCACCCGCTGCTTCTGCTGGCCGACGAAATTTCGTTTTCTTCTGCATTCGCCCGCCGCCTGCCTATCTGCTCGCTCACTTTCTCGCTCGCTCGCTCTGTGCCAGTGTGGCCTGCTGGCCATTGCGCGATTCGGTCGGCCGGTCGGACGGAGGGAAGAGGGAAGGGAGAGCAAAGCCTTCGCCCACCCAATCATCCGTCGCCGTGGCCGTCCACCCCTGGCCCTCGCCCGCGCGATCCCCTTGAAAAATACCTGCCTTCGGCGCATCCCTTCCTTCCTACTCCCACCTACCTACCACCTCTCTTTCGTAGTACAGGTAAGCATGCCTTGTCCCACGGCCGTCGTTCACCAACACGGCACTTCGGTGTCACACATGCTCGCCGAACCCCTTTCCAAAGCTTGCGCATCCACTGTCGCTGTCGTCGTCGAGATCACGAGCATACAAGTTTGGCCGACGTTTCGAGTGCCGACCTTCTTCCTCGCGCCCGAAATGTCGTCGTACCGCTGTTGAGACGTCCACTAGGCATGGCTCGCGCTATGTCTAGCATCTCCATCATCAGCGTGTATCCTTGGATTCTTGAGATCGTCGCTGCCGAACGCGATCGTCGCTGCTTGGTTTGGGTTTCGGTGGACTTGTCGTGCACCCTACAATCTCCTTGTCGTGACAGCTAGCTGACGCCAATCCTTCCCTTCCTTCCCTTTGCCCACCACAGTCAAAATGGGTACCGTCGCTGACCCCGCTAAGACCAAGAAGACCATGAGTGGCTTCGCCACCGACTTCCTCATGGGTGGTGTTTCCGCCGCCGTCTCCAAGACGGCTGCTGCCCCCATTGAGCGAATCAAGCTCCTCATCCAGAACCAGGATGAGATGATCAAGCAGGGCCGTCTCGCCGCCCCCTACAAGGGCATTGGCGACTGCTTCGTCCGCACCTACCAGCAGGAGGGCATGGTTTCGCTCTGGCGTGGTAACACCGCTAACGTCATCCGTTACTTCCCCACCCAGGCGCTCAACTTCGCCTTCAAGGACTTCTTCAAGTCGCTCTTCGCCGTCCCCAAGTCGGCTCCCTACTGGAAGTCGCTCTCGGCCAACCTTGCCTCGGGTGGTGCCGCCGGTGCCTCGTCGCTCCTCTTCGTCTACTCGCTCGACTACGCCCGTACCCGTCTTGCCAACGACGCCAAGTCGGCTGCCAAGGGCGGCGGAGACCGCCAGTTCAACGGTCTCGTCGACGTTTACCGCAAGACCATCGCCTCGGACGGTATCGCCGGTCTCTACCGTGGCTTCGTCCCCTCGGTCGTCGGTATCATTGTCTACCGTGGTCTCTACTTCGGCATGTACGACTCGCTTAAGCCCGTCCTCCTCACCGGCTCGCTCTCGAACAACTTCCTCGCCTCGTTCCTCCTCGGCTGGGGTGTTACCACCGGTGCTGGTCTTGCTTCCTACCCCCTCGACACCATCCGTCGTCGCATGATGATGACCTCGGGTGGCAAGGTCCACTACAAGAACATGTTCGACGCCGGCCGCTCCATCGTCGCCGCCGAGGGTGTCTCGTCGCTCTTCAAGGGTGCCGGTGCCAACATTCTCCGTGGTATCGCCGGTGCCGGTGTGCTCTCCGGTTACGACAAGCTCCAGGAGGTCCTCTTCGGCAAGGTCTACAAGGGCGGCTCCGGTTAAACGGTCCCCTGCGTACTCTTCGCTACTCCTCCCCCTCCCTTCTGTGCAGTCGGCCCGGTCCTTTCCCCGATGCCGTTCTCCATGGAATGAAAACTCAGTTTCTAGATCTGACTTTTTTTACGAGTGTGTGCCGTGTGCGTGTTGCCCCGGTGAGGATATTCTTTCGTGTTCATATCCATAGTAACGTCGTACCGACTCAGAAAACCGAGGTTGTGCGAAGGTCAGAGCAGGCGAAAGGGAATACTGATGCGAATGCGGATGCGGGTAGAATACAGATGCGACGATGGCGGAAACGGTTGGGGATGCGGAACTGGAGCTTGCAGAAAGAATAGTGCTTCAACGATGATTTGAGCGCTGAAGGCGGTCGAGCTCGCGCTGTGCTCTTAGCATGGCGTTCTCGTCGCGGAGGCGCTCCATCTCGGCGCGCAGCATCTTGACCTCGGCACGAAGTTCGAGCACGGCCTCGCTCTGCTCCGACTCTTCGGCCTTCTTGACCTGCCGTCGCATGCGCTGGTACTCGACGTTCCTCTGTGCGCGTCGACGTTGAGCTTCGCCCGGCTCGAGCACAGGTTTGCGGCCACGCTTGCGTGGGACTCTCCGCTCTGGCTCGGACTGCGGTGCACTTGCCGCAGGGACAGATTCGACTCCTGCGCGGGTGTCGCTGTGCTCTACGGTGGGTAGACTCTCGTTGACTTCGCCAACAGAAGTGCTCGCGTGGGTCGAAGACTCCCTTGCGGACGGTCGATCCGCTTCCGCAGTGAAGGAAGGAGGGCGCTGAAATAAGTGTGCGTGCGGATGCGGGTCGCTTTCTCTGTACGATCCTCGCCGCGCAGCGTCGGCAGGCGTCTGAGCTCCCGACGGCGTGCCCGAGTGGGACGCAGCAACGGCCGCAGCTGCAGCGCGAGACTTTTCGGAAGCGACAACATCGCGAACCGCCAGCGACCACGCCGAGGGCAGAGGCAGGTCTGGATTGAGATCCGGGTTGAAGTCCGGGTCATCCTCGTCCTCGTCTTCAAAGTCAAGGTCGGCAAAGTTGAGCGGCCGGTATGCATCCTGCGCAGGGATGCTGAACCCGGCTCCTGTTTGATCCGTCTGCGGATCAGAGCGGCCGACGGCGCTACCAGAGGCGATATGCGGAACAACACTGGGTTGCGCAAACTGATAGTCTGAAGGGGCGAAGACTTGCGCAGCTTGACCTTCCGAGCTTTGCCGTTGGTTGCGCTGCTCCTGTTGCCGCTGCTGCTGTTCCATCAGGGTCTGGAGCAGCGCCGTTAGATCCTGCTCGCCGACGGGACGGCGTGGAACCTGCTGATCCTTGCCCAATCGAGCGATCAGCGCTTGGATGAGCGGCTGAAGCGCCGACAGCTCGTTCTTGTTCCGCAGGGACGTAGAGCGGGATGATGCAGCGTGAGAGGGGCCTGCGTGGCTCGGCGTCTGTGCTGGGCTGCTCTGTGGATGCGCAAAGGGCGATGGCGCAAGCTGAGATCCAGGCGTCGCCTGGCTCGCCCATCCGATGGAGTCGGAGGATCCGAGTACATGCGTGAGCATCTGGATCATGGCAGCGTAGAATTCGGCATCGTCGGCTCCACCCGCTGGCGAGCGCCCGTCGACACCAAGCGTGCTCGTCGGTTGAGCGGATAGAGAAGCTTGAGGATAGCTCCGCCGTGTGAGCCAGTTGGGATCCAGTCGCTCGAGAAACTTGAAGGGCGACTCGTCGTCGTCTTCGTCCGCATCGACGTCTCCATCCTCGTCGTCTTCGTCTTCATCGTCGTCGTTGTCATCGTCGTCATCCTCGTCGTCATCTTCAGACTCGTCGTCCTCCTCGTCTTCATCTTCCTCGACGAGGTCCTCGTTCTCGTTTACGCTGTATGTTGGGCGGTCATTGGTCGTATCATCGCCTTGGCCGCGTATGCCTCTCCCACTTTTGCTGCCGCGCGATGCTGCGGTCCCCGCCGCACGCGCTCGAGGTGCCCTTGCTCGTCCGCCGCCTGCGGCTACCATAGGTGACGGCTATGACATGCGATGTTTCGCTGAAGATGCGATTGTGGTACGGAGGTGAGGTGAGGAAGGGAAAGGTGGCTGTCAACCCGTTCAAATCAACGCATGACGCGAAGATGCAGCCAGACGCGTCTCTGTCGAGGTGTTGGACTGCATCTGGAGCCAAAAAAGAGTCCTACGGGGATTGAACCCGCGACCTGCAGAAACCACAAAGGTGTCCTTCGACTGGTGCCGAAGTCTGCCGCTCTACTGCTGAGCTAAAGACCCTAACGACCAAACTGATGGGCGGTGTGCAGCTATATATCGTTACATTCGGGGGACTGCGTCTCGGTTTTTCCTTTTTTTCTCTTTCCTTTTTGTGTGCTGCGGGAGATGGGTTGCGCACCAAAACCCGGCGAGGTGGAAACATCACTTCTGCTCTCTTCCCACCACCATCAAAGCCTCGAAGCTGGACGGCAGCAGCGTTTCGGCTCACCCCAAATCTTCTTCTCGTTGCCTGTGCTCTACGGCCTGTGTACGCTTGCTGTGCGGGCGCCAGATCGCCATCAGCCGCTTCCGTCCGATCGCCCCTTCCACTATCCCCTTTTCCTCTCCTTCCGCATCCCCTTCCTTTGAGCATCCTGCCCTTTAAAGAGTCCATTAGATGATGAAACCCACATCTTCTGTGACGGGACAAACTGGGCTACAGCAGCGAACTTCTTCATGCGACCTCGTGTCGTTGCATCAACCTTGTCATAACTATCCGACTCGTTCCTCTTCTGTGGACGACTCGGCTGAACGACCTGGAACATTCTTTCTCGCCTCGTCTCCTGTCTGTGTGTGTCAACCTGTCGAGCATTCTTTCAATACATCAGGCTTGCTCTGCTTTCAGCGCGATCAGACTGTGAAGATAAAGACTTTGAGCGAGTGTCCGAGACACAGGCTGATAGGCTCAGCGTTCCGAGTCAAAGCTTGATTTGTTCAGTGAAGCGGAGCAAGGAGTCTCGAGAGCAGACAGGCGTGATGGTAGTCGGTGATTCGTTTTGGAGGCGATCACGAAACGTAGGGATATCCCTTGAGGGACCTCTTTGGCTGGCAAGCTCACCTGTCGAGATGGCTGAAACGACTCCCGGCTGAACATGGACGGGGAGAGGAGGGCATTCCGCACTCCCGAATTTAAACGTGTCGGAAGCCGGAAGAGGTTCGGCTCGGGAGAGCGACCCTGAAATCACGGCAACATGGCGGAGTGTCCGTGCGGTGACTCGCTCCACTCCGCATAGCATCACCGTTCCAGCTGCCTTTACTTTGTTCGTCTCGCACTCGTATATGCTCGGCCTCCAGTGAGCAGAGCTGGCTGCTCTCTACCATGCCTCCCAAATCCAAACCTCAAGTCAAAGCAGCCGCCTCGCATTCCGACGCGGCGCCGTCTGCTTCGCCAGTGTCTGCGGCCTCCCCGCCCCGTGCTCAAGCTCCGCGAGAAAGCGCTGCACTCGCCTCGCTCCCGCACATCGAAGTCAAGCCTCAAAAGGCCTGTGTGCTATGTCGCCGCTCCAAGGTCAAATGCATCCACGATGGAGCTCCGCCCTGCAAGCGTTGCAAAGACACCAATCAAGAAGCTCAGTGCAAGTTCCGTCTACGAGCGGACGACGAGTCGTGGCGCGAGAGGACCGATGATGTCCTGACGAGGTTGGGCGAGAGCGTCGAATGGCTTGTGCAACAGCAGCAGAGGCAGCAGCAACAGCATCAGCAGCAGCAACCGCAGCAACACCTAACCCACGATGACTACCGTCGGTCCGATGCGATGGGTTCCAGCAGCTCCCCGATGTCTGCGCCTTCCCCTCGCAAGACGCAAGCACATGCTGCTCTCTACCGACCGCCGCCTCCCTCGATGCGGGCCGCGAACGCTGCTCACAATCGTACAATGGTGGGAACACCGGAATCTGACCCCTTGCTGCAACACAACCCGACAGCCTATCACAATCGACCATCATCCACAACGTATCTCGGCTTCGACGGTGCTGCAGGTTTGTTGAGCCCAGGCGACTCGCATCCGCGCAGCGCCTCATCCCCTTCGTCCTCCAATCTTGGGTCAACGACTCGGCCTTACCGTTCCCCGCCTTCCAACGCACAGTCGTTCCGTCCGCTTCGCAATCCATACCCTCCGTCGCCCCCGCTGCCTACCTCGACCCACGGCGCCCTGCCGCCCTACCCGACTAGCGCGTCAATACACTCGTCCGTCCCGGGCCGCTTTGGTCCGGAACCATCAGCTCCTCGATCCAAACGCTCCGCAAATGCGCGGCATGAGCACCACGTGCCGAGCCTCGAACCCGGTCAAACCCGCCCTTCCTCGTTGATCTATGCTGCTCAGACGCACGACCACATCGTCGAGCCGAGGCAGCCTTCCGCTCCGGCCCAAGAGCCAGCATTCGACTCGCCTTACGCTGCGCCCACCAATCGCATCGGACGAAACGATCCTCGGCTCACGGTCATCTCCATGGGTCTTGTGTCGATGGAGCATGCGCGTCACCTGTTCAAGTTCTTTGCGAGGTACTTGCAACCTCATTGCTTCGGATTTCCGGCCTATCCGGCCAACGAACAAATGACGCCACTCATCATCGCATGCATCCTCATGATCTCGGCGATGCACGAGCCCAACTCCCGCCTACTATTCGAGCGCCTCCGGCACGAGGCCTTCTCATCGCCTCTCTTGCTCGATCAGCCCATCGATCGCTCGGCTCCCCTCGATCCGGAGCTCGGAATCGGTGTCGAGGAGATCACGGGCGCTTGCATCGCCGCGTGCTGGCTCGGAGGGCAGACCGCCTTGTCTGTGGCCCGCTTGGCTCGCTACTGGGCTATCGGGTACCTCGAGCACTTTGAAGTGCGCTCCGCACAGACGCTCGGCGAGTGGATGACCATTTTGCCGCCTTTCCGCCAAATCGACCTCGTAGGCAAATTGCGCATCTGGCTCATGTCGTACATCACCGAAGCGCAGCAGGCTGTGATCAACGACACGCCGAGCTTATTCCCAACCAACGATCCTGCGCATTACTGCCAAGGCCTTCTCAATGCCAGCAATCACAGCGTCGAGATTGCCGAGTCGCTCGCCAAGACCGAAGGCTCTACCGATCCCAATCAGCCGCTCAAGGGCAGTAGCGGCACACCCAACTCGACCCACTCTTACTCCGCTGCCGCCCCTGCAGCGTACAATGACGGAGCGGGAGGGATCAGCTCGCTGGTGTCCGACCGTCAGCTGGTAGCGCACGCGCGCATGATGTCCATTCTGCTCGCAGCTCGAGATATGCACCGCTCGGCGCGCGCTGCTGCAGCTTCGGCTGGCGACCCGTCGCGAGGATCAAACGGGTCCACATCACGGCCAGAGGTAGCGTCCAAGGATGCCTCACAGATGGTGGAGCAATGGCGGGAGTGGCTCGAGGAGCTGAATCGGTGGCGATTGCTTACGTCACAACATTCCGACCTTTCGGACAGTTCGTTGGAGTCGGTCGACCTCTCGCTCCTCTACCACCTCTCTCGCACGTTTTTGGCATCTCATCCGCTCGATCCCGATGTTGGCATTCTGGACGAGACACAGCTCGCACTCAGGGCCGCTTCAAACTCGAATCCACCCAACTTTTCGCGGCTCGCCATCGCCCAACTGCGCACCATCTCCACCGCAAAGCACTCGGCTCTCTTTGCGCTCAAGCTCGCCACCACCGAGTTTGGCGAAAAGCTGTCGTATCTTCCGCAGTTCTACCACTGGCTGCTGGGCCATGCTGCCGGCCTGCTGCTCATGCTCGTGCAGCGTCGAGAGACCTTTCTCATGGCCAAGGAGGCCGATTCGCTGCTCGAGGTCACCGAGAAGTTCGTCCAGCTCTACGTCTTCCGCATCACAAGTCACTCCTTCCATTCCGCAGTGGGCGACAGCGGTGTCGAGCAGAACTTCCAACGAGGTGGCGTCAAACGATCCGCCTCGGCTGCTGACTTGCGCGCAGATGACCAGCAAGAGTCTGGTCGACCGCGACTCAACAACAATGCCGGGACTGATGCAGACTATCCACAAGACGGCGCGAGCGACCCCTTGAACTTTCAGTGGCCCTTCATGTCGGGCTTTCCGACCTCCGCTTCGGCTCCTTTCGCTGTCAGCGGGAGTGTACCCACGGCCTCGCCAAACCCGATCCTGCAGCAGCAATCTGCCCATGGCAATTCCGCCGAAAAGCATCCAGCGCTTGCCAACGCACAGGCCCTGGCCCGCGCGCTCTACCTCGTCAAGATGCAGGTTCAGTCTCTCCATGTGCGGATCTAGTTCAGGCTCTCCAGGTGCGGATCTATTCCGGACCCCGCAAGTCAGCTGGACATGTGTACGCGGGTAGCAAGCACGTGATTTTGGAATGTGGAAGTGAAGACGAATCGGTATTTCCGCAAAGCGACGGAGTGATGACTTGGATTAGGTTTTAGGTTGAGGTTGAAGGACGAGGGGTGAGCTACGCTGGAACTGGGCTGAGATGAACCGGGTCAGACAGATGTATCGACCTGTGAGTGTAGGTGCCCGAGCAGGAGAGAGTTGCCGTTGCTGCCCCTCTCGATGCGCACGGCGGGCTCGGCTGGTGTCATCAATGTCGCTGCTACGCTCTTTCGCCATACGGCTTCGGCTGCCCAGAGACGTCGAGTTGAGACCACTTGCTGGGCACGCGGATGGACCCGTCAAAAAGCCGAGCGTGAGGTGTGTGTGCTATGTGACAGACCCTGAGCCGGTCGCGAGATAGTGTACGCCCTGCTTTGTGCGATGCGCTCCGGCCTGTGCGATGCGTTACGGACTGGCTGGTGCGGTCGTTGGAGGCCCTACGTTGGCCTCTCTCCTTCGTTATCATCATATCGCAAGCAATACGTTATATTTTATCAAGCATACTATCGAACAAAAGTAAGTCTTGGCGGCTCGAGGAGCGATGCGAGTGCGAGTGCGAGGGCGTGGACTGACGGCCGTGTCTTGCTTTGCAGTGTCGTCCGGCCGCATCAATTTTTTCCCCGGCTCGTCCGGCAAATACGTCGTCCCCGTCGTGACGATGAAGGTCAAGGCCGCCCCCAAGAACGACGCCGGACCCCCTCGCCCCCCGCCAGGAACGCGCTGCCGGCGCACAGGCGCACCAGCGCGCAGACGGGCGCCAACCCGCCGGCCAAGCCGAGCCTACGGCTCCTTCGGCGGCGCCCATCGCGAGGAACAGGCCCCCCGCTCCGCCGCCCAAGCCACGTGCGACAATGGACGAGCGTCGCCCTGCGCAGCGCGCTGCTACTGCTGGCGATGCTCCCGCGGCCGCCGCCTCCACGCCGCTCAGCAACGAAGAGTGGCCTCCGCTGCCGTCGCCGCAGGTGCAGCGCGCCCCTGCCCGCCCCTCCGCGCCAACGCCGACGCCATCCCCGGCCCCGCCAACGCCGACGCCATCCCCGGCCCCGCCTCGCCCGCCTCGCCCGCCTCGCCCGCCTCGCCCCCCTCGACCCGCCTCCGCCTCGGCCTCCGCACCCTCGCCATCGCTGCTTCTGCCGAGCAGCCTCGGCTAGTGACAGCGCTCGCCTTCAGCAGGCGCGCGGACGAGGCGCCGCGAGGCTCGCGTCGCCACGGATCCACAGCGAGGGACGCGGTCTGCGAGGTCTTGGGCCTGCCTCGCCGCGAGTCGAGCCCCGTCCGCGAGGGACCATAGCGAGGCGAGGGCTCGATGGCCTCCGACATCGCTCGTGTTCGCCTGTACGTCCGCGTGCACATGGTCAACACGACGGCCGACCGGACTACCAGGTCGTCGCCGCGTTGCCGCCGGCTTCTTGCGCGACGACCTTGGCAAAAAGGTCAAGGACCTCTCGCTGCATTTCCACACGCAGACGGAGGCCGACCGAGCGATGCCGATCTGGCTCGGCATCATCAAGCGCTTTTGGCAGGAGCCGACTACCGCGAGATGCACGAGATGGTCAAGAGGGTCATCTACCGTCGAGAGGTCGAGGAGCAGCTGGCCGACGGCGATACGCGCTTCCACTTTCAGAACGACGCGATCGCCGGGTTCCTGCATCAACGACGGTGCACGCTCGCGACGATGGGCGTCTGCGTCGTGCGTGTTAGCGCTCCGTGCGCCGGCTTTCGGCGCGCCTCGGGTCAAGCGCCGAGATGGAGGAGCATGCACCCTCCATCGTCTCCATCAGCGCGGATCGGCAACGGATGCCGATACAGGGGTGCACAGCGAGCTTGGCCCTCGCTGTACACGCATGTTTCAGTTTCTTAATCTCTGATTTAGCTCCGTAGCTCCTGAGTCTCAGTCTGCGGCCCGTATGTACGTAGCTCCCAACCACTACAGTCTTTACCCATCTCAGTGCAGTTGTTCCTATCAGCTCCCATTCAGCGTGCAAGCAGCCGACCAACAGCAACAGTGCGGCACATCTGCGCCGACTGCAAGCGACTCACGCCGTGCGCCCGCCTCATCTCGACGTCCAAGTGCCTCGCGTGCTACGTCCGGGCCTGGGGCTTCATCTCGCGTCGAGACACGCTCGACGACTCGATCGGCCTCATGCGCAAGAGGGACGCCAAGCGAGGCCGGGTCGCCCAGCTCGACGCCGACCAGATCGCCGAGCTGCCCCGGTCTTCGATTCCCATGGCCCCCGCCCGGCACGACGAGCGTCACCATGGCGACAACCGTGTCCTGTGCGAGGCCTTGGATGTCCTCTTTGGCGCCGACTGGCCCGGCCCCGCCCCAACTGCCTCCTCCGCCACCGCCGCCTCCTCCTCCACCGCGGCCACCGCCGCCTCCTCCTCGACCGCCACCCCCTCCGCTTCCGCCTCGACCGCCTCCGCCGCACCGACCGTCCGCCCCGCCCACACCGCCGCCTCCCCCTCCGCCGCCCGCCCCGCTACGCTCCCACCGCTCACGCCCCTCATCGCCGCGGTCCTCACCGCCTCCTCCGATCCGAGCGCGCTGGCGGTGGCCGAGACGGACCTGCTGCAGACGGCCCTCTCGGTGCCGTTCAGCCTCTTCCTCAACCTGCAGGAGAGGCTCGCAGCGCTGGCGCCCAGCGTGGACCTCCGCTTCCAGCACGACGCAGTCCACGCACCCGACACGTGCTGGATTGTGCCGTACTGGTACAACCACGCCAAGCGCGAGGGTCTCGGCCTCCTCGCCGAGCTCAACATCCTCGGCGCGCAGCTGTGCCACTCGGCGGGCGGAGCCGTCGACGCCTGGCCGACGCTGCAGGCCATCGGCGAGCTCAGCGGCCGCCTCCTCCCCCTCGACGCCGCCTCCGCCTGCTTGAACAAGGGCGGCGACGTCGACCCCGACCAGCGCGGCCCCATCGTCGCCGTCGAGGGTGTGCTGCACGGAGGCGCGTCCTCCCGCAACGCCGCCGTCGAAGCCCTCGCCGACCTGTCCAATCGGTACATCTTCGACGCGGGCAGTCGGCAGTGCCCCAAGGCCGAGGAGCTCGCCGTGTGGGAGGCCACCCGGCCGCACATCGCCACCTTCCTGCGCGAGTTCCTCGAGCCGTACAGGCGGCGTCACCCCGTCGCGCTCAGGCTCAATGCCGACGGGTTCCCAACGCTCATGCTGCCGGCCTCGACGTCGACATACGACGTCTGCGCGTTCTTGAATAACCGGTCGTACCGCGCTGTCCTCAGCTGCGACCGCAAGAATCGCGCCGGCCTGGACGACGACAGCGACGACGACGACGACGACGACGACGACGAGCAGTCCGGCTCGTGCATGGGGCCCTCGGCGGTGGCGGCCTACATGCTCATGACCTCCCCTAGGCCTTCCCTGCCTCCTCCACCCGCGTCGACCCGACAAGCGCTCGCTGCCGACTCGGCTTCGACACCGACACGCCGCAGTACGGCGACTGGAAGCCGCACAAGCTCAACGCACGCATGGAGCTCTGGAAGAGCAACTGGCTCATCTCGAGCTTCCACTTCTCCACCCTCGTCGCCATCCTACAATCGAAGTGCGACGGTCCACATTGTGAGAAAGGGCAGTGTATCTCTGGCTCGTGAAAAGACTGTGCATGTAAGGAAAGTATCCGTTGGTCTCCTTTCGTCAACATCATCGTACCTCGGGCAATAATTTTACTCTCGAGCACCTCTGCGAAGAAAACGCCTTACGAAGAGTGAATTGATGTGCTCGAGGAATGAAGCGAGTGTTGTGAAAGCGAAGAACGTGTGAGACAAGTGGCCGGTATCATTGCAGTGTCTCAATCCAGGAGCTCCGACTTTCTTTGACGCGCGATGGTTCCGGTACGCCTGCCGTTTCGCCGCGGCAGGGGCCTATGCCGTGTCAGACTAAGGAGATGGACATCAAGCAAGGGGGTTCTTGCTTCGCGGAAGCGCAAGAGCCCCCTGAAGCGCTAGAACGCCTCGAGTGCGTCCTGCCTGAAGACACGACTCGCTCCTGCAAAGCCTCAAGAGCGGAAGGAGCGGCAAGAAGAGGTGCCTCTTCGATAGTGTCCGGCAAGCTCCGCCTTCCTGAGGAGCGCCGTGATGACTCTTCGCCTAGTCATACAATTACTGTACTCATGTCTTGGCCAATACGCATGCTGTTGGCGATCTCGTGCATGCTGCCAACGTCACCACTGATGAGATCAGTCACAAAATAATCGACTTCTGCTCAGTCGGTGGTGGCGCTTGATGAGAATTTCAAATACGAGGCAAAGATGATGTCCGTGATGCCTACGATCTTGCACAAAGTTCGCCCTCATGGTCGACTGCTTTCGATCATAGCAATGCGGCGCGATTTGGGCGAGCAATCTTCACAATGTTGGTCTCACTAGTATCAACGTCATCGAGCCGGTGCACGGAAAGCTGGATCAAGGTTGAAATATGGGCACTCTACATTAACACATCACATGAACCGACAACCGCGGCAAGACGATACACTTCTCAATGAATGTCATCGAACCGTCTTCGTCGATCCGTCTTCGTCGAAAGTCACACAGCTCATCACTCGATACTACGATACTACTCACTAACACTACGAACATCACGAACATCACGAACGTCAGAAGGCTCTTCGCAATCTACTTCATTGATTCAGGGAAACAACGAACTTGACTACAAAGAAGGGGGAAAGAATACGAGGGTTTGGGACTTTGACTCCGCGTGCAAACCGTTGGAAAAACGCGGGCGAAAAGAGGTTTTGCTTGGGTCAACCGGGACCGGAAAGAACGGTCGACTCGAGCCGGGTGCCTGCCTGCGAAGAGACGATGATGGCGAGTAGCCGTCACCTTACTTCTTCTTGGAAGCCTTCTCTGCGGCCTTGGTGGTCTTACCGCCCTTGCCCGAGGTCTTGTTGACCTCCTTGATGACACCGACAGCGACGGTCTGGCGCATGTCGCGGACGGCGAAACGGCCAAGAGGGGGGTACTGCTGGAAGGACTCGACACACATGGGCTTGGTGGGGACCATGTTGACGAGGGCGGCGTCACCGGACTTGATGAACTTGGGGTTGTTCTCGATGGACTTGCCGGTACGGCGGTCGATCTTCTCGGTGATCTCGTTGAACTTGCAGGCGATGTGGGCGGTGTGGCAGTCGAGGACGGGGGCGTAGCCGTTGCCGATCTGGCCGGGGTGGTTCATGACGATGACCTGGGCGAGGAAGGAGGCGGCCTCCATGGCGGGGTCGTTCTTGGAGTCCGAGCAGACGTTGCCGCGGCGGATGTCCTTGACCGAGACGTTCTTGACGTTGAAGCCGACGTTGTCACCGGGGAGACCCTCGGCGAGAACCTCGTGGTGCATCTCGACGGACTTGACCTCGGTGGTGACGTTGGAGGGGGCAAAGGTGACGACCATGCCGCCCTTGATGACACCGGTCTCGACACGGCCGACGGGCACAGTGCCGATACCGCCGATCTTGTAGACGTCCTGGAGGGGGAGACGGAGGGGCTTGTCGGTGGGGCGCGAGGGGGGCTCGATGGCGTCGATGGCGTCGAGGAGGGTCTTACCAGAGACCTTGCCGGCCTTGGTCTCACGCTCCCATCCCTTATACCAGGGCATCTCCTTGGTGGGCTCGATCATGTTGTCGCCGTGCCAGCCCGAGATGGGGACGAAGGCGACCGACTTGGGGTTGTAGCCGACCTTCTTGATGAAGTTGGAGGTCTCCTTGACGATCTCGTTGAAGCGGTCCTCGGAGTACTTGGTGGTGTCCATCTTGTTGACGGCGACGATGAGCTGGCGCACACCGAGGGTGAACGAGAGGAGGGCGTGCTCACGGGTCTGGCCGTCCTTGGAGATACCAGCCTCGAACTCACCGGTACCACCGGCGATGATGAGGATGGCGCAGTCGGCCTGCGAGGTACCGGTGATCATGTTCTTGATAAAGTCACGGTGACCGGGGGCGTCGATGACGGTGACCATGTACTTGGGGGTCTCGAACTTCCAGAGAGCAATGTCGATGGTGATACCACGCTCACGCTCAGCCTTCAGCTTGTCGAGAACCCAGGCGTACTTGAAGGAACCCTTGCCGAGCTCGGCGGCCTCCTTCTCGAACTTCTCGACGGTACGCTTGTCGATACCACCGCACTTGTAGATCAAGTGACCGGTGGTGGTCGACTTACCGGAGTCGACGTGGCCGATGACGACGACGTTAACCTGTTGGGAGAGAGAGTGCGGGAGTGAGGGTCAGCAACGGATGCTTTGTGGCGCTGCTTTGCCTTTCGATCATGTCTTGTCGCCACGTTGCCACCGGACACAACCAGGACGACGACGACCGCTCGAATCGTGGTGATGACGGCGGCAGCGTTGGCGACGATGATGATCAAGGCGGTGGTGTGGTCTGATACTTACGTGAGCCTTCTCCTTACCCATTTTGGATGATGTTTTTGTTTTGTGTTACGATACGATGTATGAGGGAGGAAGGAGAGATAGCGACGAGCGCCTTCCGCCTTTATTCAGTTTGGCCCGCCAGCGCTCTCAGACTGCGCTGCTGCACACGAGGGGGGCCGCTGGGCTGACGCTCGAAGAAAGGGAAACTCCCCCAACGCTGCTGCGCGCAGGCAGAGAAAATTTTTCTTGTGGGCGGCGAAGCGAATTTTTGACTGGTCTGCTGCCTCGAACGTCATTGGCGCAAAGACGGGAGCGGCTCGACCGACAGGCTGCGCTGAATTTGGAAGAAGCGCAAGGACCAATGAGCGCTGAAGTGTCCTCTCGCCTGGCCACGTCTGCGCCTTGGGCTACACTGCTCCTTTGCCACTCGTCCACAGGCCTGATCGTCTTCTCACTTCTTGTAGTCCAACTTGAAGGCAGAATTCAGATCTGTTTGTAATGCCAACTACAAACGTCTTCAAAAGCAGGTCCTTGCAGCTACATTCCGTTCGAAAAGGCGCCCGCCTTGCCTCGAGCTCATCCCTGATCCGCACTGGAGGGCAAAGTTGAGAGCAGCTGCGCACGTTCCTCCGACCAACTTGTTCTGGCTCGGTCGGATCGGTAGATCCTTCCTGCGCCGTCAACATGTAGATCAATCTGTGCTTCAGCTTGTGCTACCTCGGGTACCCAGCGAGAACTCCGTCGATCTGTGCATCTGTCCTACATCT
This sequence comes from Moesziomyces parantarcticus, assembly GCA_023212605.1. Classification (NCBI taxonomy): domain Eukaryota; kingdom Fungi; phylum Basidiomycota; class Ustilaginomycetes; order Ustilaginales; family Ustilaginaceae; genus Moesziomyces; species Moesziomyces parantarcticus. The sequence continues at coordinate 90,067 of JALCCF010000014.1, read as the reverse complement.
TGGGCTGTCATGACTCACAAGAAGGAGCCGTGTGAGGCGTGGGCGGGAGTGTCTCGAAGAACAGCCAGTTGCCACGTCCAAAGAACCGACTGCGGCAACGGATTCGCTAATTTCGGATGCCACACCAGAGCACAGGCCAAGTTGCGCACGCACTGTGACCGCACTCGGTCCAAAGCCACAAATACGCCTCTGCGCGTTGCAGACTGCATTTTTAGATTTCAAACTGCTGCACCTCTCCCGGAGCAGGGCTTGCAGATGTCGCGGCGCTGCTTGAGCTGAGCTGAGCCACCGCAAGAACCGAGGTTCGACACGCTGCAGACGCACGTCCAGTTCCTGTGGCGCAGGTGGATCAGCTCGGACGTGACGGTCGCCGCCCTTGCGACCAGCAGACGGACCGTCGCCAATCCCCGATCCATCCTCCCGCTGCTCACATCAATCGGGTGTGCTCAGCGCTCCTCTTCACCAACTGCCTCCTCGACGTCAATGCGCTCAGACGCTACAATTCCAGAAGATGGTGCTTGACAGTGGCATACAGTAAGAAGACGCGGAATTAGGCGCGCTGCCCATATCACATTTCGTACAGCACCGTTGCAACTCGCTCGATGGCTGCGTGATCTTAGTTGTCGTTCTCCTCCTCATCCTCGTCTTCGTCGTCCCAAAGATCCGCATCGCCGTCGCCATCGCCATCGTCGTTGGGTATACTGGATCGGCCTGGAGCCGATCCGCTTGTTGCTGGCTGAGCCAAAGATGCGGACGATGGCGGACGGTTGCGACTGGCGGGCAAAGCGGGAGGGGGCATTCCACCATTCGGTGCCGAGCCATGCGATTCATTCGCGGCGATGTTCGTGGGCATGTGCCCGGACGACGACGACGTGACTTGCTGCTGTCGCTGCCCACCTCCTTGTTGTCGTTCGGTTGAGCGGTTGGCAGTGTCGTCCTCGTCTTCGTGGGGCTGCCCCGTGGCCTCAGAGGCAGCGGCCCCGTGGGAAGAAGAGGCAGCTTCTTGCGCTGCTTCCGCTGCAGCAGCGGCGGCCAGATTCGCCTCCTTGCGTTCCTTTCGCGTTTGCTTGATCTCTGCAAGCTGGTTCCGCTTCATGTCGCGCTCCGTCGTGAGCTTGCGCAGCGCCTGCTGATGTCGGTTCTTGATGATCAGATTCATCGTGCCGTCGACGTCGCTCTGCTTTCGGCGCACCAGTGTCTCGAGCTCCCTGCACTCGGCCTCCAGCTGCGCCTCGCGGACACGCTGCTCCTTCTCCTCGTCGTTCTCGTCCTCTTCATCGTCATCCTCGTCGCCGCCGTCGTCTGCGTCGTCGTCGTCGTCATCGTCCCACAGATCCTCCTGGTCGCTCGCACGACTCTGAGCCTCGCTCCCTGCCCCTCGCGTCGACTCGCCATCGTCGTCGTCGTCGTCCTCCTCTTCCAGCGCAGCATCCAGCTCCGCCGCCAGATCTTCATCGACGTCATCCTCGCCATCCATGTCCGCATCGTCGTAGCCGCCCTCACCTCCATCTTCGCCGTGGGCCCGGCGACGTGCTCCTTGGCCGTCTTCGTCCTCGTCTCCGTCGTCTCCCTCTTCATCCTGCGAGCCAGCGTCGGAACCTTCCGGCATGGGCGTCTCCGCCTGCGAGCCGCCAGGAGACGAGACACCTCTGCGTGACTGGCCGCGCGGATGCGCGTCGTCCTCGTCCGATCCGCCCTCGTCGGCCGCGTCGATCATTTCGTATTCGACCTCTTCCGCCTTCTTGTCCGCTTTGAGCAGGCGCTCCACCTCCTTCTCCACAGTTTCGATCGCTCGACGTGCAGCACGCTTGCGGAAGCGACGCTTTCGTGCCCATTGCATGGGCGGCGTGATGCCGTGCGGATAGATAAAGTCTTCGATGTTGAAGCCTTTGCCACCACCGCTGGACGACGCTTGCGACTCGTCCGCGATCTTGCCCTCGACCACGAGCATCTGCGCAATGTCGGCGACCTTGAAGAACTGGCGATTGTCGAGCGTCTTGTGCGACTCTGTGATTGTGGGAAGATCGACGAGCTTGGCGGAGAAGAGAGAATCGCCGACGTGGACGACTGCGCGCCGCGAGTCTTTGAACTTGAACCAGACGTCGTCGCCCAGTTGTCGTTTTTGGATCGACTCGCGGAGCTTGTCGCATTCGGGACCTTCGGGCATGCGGAAGATGAGCTGCTCCTCGAATGCAAGTCCCTCTCCGGTCTCGTCGTCCTCCGAGTCCAGCTCGCGATCGTAGCCTTGCATGTACGCTTGCGTCTTGGGTCCCTGGCCTACTCCGGCGGCCGTGCCTCCTCCCGAAGCTTTCATCTTGAGCTTGATCTGCGGACGTGCACCGGACGATGTGCGGATGGGCCGCGATGGCTGCGATCGCTTGCTTCCGCCATGTTCCCATCCATCCGGCGACTGCTCTCTAGCCAAGAGAGCCTTCGCAGTCGGTCGCACCGCACGTTTCGGTCGCAGTCCTCGTGCATCTGCATCCCCAGAGGGCGATGCAGAGCCGCCCGCCTCGCTCATGACGTTGATCCAGGGCTTTGGAGGTCTACTGACTTGATGGGATGCGGACCGGCCGAAAATCAGCCACGATCTCGCGCCGTTTCGAGGTGTAGCGACTCGATGGGAAGAAGCCAATCCAGCCCCTAGATGTTATACGGTGGCAAGCGATGCCAAGACGTTGGCGAGGGAGTCTGTGGTAGAGCGTCGACGTGGTCCCTTCTAGTGCACCCCTGGGAAGGCTCAGTCGGCAAGCGTGGACGCGCTTTTGCCGCTCCACACAACACTCACACTCGCGTGCAATTTCCGGAAGCCGAACTTCTAGCTGGAAGACGACACCACATTCATCCCCTCGTCCACGGCAGCAGCACATTCTATCTGCCGAGCGCATCGGTGCGCCTTCAAGCGGTGATACATGCGGCTCCAATGCCGAACCAAAAATCCTACCGCAACAGATGGTTTGAACTCAATGCACAGCAATATCTCGCGAATGTTTCTGGTCGATCGGGCCCGCGCTAGGGGGCGATTGATATTTTGCGCAGAGGCCGAGCTGGCGCTCTGCAAAAGGGCGTGTGTGTGATGTGGTTTTAGTACATGGAGGATGCGAGCGTGAGGTAGACTGAGACATCACAGGATGGATGAGCTTGGACGTGCAAGGCTCGTCATATGGAGTGGCAGACGAGACGACGGATCCAGCGGAAGGGGGAAATCACGAGTGACAGGCTTATGCCTCCTGAGCACGAACGCGGGCGTTGGCGTTGGTGACCTTGACACCGAGAGCCTTGGCCTTCTCGAGGATGTCGATGCGCTTCTTGGACGAGACGTTGTGGGCGATCTCGGCAGCGTAGACACCGTTGTGCATGAGGAGGAGCTCGACGTCACGGACGTTGGAGACCACGAGGCGGCGGTAGCCGTTGGGCATCAGGTGACGGGTCTTCTTGTTGGAACCGTAACCGATCTTGGGCATGCGCACAGTGCTGCGGAATCGGCGGCGGACAGCGCTGTCGATACCTTTGGGCTTGCGCCACGACTCACCGACACGGTGGTATCGGTCAGAGTGGTGGCGCTTGAACGCCTTGGTGCGCTTCTTGACGATGGGGATGGAGGTGGCAGCCATCTTGACAATCTGAGCAAGGCGAGGGTCGGCGGCATCACGTTCACGTTCAAGTCAGCAACAATTCGTCTGCTATGCGGCGAGGGAGCGCATCGACGTCTTTCGCAATCTATGCTGCCGTGTCGTATCTGTGTCGAATAGATGGTGCGGGCTGGACGAAATGTTGGTACGCATCCGACTCGTGATGCAGGGTGGCGTCGTCCAGATCAACACCAGCTGAACAAAGGTGAGACGGAAGGTATAGCAATAAAGACGGCTTGGGCTACGCTAAGGCGACTGCAGTGGCTGTCCTCTCGAAGTGCGGATGGGAGGCGATGATCGTGCTGAAATATCGGTTGACGGTGTTGCTTCGTCTGCGCAGCTGGGCTCCACTGATGCTACTCCGACCGAGCTGAACCAACATTCCTGCGTCAACGGTCAAGAGGTAGATATGATGCATTCCTGAGTCTTGTCGCTTCCGACCGCTCGCAACGCTTCCCGAGAGCATCTACAATCTCGTCCTCTATCAACTCGACCCAACGACGCAAGATGTCTGCCTCCTGATGGTGCTTCTACAATTTCGTTCCGTTACAGTCGATACGGAAAGATAATGTCGTGTGCAAGGCGGGACGTGCTAGTACTTCGGCGCCTCGACATGAATGCACGCCATCGTTCTCTGTTTGCTGCCGGTCGATGCAATGTCGGACTGCCTGCTGTGGCATGACGTGTCGCGTGTGTCGAGGCTGGCGTGCTGATAGATGCTGTAGACGTCGATGGCTGGCGGGGCGTAACTTACCTTTCTTGACGGGTGAGGATGGTGGTGATTCAAGATGATGTCGAGGAGCTTCCAAGATTCACCAAACGCCCAGCGGCAGCCTCGCCCCTTGCCTTGCACGCCTCAACCTCTCACTCTTGATTCCCACAACAGGCAGGGCAGCTGCCTTGCCCAAGCCCCGCCGAACACGACCCACCAGTCGAGACCGGTCAGCCAACAGCACACCAAGCTGAGCCCGCTTCTGGGCAGCCAAATCCTGCGAGCCCCGCGCTGCAATTTTCTAACAGCTCGAAATTTCAAAGGCAAAATTGAGCTCGGCCGAGGTCACATGACTGGCCTGGTTAAAGCGAGAGAGGCAGAAATGCCTGGCAATTCAACACAGCAGTTCGAACAGGCGAATCTCAGTCGGATGCGAGACTGGCAACGGACGACAAACTCAGCGAGTGCGAACAAGATGGCTGGAGTCGAGCATGTGAGGTTGACCCTGCTTTGGGCTTCGCAGCGGGCGAAGCTCCTCAGGCCGAGTCTCGTGCTGCGTCCGCGAGTGGGTCTTTGAGATCTGGCTGCTCGTCATCATCCTCGACACTACCACAACCGTCAAGAATCATATTGTCAAGGTTTGTATCCATATCTACGCATACACCGCCACCGACCATCTCTCCGCATCACGCTCGAGTCATTACGCAGACAATCGGACCAACAAACTCGGTATGGATCAGCATAGTCCAGCATGATTCCCTTTCGCATACGTCGACAGCTCGCATGGCATCCAGAGGATGGAGGAAGTAGGCATTGCCAACTCGTATCAGACGTCTTCATGCACCGCAGCAGGATGTGCACCCACCGTCATCTGTGACAGTCAGCGTCATTGACATCGCCACGCTGGTGTTGCTGTCACTAGAATTCTCGGCTTGCGTGGAACGACTGCGGGTTGACGGTACAGCGCCCACCTTCATTCAGACTCCATCGTCTAGACGGAAGCTCATCGCAGATCGTGCAACACCGTCGGAAAGACCAGAGGACGCATTCACCTTGGCTTCCTCGTAGCATTCCGACGCTTGCCTCGCCTCGTAGCATGCCGACCCTTGCATTGTCGGAAGCACCACCACACGTCAGTCTACTTCGCCAGCCTTCCTGCGTCTCGACTCGAGCGAACGTCCTGCAGCCAAGCTGGATTCAGCATGCGTCCAGAGCCGACGACATCTCGCGTGCACAGATGCGAAGACGACTTTCGGCACCCAACAGGAGGATTCAGATATGCGATTGCACAGAGGCCACTACGACCCGCCTCATGAGTGCAGTGAACACCCCGCAATCATGCAATCACGCCGACCGCAGAGAGATGGTTTCGTGGAGCCTCATGCTTCTGGTTGATCGGAGCAATAGTACTGACACCCGGCCCTCCTTTTCTTCCATGATCGCAGATGTCCCTCCAGCAGGCAAACCCATACATCGTTGACGGCAAGGGACACCTCCTCGGTCGTCTCGCCGCCACCCTGGCCAAGGAGCTCCTCTCCGGCCAGAAGGTCGTCGTTGTGCGATCCGAGCTCATCAACGTCTCGGGCTCGTTCTTCCGCAACAAGCTGAAGTACCACGCTTACCTGCACAAGCGCCACCTGGTCAACCCCAAGAAGGCCGGTCCCTTCCACCACCGTGCTCCCTCGCGCATCCTCTACAAGGCCATCCGAGGCATGCTTCCCCACAAGACCGCCCGTGGTGCCGCCGCTCTCCAGCGCCTGAAGGTCTACGAGGGTGTCCCCCCTCCCTACGACCGCAAGAAGCTCATGGTCATCCCCGCCGCTCTCCGCGTCCTCCGTCTTAAGCCCGGCCGCAAGTTCGCCACCATCAAGCGCATCTCGCACGAGGTCGGCTGGAACCACATGGAGACCGTCGACAAGCTCGAGGCCAAGCGCAAGGTCAAGCAGCAGGCTTACCACGAGCGCCAGGTCGCTGCTTCCAAGAAGCGCGCCGCCGCCCAGACCGCCACCGCCGACAAGCTCAAGGACGTCAACGCCCAGCTTGCTTCTTACGGATACTAAGCGCCCTCGCTCTCGTAGCCGAGGCCGTGCGGAACCGTGCATGCTGCAGACTGCAATCCTTGGCCCTTCATTGCTAGCCACCTTGTACTTCATACTCTCTTCCCTGCCGTTTACCCGAACGGCGCATCATCCATAGTCCTCCTCCCTTCGCATTCGCAGGACTCAAAAGCGCTCACCGCAATGCCCAGACATTACACAGAACAGGAGAAATGCGTGTGGAAAGACTGTGGCCTACACTGAGCTTGCTTTTTGACGGCTTTTGTGCGCTTGTCAGACGTCGCAGCTGGTCTTGCGATTGCTCTTATGCGCCTGCCGGAGAGCATTTTCTAGTGCCGACCATGTGTGCACGCTGAGCGAGAGAGGCGAAGCAGTCACCGAACAGAAAAGGCAGCGGCGCGGCTAAATAATCGGCTGCACAGCACGTCCCCTCTCCTCCACATTTCGGCGGTCAGGAATCACATGCGCTCAGCACAGCCTTTCGAGCAGCCCTCACACCCACCATCACCAGTTCAACTAGCCTATACACTCACCGTGATACATCTTGGAAAACAAAGCGTGCTGGAAGGAAGGCTCCTACTGGCAAACGAGCCCAAGGGTTTCAGATCAGCAAGGCAGTAGGCGCTGCATCAACGCAATATCGTTCTTTAACCATGACGCCGCGTGTCGTCTTGAAGCCGTTCTGAGATCGATCGACAATCAACTCACACCGTAGCATCGCCAGCGCACCAGCTTCCGAACGATCGAGCGCTGTCAAGCTCGCCCGCTATGAGAAATAGCACAACATACATCCCTGTGCCAGCTGGAGCCCCTGCTCTGCCTCCTGTGCCGGCACAGGCACCGTCAATGCCAGCCTCATCGATGCCAACATACCAACAGCTGGACTCGCCAATGGGTGGACTCATGGAACGCTCGCCATCGCCGTGCAGCTTCCAGGAGGTACCGCCCGGTCTGCATGCTCGGTCGCATGCAGCTGCCGCACCGGCACCCGCACCCGCTCATGGATCAGACGCACCCCTTCCTCCGCGTCTGAAGAATCCACACGAGCGGACAGCGACGTCCGTAGCTCAGAGCACGCTCCCAGTTCAGAGCCCGACTTTCAACAATGCTCCGGGTCGCGCTCATTTTGGACCAGGTGATCCGCTCTTCACCGCCTATGCACCTGCCGCATATCACAATCCCTACTCCCACCAGCAATCGCCTTCGGACAGAACACACCACACATATACTACGGACGCTCCTCGACATGATCCGACTCCGTCTATGGCACGGCAAGATGTGAGCGAACCGGCTCAGTCACAACGCATTATCGATAGCCGTGCTCCTTCAGCTAGTCATGGCGAGCCAGGACACGAATTCGACGATTGTCCGGGCTGTCGGGCCGAAATGGAAGATGCCATACAGGCTTCGTTGCAGACTGCAAAGCAAGAAGAAGAATCCCGCCGCCGTGCGCCACTCGAGCAGCACGAACTCGATCGCCTTTATGCAATGACGTCCGAGGAGGAGGAACGTCAGCGTCGACTAGCCATGGAAGAGGAAGCTCTGCTGCTTCAAGCCATCGAGGACAGTCGTCGAGAAGCCGAATTGCAGACGCAGCGCCGCGCTAATGAAGAAGACGTCTTGCTTGAAGAGTCTCGCCAGCATGCGCTGCGCCAACGAGATCAAGACGCCGTCAAGGAATCAGAGATGCTCGAAGCTGCCAAGATGGCTTCCCAGATGCACGAGCAACAGCGTCTCCAACGCATCGAATCACTCCGCGATGCCGAGCGGAAAGCTCTTCAGCTCAGTCTGCAAGAGCAAGAAGAAGAGTGGGCACGCCGCGAAAGCGCGGAGCGATCCTTGCTTGAATTCCTCGAGCAACGTGGGCATCATCAAGACACTGCTGCGCAATTCTCGACGCCCCAACATCCCGGCTCAACATCGGCGTCTCCGGATCCCGCCTCGAGGGCATCTTCGGTCGGAGCGGCAGGCGATCTTGAGGCTGAATATTGGCGATTCTCTGGCCATGACCAAGCCTATCGACTTGCGCTTCAGATGCAGCAGGCCTCTCTGGACGAGCATGGCGACCAGGCACCATCGGCCTCGTCTGGATCGCGCGCACGCAGGCCCCTGCCGCAGACTCCAACGCTTCGCAGCGACAGCTCGAACTCGCAAATGCATCCAGGTGAATCGGAGAGCCTGCACAATGTCGTGTCAGACTCGAACACGAGCGGAGCGTCGGATGCAGCGCAAGGACATCCTCTCCCCGATCCATCGCGTCCCGCACTTCAACAAAGATTATGCTCGTCGAGCTCCAACCAAGACCAGTCGGTGGAGCCGATCCCCCTGGATGAAGGCCCTTCGCCTTCCTCGGAATGGTACAACCCTTACGATGCCGTTCGTACGGCTGCCGAATCGAGAGCTCCTTCGTCGGATCTGTCGGATCTCGCTCCGGCGTCATACTCGATACCCAAGAGGGTAAGCTCTCAAATGTCGAACGCGACAAGAGATGAGAGTGGCACAAGCTCTTCTCCAGCTCCCGAGCAGAGAGGTCAGCGCGCGCTGGCTGGTGTCGACTTTGGGTACTGCAGTCTTCCGTTCGCACCCAACCTAGACAAGACCGCTCAGCCTTCGCCTCCTCAGTCATCCACGACTTTGTCAACATCTTCGCACTCAACTTCGCTGTCGGGGCAGAAGGCGCGTTTCCCAGCCTCAATCGTGCTTGCTGCTGCAGGTAAGACCAGCCGTACTGCAGGGAATGATGTTGCGCCGTCCCAAGGAAGCACAGGCGATGGATCGTCAGGCAGCTTCTACGTCATCCGGGCTCATTCGTGGAAGAGCCTGCTTCGGGCGCTAGCCTGGTATGGAAATACCCGGGTCGAGGCCGATCCCGAGGCCGTTGCAGCTGCAAGTGAGCATCGATCGGGGCGATGTCTGCTTCGTGCCGAAATCGAGTTTGTCACACCGACGCGGGTCGACCTCGGCATGGGAGTCGGCGAATATGCAAAGGCAGCACACACTTCGGCGGGTATGCCCAAGCATCCTTCTCCGGCACACGTGGCCTTGTGTTTGTCGCTCCTTCCCGTATCGTCGTCCTCCTCCTCGACATCTTCCCGGGAAGCAGGAGCGTGGCTCAAATCGGACACGTACCAGGCGATCAAGCACGAGTCCAGAAGGCTCGATGCTTGGTACGCGGGAAGGGGTTCGACGCGACGACTGATCCAACTCTCGCGACAACCACCGGCGTTGCCCGTAATCTTGGTGCAGATTGCCCAACTGCTCCATGCATCCCATGCCTTCAGCGCTGCCTGCCCTTCGACGGGGTCGACTGCGCGCCACTCACCGCGCGACCTCCATCACGCCATCGAGAGGCACGACGAAGGATTTGTGCGCAAGCAGAAGGCAATGATGGCAGCGGGATCCGCTCTGGCGTCGCAAACGGGCGGTCTGGGCAATGCCTCGACTGCCTCGCTCGCATCTTCTAACCCACGCCTTAGCATGACTGGACCCTCTCGCTTCTCGGGATCGACCGAAATCCATCGAGAAGGTGATGAGGACAACTTCGGCGACGACGACGACCAAGATTTGGATGTGGACGACTTTCACCTGCTCGAGCACGGACTCGCTGGTGACGGCTCGTTTGATGCTCAGGACAAAGCACTCATGGGCAAGCGGCACCGTTTCAAGGCCAAAGTCAAGCGTCGACTCGCCAAGCGCAGTGCGGATGGTCGCGTCGTCGACGAAGACCTCGCTGCATGGATTACACCATTTGATCTGTCTCAGCACGGTTGAGCAATGACATCGCGTTCGCACACCGTCTGTCGAGCCAATGAGCAATGTTTCATGCGTATTTGTCGCTTTTGAGCTTGGTGCGCCGGTCGAGCATCTCCTCGGCGAGTCTGCCCTCCTTCTGGGCTTTGCGTAGGGCTCGGCGCTCTTCTTTTGACAAGCTTGCTCCGTAATTGGAGGGCATGTATTGGGTGCCCGCGCGGGAGCGTAGGGTCTCGAGCTCCTGGGAGATGACCTGGTCTCGAGCGTCGAGTCGGAGGGCGGTCGGGTCGTTCGCCTTCGTGCGACGGAGGCCTTGGGCATCGTCTGAAGCGTGGCGTGCCGCATGCCGATGCTTCCATTGCACCTTGACGTTCCAAAGGGCGGAATCGTCCTCACTCGACGCCTCTGGCCTTTCTGCATCTGCTCGGACGACCGTCTTGCCGCCAGCGATGTGGTCGAGCGCTAGATACTGACCATGCACGGAGCGCAGCATCCATCGACGCTGCCCACTTGGCCCTGCAGAGCCCTCCAGGGTCCATTCTTCTTGCGGGCCACGCGCTTCCATAGACGCCTTGAGGATACCGTGTTTGTCTGCGCCGAGAAATTTGCCCTCGGCACTCTTGAATGTGAAGCGTGAGGGCGAGTCGCTACCTGGTACCTTGGTAGCAACCCACACCTGGTAGACAGACTGGGGTGTTATCGCAGTTGCATCCATGCCTAATGACTCGTCGGACGGCACGATCTCGGCACCGTCGAGCTCCTCTGCCAGCTTCGGATTGGATGCGTGCAATGCGGCAATGTCATCGTTCGATGCAAGGCCCGATGCTGGCAAGACGGCGGCTGCTTCGACACTCTGAAGCGTCGGTTGAAAGGCTACGGAATGGGCTGCAGCGTGCGGCTCGAGCCGCGACCGTGTGAAGATGAAGCAAGGACCGCTCAGATCAAGCTCAGATTCGACAGAGACCCAGGCTTGCTCGTCCCCCCCGACATCCTCGACGTCCGAGGTGCCGCCGCGGTCAGTGCTGCCACGCCCTGCCTTGTGCCTGCGAGAGCTTGAGGATGATTCATGGCTCCTCTTGCGCTTCTTGGGCGCTTCACCCTTGAAGCTGAGGCGCAGACTCTTGCCTTTGGCCGCGCTCATTTGTATGATCGTATTGGTGGTGGAGGTGGAGGAAGGGAGCGCAGGCGATCCAGAAAAGTTCTTAAGCGCGTCCGTGCGCTCGACCCGCGTTTTCTCGAAGAGTATCCTCCTACACTTCCACGCACACGGATTCTCTTACATCGGAATTTCATCGTCGGAGGCACCAGGGACCAATCGACCGTCGGTCTTTCTTCCGGGACGACGGTCCAGCCAGGTGCCTCCTGAGCGCAAGTCGTCATGTCCAAACGAGTCGCAATCGAGCGGGCAAGGGGATTCCCTGCTGACGCGGCACCTGCCGAGACCGACTTGCTTGAAGCGGAAGCGGTCGTGACCTTGGCGCAGCAACTCGCCGATTGCATCCGGACTTCTGCGAATGGGAGAAAGACAAGACCCTCTCGCTCGTCTTGCTTGCAGCTGGCACTGCAAGTGTTGCTGGTTTCGCTTGGACTGCGCAGAGCGGCTCTCGTGGATGCTCTGAGCCTCACGCTAGCTCAAGTGTGTGCTATCGGCTCGAAGCTCAAGGCGATCAGCAAGGCTGGATCCTACACCGAAGCTGAGACACTGGGCCACAGCTTCTTGCTCTTTCACGTTCCTTCCTCGCAGACCTTTGTCGTGAGCAGAAGGCCAGAGCTCTGGACGGGTGCCGACTCCCGACCCGTGTGGGTCGATTGCCGCTCAGGGTCGGAGCACGCATCGTCGAGCCTCATCGAGCCAGACGCACATGTCACTTCTCTCATCACACTTGTGCACGACGCCGTCCTTGCCTGCGGTCCCGCCGAAGTGCTCATTGTTCCGTTCCCCTCAACGGAAGAGCCGACGGAGCTTGACTCACTGCAATCGGAAGCTCAGCTGGTTGGGATCGCTCTTGCTGGATTCCTTCTGGAGTATGCAGCGGTATACTGCCTGCACAAAACCTCCTCGCTCGCGGGTCGGAACAAGCTCCGCTACGACATCCGCCCCCTTCTTCCAACTGAGCTGCCGCACACCGATGTCGAGTTCGAGAGCTCTCCCAAGAACAGTCTGGCCTCTCAGCCACTGGTCTTGTTCCGAGTGACGTGGACACGTCAGCCTTCACCGGCAAGCCCGCAAGGCGGCGACCTCGAGATGTTGGCCTTCTCAATCCCGCAGTCACTCGTCACCGAGTCCGAATCGGACAGCTTGCGCTCAAGGCTCGCAGCTACGTTTCAGGATCGTCTGCAAATCATCGACTCCACTTCTGCCTCTCCGTTCGCCAAGCTGTTGGCATCCGGGAGCATCTCTGTCGAGACCAACTCGGTCACACTTCACCAGGTAGCCTTGTAAATCAACGTCACATCACATCCACATCTCGCGCGCATCTCGAGGTGGACCCTGAGCGAGTGTGACTACCGAGCCTGAAAAGTTGGTGGGCCGCGTCCAGCGTCGAAATGTGGAGGAAGAAACGCCAAAATCACACCCAACGGAGCGCGTCCAGACGCGTGACTTGACACTCCGCCAATCCTCACTCGCAAACACCTGCTTCCATCTTCCTCCTCCGACATACTCACACCCTCCTCACCCGATGACGCGACCGTAAGGCGATGGAGAGCTTCGCCTCCTCGTCTGGCGATGCCCATGCTCTGTCTCCAAGCCACCATTCGCCCCGACGCTCGCGTGCCAAGGCTAGGCTGCTTTGGAGGAGCGACCTCGTCCTGATCGACGGTACACTGCTGCCAGGAATCGCCATCGTCTCTTACTCTAATCCCTTCGGCGAGCCAGCTGAGGACGACAGCAAACACCATGGAGCACGCGCCAACCTGCACGAGGCGGAGGCCGACCTGTGCTTGGCACTCGAGATGCTTCGGAACCAGCCGCTTCGCGTCGCATCCGTAGCTGCGCACCGTGGACCCGAACCTGAATCAGCCCTGGCTGCGCACAGGCAGACGCACTGGGTCGCCAGTGGAGAAGTGCGCGTCTACATCGATCCGAAAGAGACTGCCACCTGGGCCTTCTTTCAGCGCATCTTCTGCTTTGACGCCGACTTTTTCACCGACGCCGAAGACGAGCGCTCGGCTCAGGTGCTCACCGTCTCGCTACAACCATCTTTGCACGCCCCCGGCACCGAGAACGGCGTCTCGGATCCGTTCGCAGCCGTACATACCCCAACGGCGCCCCACTCGGAATTCGCAATCTTTGCACAGCCAGTGCGTGCAGGCGAAGGCGACCAAACTTCAGCACATGCTCCGTCCACCGCAATCCGTCTCGTCCTGGGTCGGAGGGTGACGGTTCAAACCCGAAGGCCGCTCGCCAACAACTCGAGTCGCGAGCTCTCGCGGTCGCGCAGCTTTCACCGACAGCAGAGCGTCGGCTCGCAAAGCCTTCAGGATGTCTTCAGTCAGGCTGGCCTGACGCTCCCGATGCTCGGTGGACTGCCGTTTCCCATTGCAACCCACGCTCCTCGGCCAGACGATCCGCTTCCGCGCGGGTCCATCTCTGCGCTTCTGCAAGCCCGCTCCAAGCGGACTTCAGGTCAAGCGGAGCGTAGCCGAGCCGCATCGCCCGCGCGATCGCCGAGTGTGGTCCCTCCGGCAATCACAGGAGGTCCTCACACTCCCGGGCGCCGAGGCGAGAAGCGGCCCAGGAGCTCGGATCAGAAAGTTGCCGGTAGCCCCTCACTTGGGGCTGACGTCGATGACGAGCAAGATGCTCGCAACGCATCGCCCACCAAAGCCATCCGGCGGCGCGCTGACCGCATCCTCTCGGACCTCCCTCGCCTGAATCTTGGCAAGCATCCGATGCGTGCACCTGTCAATACGCCTCGAGACAGCTCAGATCTCCTCGACGTCGCGCGCGTCAAAGTCGAGTCCGCATCGCCCGAGCCTTTCGCGCTCGAGTGCAACGAGCCGGTGGACAAGACGAATCGCAATCTCATCAAGAAGCTCGTCCATACCCTCCTCGTTCGCGAACACGGCCTGTCGAAAACCCATCCGGACTACATCGCCACCTACAACCAGACATGCTCGGGAACGTGGTGCACCTTTCGCAACATCGCCAACACGCGTCCGCTCTCCAAAGACGCCGTCGAAAACGTCGTCCGCATCCATCTATCACTGTACTTGTATTCAAGCGTCGAGTAAACAATTTATCAACATGCCTTTCCATCAGGCGGAAGCGCCGACAGACGTGGCTTGGCGCAGCCGCTCCTCGAGCTGCTCCACCTCGTGCTTGAGCTTGTCGGCATCTTCCTGACTCTGGGTGAGGAACTGCACTTCCATCTTGGCGTTCTGCAGGTCGCGTCGTACTGCCTCGAGCTCGTCGCGCTCCGAACGGCGGTCGGCCAGAAGCTTGTCGAGCTGCTCGCGGTGCTGGTTGGACAGCAGTGCCATCTTCTCGGTGTGCGCGGCATGCAGACGCTCCAGATCGCTCATCTCCTGGTTCTCCTTGCCCTGGCTCTCCAGCAGACTCGCCGCTGTGGTGGGCTCGGTCGCCGCCGCCTTGGACGCCAGGAGCGCCAGCTCTTTATTGGCGGCATCGCGCTCGCGGACTGCCTCGTTGAGCTGGTCTTGCAGGTCCATGAGCTTTTCCAGATCCTGCAGACCCTTCTCGCGGAATGGCACGAGCGATTCCTCGTGCTCGCGCGTCAGAGCACCGATCTGATCGACGTGCTTCTGCGTGAGCGCTTCCTTGTCAGCCTCATGCTGCGCCGAGATGGCTTCAAGCTGGTCCACGAATGCCATCTGCGACTGGTTGTGCGCGTTGCGGACCTCCGAAAGCTCCTGTTCCAGCTGCTCCAGCTGCTTCCGCAGCGAAGCGGCCTCCGATGAGCTGGCCGCCGCCGAGTCCGAAGCGGAGCGCTTCGCTTCGTCCGCAGCCGAGGCGAGCTCAGCTTCGAGCGATCGGATGCGCGACTCCTTGGCCTCCTTCTCGGTCTGCAGCTGCGACACGGTCTCCTTGAGCTTCTTGAAATCGTTCTGCGACGCATCAAGCTCCATCTGCACGCGCTTGAGCTCGCCAGCGCTACGCTCGTCCGCCTCTGAGACCGCAGCGGCATGCGCGGCCCGAAGGGCGTCCAGCTCGTCAGCGTGCGATTTGCGCATCTGCTCGATGGTCTTCGACGACTGCTCTCTGAGCGTCTGCAGATCCGTCGAGTGGTTGTCGCCCGCCTCCGCGCGCGCCTTTTCGAAGGCATCCATCACCTTTTGGTCGTGCTCGGCTTGAACTTGAGCGACCTTGGCAGCATAGACCGCCTCTTGGCTGGACAGCTCAGCCTGGATCTTGTCCAAATTCTGCTGCAGCGCCTTGACACGCTCGTCTGCTGCCTCACCGTGCGCGGTGAGCTCAGATGCATGCTCGTCACGCGCCTTGGCGAGGGCGCTTTCGTGCGCAGCGGTCAAGACCGAAAGCTCCTCGTCGTGGCGCGAGGAGTGTTCGGTCAATGCCTTCTCCACAGAGGCCTGATGATCCTGCTCGAGTTCTGCCCGAAGCTTCTCCTCAGCTTCCTGCCTCGCGGCCTGGACTTCGATCGCCTTCTGCTCTGCGTGCTTGGCTTCGGCGTCCTTCAGTGCGCGTTCGAGCGACTTTGCGTTTGCATCCGACATTTCTCGGCGGACACTGCTAACGGCATCTTCCAGAACAGCGGCGGCCTTCTGTTCGGCTTCCGCTCGGGCTTGCTCGACGGCAGCGCTCAAAGACTCGCCTTGTTGCGACTCGAGCACGCCTCGCTCTTCTTGATGGGCTTTCTGAGCCTTCTCGAGAGCTGCAGCTTCCGCGGAGGCGACGGCTTCGGCGAGGCGGGCCTCAAAGTCAGCAGCGTTCTTCTCGATCTTGGCCTGGAGACTCTGGTTCTGCTTTTGCAGCTCGTTGAGCTTCGCGACTTGCTCTTGCAGCTCCTGATTACGCGCCTGAAGTGCGTCAAGAGCCTCAAGCTTCGCTTGAAGAGCATCGTGTTGCTCTCGCAAGGTAGCGAGCTCCGCGTCCTTGGCCGCAAGAGCGGAAGCATCCTGCTCGCCCGCCGTGCCCGCTTCACGTGCCTTGACTTGTGCTTCTGCCAACTGGGACTTTGCTGCATCGAGCTCTTGCTGGAGCTTCTCCGTGTGCGAGACCAGCTCGGCCTCTCGCTTGCTGGCCTCCTCGGCCGCGACTGTGGCTGACTTCTGAAGCGCCTCGTTCGCTTCGCGGTGCACGGTCAGCTTGCCTTCGGCCTTTGTAGCGAGCTCCACCTTTTGGTCGTGGTCGAGGGTCAATTGCTGGAGGCGTTCTTCCAAGGAAGCCACGGACTTTCTAGCAGCGTCCGCGTCGTCCTGAGCCTGCTGTGCGCGTTGTTGATGCTCTTCGCCCTGCTTGATCCTCTCATCTAGCTGCTTCTGAAGGTCTGCCAGAGCCGCTGCGTGACTCTCTTCAGCCTGTTTGGCATTGTCGTCCTTCGACGCAGAAGCCTCTTCGAGTGCTGAGCGCGCTTTCTCGAGCTCAGCCTCGAGTTCCTGAACCTTGCTTTCTGCAGCCGTGACCAGCGCATCTTTCTCA
Organism: Moesziomyces parantarcticus; assembly: GCA_023212605.1. Classification (NCBI taxonomy): domain Eukaryota; kingdom Fungi; phylum Basidiomycota; class Ustilaginomycetes; order Ustilaginales; family Ustilaginaceae; genus Moesziomyces; species Moesziomyces parantarcticus. Next base: position 73,294 of record JALCCF010000014.1, on the reverse strand, counting down.
GCGAGGATCGCTTCGTTCTGCGCACCGCGTTCCCCTTGTTCGTCCGCTGAAGAGCCGAGCTTCGCTTCGAGCGTTTTCACGTGCTCTTCCAGCTCCTGGATTCGGGCTTGCGAGGAGAGGGCTTCGGTGGACGCGTCGTCCGAGCCAGCAAGCTTGGCTTCGGCCGCCGACAGACTCACCGTCTTGGCCTGCAGCTCCTCGTCTTTCGACTCGAGATCAGACTTCATTTGGTCCAACTGCTCGCTCTGCTCGGCCACCTCTGCCTCAAGCTTGCTAACCTTCTCCTGCAGGTCCTTGGCTGCAGAGGCAGAGGTAGCCCCGGCCGGCGCGAGACTTCGGCGGACAGCACCCGCGGCAGCGGTCGTCGTGGCCGTGGGCCTCGCAGCAGAGGCCAAGCTTGGTCGGGCGGCTGCTGCCGGGCGGGCTGCGGTGGTACTGGTGGAGTTGCTTGTGATGGAGGCTCGTCGAGCTGCCGCACCGGCAGCAGAGGCGGCCGTTCCCGACGAAGCGCTCGATGGTGCTGCGGAAAGACGCTTCGCCGCGACTGTGGTAGCAGCAGTAGAGGAGACGGGAGGACGACGGGCCGCGGTGGCTGTGGTTGCACCTGCAGTGGAGCGAGCAGGAGAGGGCGGTACGGCGGAGACACGTCGCGTAGCCGCACCAGCCGCCGTGGGGGTTGCGGCAGCGGATGGCCTAATGGCACCAGCCGTGGTCCTTGTACTCGCCGCAGTGCCAGTGGATGCAGCCGCGGTGGTCGGTCTAGCGGCGCTGACGGCACTCCTTGTGGCAGCAGTCGTGGCGGTCGGACGAGCGCCAGATGCAAGGCTAGTCCGAGCAGCGACGCCTGGACGCACAGCTGTGGAAGTGGCACCTACTGCGGGCCTTGAGGTGGCCGTGGCAGTGGTTCGAGCAGCGGTGACGCTGCTTCCAGTAACACTCGGTCGTCCTGCAACGCTGGGTCGCGCTGCCACGCCTGGACGGCTCACACCTGTCGCAGCAGTCTGACCGGCTCTCGGTGCAGCAGCGCCTGTCGTTGAAGGTCGAGCACCGGCAACGACCCTGCGGGCTGCTGTTGTTGAGCTGGGTGCTGCTGCTCCGACAGGCTTGCGAGCTGAGGCCAGCGTGGCTGCCACCTTGGTCGCGCGCGCAGCTGCTGCAGACGGCGTAGATGGAGCCGAGAGCTTGGAGTCGCTGGCTGAATCTGCCAGATCGGCTGAGAGCTCATCAGCAGCATCGTCTGGCGTCGTATCCTCGCCTTTCATGCCGGACGATCCGCGGTCGCTTTCGGGAGCGACGTCTTCGTCGACGGCAGGGTCGCCGCCCTCCTTCTCGGACGAGGTTCGGTCGCTCTCAGGCTGGGCACCATCAATGGAGACGGCGCCATCGTCAGCGTGCTCTTCTTCGGCAGCGGATTCGAGCTCGTCACCGGGGATCTGACCCTCTCCATGGTCGTGCTCCATGTCCTGGCCTAGTTCGACATGCTCGGTCGCATCGTTGGTGTAGTCTTGAACCTCCGACATCTTGGCGTCACGACCTCGGGGTGGGTGCTGAATTACCGGTAGGGTTGTCAGCTTGCTTTGGATGTACGGTGGATGAATGCTTAAGCGATGGTCGATTCGGAAGGTGGTGGAAGGACCGACGTGTTCTGGAGTGGGCCTGAGCGTGTGCCTGCGTGGGTGCGAGCGTGTGTGACTTTGGTGTGCGTGTGTGTGTGCGTGCGTGTTTGTTTCACAAGCGCGTGATTTCAGAGAGGGAATCGTGTGCGACTCAATCTGAAAGTGACACAAGAGCGAGACGCGCGAGTGCAACAGGTTAGATTCTCCGCCACAAACACGTAGAGGCATTTATTCTGCTTATCGAAGGAGGGAACAGGATGGACTTTGCTGTAGAGAGGCTAGGCGGTCATCTCAGTTGCCCTGCGACGGTGGGTTGGGATTGTCGAGCAGGATGCCGATGGCACCTTCCACGTTGCCTCCAGCCATGAGCAGGGCTCGAACATTGGCCTGCCCGTCATAGAAGCCCATCGCCTGCATCTGTTCGAGCTGCGAAGCGAACCTTTCCTCGGGCGGGCGAGAATCTCGTGGTGCTTGGGCGGCGCCACCGAACCCGCCCAGGCCACCCAGTCCGCCGAGACCACCGAACGCGCCGGCGCCTCCTCCGCCAAACATCTGCTGAAGGAAAGAAGGGTCGGCGAACGGGTTTGGTGGAGCCTGTCCGCCTGACTCTGCGCCGCCTGTGTTGCCGAGCCCATTGAAGTTGCCGCTGAACATGCCCGTGTTGCCCTGGCCGTTCCGGCGTCCGTTGCTGTTGTCATTGCCGATCCCAGAGAAGAAGCCGCTGCCGTTGCCGTTGCCGTTGCCGTTGTTGGCGTTGCCTCCGTTGTTCGAGTTCGAGTTGCCACCTGCTCCTGAACCACTGTTCTGGGAGTCACCGGCGTTGCCAAAGGCACCCGGCGGCGGCCACTGACCACCACCGTTGTTGCCGCCGCCGCCGCCTGCACCGAAACCGCCCAGCCCGCCCAGTCCTCCCATGCCGCCCATGCCTCCCAGCCCAGCGCCCTCCATGAGCTGGGACATTTGCGCCATCCTCTGCATGGTCTCGGGGTTGGTGATCATCTCGCGGAACTGCTCCGAGCGCATCATCTCCCGCATCTGTGGCGCCATGCCTTGCAGCTGCGGGTTCATGGCGATCATCTGGTCGATGAATTCGGGTCGAGACATCATGTCACGCATCTGGCGCTGCACCTCGGGATTCTGCATCAGTCCCATCATCATGTTGGGGTCGCGCGGATTGAGGCCCATGCCCCCGAAGGCGCCACCGCTCTCATTGAGCAACCTGGCCATGTGCGGGCCGGCGTAATCGGCGCGGTTGAGAGCCGAGAGCGGGTTGTTGGTGAAATTCTGGCCGGCAGAGAAGTTGGAGGGCACACCCTGCGATTGCGAGGCAGCAGCGTTGTTCGAGGCCGACGATCCACCCGCCGAGGGTGCCGTTCCTGGTACCGAGGGGTTGCCCGTCGTCGGGGCAGATCGCGCCGCTGACTTGACCATGTGCACCGTGTTGTCGTCCTTGATCTTGTAGATGCTTAGCAGCTCCTCATCCTTCAGCACCTTGCCGGCATAGATGAGTCTCTGTGCATCTGCAGGTGTGTCGGGCTTCTGCTTTTCGATCTCTTCCTTGAGCTGTCGCACGGTCTGATCCGTCGAGACGGTGACGCTGAGTTTCAGATCCGAGGGTCCCTTGATGTTGATCTTGAGCGGCGAGGCCGCGTCCGATGAGTCGGCCATGTTGAGCAGAGATCCAATGTTGGGATGGAGTAGGTCGATGTGGTTGTGGCAGAGGAAGCTCCACACCCCGGCATTACGCAGCGAGGGCATTAAGCGGGCACGGGCGCGTCCCCAAGCCCTGCGCATGTGGAGTTTCCGCTGCGTCGGGCGCAGTCCCCAAATCGCAAGATTACGCTCTCCATCTGCAACCATTTTCTCGCGCGAGAAACTTGATGCCTCAGTGCTCTCAGCTCTCTCAGCGGTCCTAGGAACTTGCTTCTGACCCAGAAACAGAGGGCATGTAGGAAGAAGATGATGCTCTGATTGCAACGTATACATGAGGTGGGCAGCAGGTATCAGGTGCAAGCGCCGGTGCCTGGACGGCCGTACATCAGTCGTCAAGCGCTCCGCATCGGGCAAGGATGGCCGAAAGCTTGTCTGCATCGTTGACCTCAAAGTGACTCGAGAGAATGTCGGAGACATTGATGTTTTCGAGACCGGGCACGTCGTCGATCGCGCGGCTGCCTGCTACCCGGGGCAGCTTTCCAGCGCGAAGCTCCTCGACCGAGACACCCGAGCCCAGCCAAGCGGCGATTCCGCACACCATGTCGTTCGAGGAGAAGACGTTGACGAAGCGACGCTGGACGATGGTCCTGACCTTGCGAAGCGTTGCAACCGATGGAGTGATGGGAGCAGAGATGAGGATGACAGAGTCGATGAGATGCGATGTGTGCTCGGGCTCCTTTGCGAGCTCTGTGAGTGCGGTCAGGATGGTGGCAGCTCCCAACGAGGTGCCGATCAGGACCACGGGACGGTGGCCTTGGACCTCGTTTCGCAGCGTTTCGGCGAGGATGAGGCCGGCTTTGTGTGCCTTTGTCTTGGCGCGGACAAAGGCTCCATCAAGTGTCGCTGAAGCGGCATTGAATACGGTCATTGGCAGCGTGATGGCAGCGATGCCGGCGAGTGCCGTCTTCTTGACTACCTCCTCTGCCGCTTTCGTGCCGCCGGTGCGGATGAGATTGTCGAGCATGTATGAGCGCAGTCCTTGGCCCGCTTGTCGCAGCATTTCGGCCTCGCATTCGATGGCAAAGGCATCGCGTCCATCCCTAGCCCCTTCGAAGACACGATTCCAGGGCACAACCTGCTGGTCATTCTCGAGGATGAGACCGCTGCAGCAGATCGTGGCATGCAGACTCGGAATGGCGACACCCGCCTTTCGCGCCTCGGTCACCAGCTCGGCAAACGAAAAGGACGATACGCCTCGGAGGCGGCGTTCGACACGATAGCCTGCCAAACCGCCTCCACCCAAGCCGAAGAGCGTGCCGAGCATGATGATCCCGCCTGAGGTGGCGAGGAACGATGCTCCAGTAAGGCCGACCAGGGCAGGCGCGATGAGAGGTGCCGCTAGCCCACCGGTCAGGCCGATCACCAAGCCTCCTGCGATGAATCCACCGCCCATGGCAGCCCACTTGCCCCACGAGACCTTTTCGCGCTCACGCTGCACAACAGATCCAGAGTGCTGGTTCATGTACTCGGAGCGCTGCGAGGCTTGCGTGATGGATCCTGTGCGTGCATCCAGCGATGCGCCGGCGGGGAGCTGCTCGACGATGCCCTTGCCGTGCTTGGATGCAGAGGCTTTGTCCCCTTCGCTCATGATAAAGTAGATGGTCTGCGCCATGACCTTTTCCGCCATCCAGACCTGTCGGCCCGGAATGCCCATGGCCGTCACCGCGACAAAGACCAGCGATCTGGCTCTCGCGTCGTAGTGGCACACCTCGTTCGGCTTGACCGGCTGCTTTGCGTCCTTGCTGGCGGGCTTCGTCTCCGGATTGGCCGAAGCTTGTGGGTTGACGAGCTCCTTGCTGGCAGTCGAGAGTTTGTTCCAGCCAGATAACGTTCCGACTTTGAGCGAATTGAACGCGCTCATGGAAGCGCCACTCAGGACTCGGCCAGTCTCCGTCACCTTGGACATCGGATCACCCGCCGAGCGACCGTCATTGGCGTCAGCAGAGGCGCCCTGGGCTAGTGAGTCGGAGGCAAGGATCGAGCTCGTCTCGAAGGATTCGACTGTTTGATGGCGCGGTGGCAAGGCAGGAGGCTCGGCAGGTTTTGCTTCGGAGTGTCCGATGTCGGTCCTTTGTAGGTCGAGCTGCGTATCTCCGAAAAGAAAGTCTTGCTCAAAGACGGTGGAAGTGCCATCCTGTGCTCTATACTGGCCAAGGCCGAGCGCGATGAGGAGGAGCTCGTGAGCCACTTCTATCTCCTGGCCGGAGCCAGGTTCGATGGCTCCCTGCACGCGTTTAGGTTCTCTTGTGGCCAAAGTGTCCCGCGAAAGCGAGCGAGCTCGTTGCAGCCGTCTACGATCAGCCATGTCTGATTGTGAGAGCTCCGAGACTTCGGTGTGGTTGCGGAAGTAGTCTGGAAGCTCTTGAGCATCCTGATCGTACGAAAATATGTCCGATTCACGGTCAGAGCTGGGGGATGAGGGGGCTGCAGACGATTCGAGCTTGAGATTCTCGAGGGAGGCGGAGGAACCGGCCACATCAACCTTCTCGGGAGATGTAGATTCACCAAGCTGCTCCTTCTTCACGTCGTCGACGCCCTTGATCGGGAGGTCCAAGTTCGGAAAGCGGCGTGCATGGTCGGACCCCGATTCGAACTCTGGCTCGTTTTGACAGACAGGATCGCGGGTGTCGGCGTGTTCCAAGCGGCCGTGAGCTGCAGCGAGAACGTCTTCGAGGCTGATGGGGCCTGGTGGCAGCGATGATTCGGATACGCCGAGATGCTGACAAGTTGCCGTCAGAAACTTGTCGCCGTAGTCCGACCATTCTTGCGAAGCGGAGTAGAAAGGGCTTGTCGGGGCTGCAGTCGTTGAGGAAGCACTTGCGCTCCGGCTGAGCGCGGCCGCTCTTTCAACATGACGCTGCACCGCATACTTCAGCGAGATGCACGTGGCCAGTCGCAGATGAGGCGACCAGCCGGGCGAGTATGACTGCAGCGAAGACAGGTCCAAGGAAGAGGACGAGGGCTTCGCCCGATCTTTCGAGAACATGACTCTAGTGCTCCGAGTCGCTCCTAGCTCTAACGCTCGCTAAGTCGCCAAGCGGTGTGTGAGTTTGAGACGTCGCAGAAGAATGGTGTTTGAGAGGGAGGAGGATAACTGTGCATAATTGAACGGGTGACGGTCAGGAGGCTCGTTATCTGAGGCCGTGCGCGTGCGCTCAAAAATAGCCCACCTCCACAACTGACTGTTCCCGCACCCGACTGCGCGCACCTGACCGAGGCGCAGACCGCCCGATGACGAGCGCTCACATCAAACCAGAAACGACTCGAAGCTGGGCTAGAGACTTCAGACATGCACAAACAAGAAAGATGATGGTGTCCATGTTGAAATGCTGATAGTGGACCTGAATCATGTTGAATGCTTTTGGGAGCGGGATATCATGTTGAATGGGTACAGAATACAGAGGGTTACAAGATGCAAAGACAATGACGACGGAAGGGGAGAGCGGGACAAGGGAGAGACGTCTTGGTCAGATTACGAGGGAAGACCGGAAAAGGAGAGAGAGCGAGGAGCAGGGAAAGAGAAAGGATGGATACGGCACGCGGTGCTCGCGCGGAGCCCGGACGGAAGCAGTTGATGCTGTGTCGATGGGCGGCTCGAGCAAATACGAGTGCTCACAAAAGGCGGTATGCCACGACGCACTTAGGCGAGGGTCTTGCGGCACTCCTCGGCAGCGGCCACCATGTTGGTGAGCTGAGCAGTGCACTCCTCCCAGGTTCGGGTCTTGAGACCGCAGTCGGGGTTGACCCAGATCGAGTCCTTGGGAAGGACCTCGGCCATGGCCTTGATGCGGCCCACCATCTCGTCCTTGCTGGGGACACGGGGCGAGTGGATGTCAAAGACACCGGGGCCAATGTGCGAGGGGTAGCCGACCTTCTTGAAGGCGCCGAGCAGGTGCTCGCCCGACTTGGAGTGCTCGATCGAGATCATGTCGGCGTCGAGCTCGATGATCGACTTCATGATGAGCGAGAAGTCCGAGTAGCAGAAGTGCGAGGCGATGTTCATGGCGTCCGAGCAGCCCGAGGTCGACAGACGGAACGAGTCGACGGCCCATCGGAGGTAGCCGGCCCAGTCCTTCTGGCGGAGCGGCAGACCCTCGCGGATGGCGGGCTCGTCGACCTGGACGGCGCGAACACCGGCCTTCTCGAGGTCGATGACCTCGTCGCGGAGGGCGAGGGCGATCTGCTTGGACTGGACCTCCTTGCTGATGTCGGCACGGGGGAAGGACCAGTTGAGGATGGTGACGGGGCCGGTAAGCATGCCCTTCATGGGCTTCTTGGTGAGGCTCTGGGCGTACGACGACCAGCGGACGGTCATGGGCGCAGGGCGGCTGACGTCCGAGACGACGACGGGAGGGCGGACGTAGCGGGAGCCGAACGACTGGACCCAAGCGTTCTGGGTGAAGACGAAGCCGTCGAGCAGCTCGCCGAAGTACTGGACCATGTCGTTACGCTCGGGCTCGCCGTGGACGAGCACGTCGAGGTTGAGGGCCTCCTGCTTCTCGACGACCATCTTGATCTCGTCCTCGAGGAACTTCTCGTACTCCTCCTTGGTGATCTCGTTCTTGGTGAAGCGGGCACGGTACTGACGGATCTCCTTGGTCTGGGGGAAGGAGCCGATGGTGGTGGTGGGGAAGACGGGAAGGCTGAGGTGCTCCTTCTGGACCTCCTTGCGGACGCTGAAGGGCGACTTGCGGGCAAGGTCCTCGGGCTTGATGTTGGCGACGCGCTCACGGACGGCGGGGTCCGAGTTCTTCTCGAAGTCACGGCGAGCCTTGATGCTCTTGGCGTTGGCAGCGAGGGCGTCGGCGGCGGAGCTGGGGTCGCGGAGGGCGGCGGCGAGCGTGGCGATCTCGGCGCACTTCTCGTTGGCGAACGAGAACCAGTCGAGGACCTCGGCGCTGAGCTTCTTCTCGTTGGCGATGGTGATGGGGGTGTGGAGGAGCGACGACGACGAGGCGATCTGGACGCGGCTGGCGTTGCCGCCGAGAGCCTTGACGGCCTTCTGGGCGGTCTCGATAGCGGCGCTCAGGTCGGTCTTCCAGATGTTACGGCCCGAGACGAGACCGAGCGAGACGACGTGCTCGGTGTTGGCGAAGGCGGCGAGGACGTCCTCGAGCTGCTCGGGAGCACGGTCGAGGTCGACGTGGAGACCGGCGACGGGGAGGGTCTTGACGATCTCGAGGTTGGACTCGAGCTTGTTGAAGTAGGTGGCGATCATGATCTTGACCGAGGGGGCGGCCTTGGCGATGGTCTCGTAGGCGGCCTTGAACTCGGCGGCGTACTGCTGGGCACGGTCGAGGACGAGGACGGGCTCGTCGATCTGGACCCACTCGGCGCCGGCGTCGGCGAGCTTGGCGAGCATCTCACCGTAGACGGGGGCGAGCTTCTGGAGGAGCGAGACGGGGTCGAGCTCGGCGTCCTTGGCGTGCTTGGAGGGCTTGCCGAGGGCGAGGAGGGTGACGGGGCCGACGAGGACGGGGCGGGCGTTGTAGCCGGCCTCCTTGGCCTCGACGTACTCGTCGATGTACTTGGTGCTGTTGATCTTGAACTCGGTGGACTCGCTCAGCTCGGGGACGAGGTAGTGGTAGTTCGAGTCGAACCACTTCTGCATCTCGGTGGCGGGCAGGTCGACACCGTTCTTCTGGTGGCCGCGGGCCAGAGCGAAGTAGGTGTCAAGAGCATCGAGGCCAGACTGGGCGTACTGCTTGGGGATGAGGTTGAAGGTGGTGGAGGCGTCAAGGACGTGGTCGTAGAGCGAGAAGGTACCGGTGGGGACAACGTCGACGCCGGCGTCCTTGATGAACTTGTAGGTCTGGAGACGCTGCTCCTTGGCGATCTTGAGGAGCTCCTCCTGGGAGGTCTTGCCAGCCCAGTAGGCCTCAAGAGCCTTCTTGACCTCACGCTGAGGGCCAATACGGGGGTAACCGAGAACGGCGGAAGTACTGTAATGGGGACACAAAGGAGCGACGCAGAAGGTCAGCAGGATGCACGACAATGGCCCGGCAAGCAGAAAGCCGGGATCTCGATGTGAAAAGTGGCATCACGGAACGGTTCAATGAGGGTGAAGATACGTACGCCATTTTGTATGATCGAAGCGGGGAGAGGCGGGGGAGACGAATGGTGCTGAAGAGGACGGTGATGAAGACTTCTTGGACGTGGGGACGGTCAAGAAGAGTGGCTTGTTGAGTGCAAAGTAGAGCGCAACAAGAGCAGAGATGTGTGGATGAAGGCGGATGGAAGGGGGAGGAGGATGGATGGTGTGTGTGGGAGAGGAAGGAAAATGCGTGGCGAGAAGAAGTGGGATCAAATAGGAATCTGGACCGTGGAGCCAAGATGGCCTGACTGGGCAGGGAGCGTGAGAACGTTGTCGCGCTAGGAGCACGGTTGGCGGTGCAAGAGCAGTGTGATGTGTGCCGTGCTGGAAGTGCAGTAGACGTTGGGGCTGGCAGACTGAGGCGGCGAGGCGGCGAGTAGTGTCGTCTGCTGGCTTCCTGTCAACTTTTTCTTCTTGCTTGGTCGAAGAGGAGAGGCGCGGTCAAGTGTCGCTGTTGGTCCAAGCACGGTGCGCGCGGGCAGAAGGCGAATGGCGAGTGTGCGCGCCGCCGCACGTTTTCAGCCAATGATCGAGCGAGCAGATTTTTGCATTTCTTCTTGAAAGGCTTGCTCCGACTGCGCCGGTGGGGCGCCCGCACTCGCCCGCACCAGAGTGTGTTGGAGTGCCTCGAATCAGATCGCGGCTCGCAATCAAGGGCGAATCAGCTGAGGCGCAACCCGATGAAGTGTCGTCTGCCGCACTCGCGCCCGCCCGCCAACGACTGGCTGGACAAGGCGTGATCCGCTGAACCCTGCCTCGCTTTGAGCCTGCAGCGGTGCAGCCTTGCCGACACGACACTTCCGAGTCAGCTCGCAACCCTTCTCTGCCCGCTTTCAAGCCGCGCAGCAGCGTTTGCCACCAGGGCATGCATGCGCATCCCAAATCGATACAGTTCACGGTCCAGCTGGCCTTCCACGGCCTTCGCGAGGTCCAGCCAGCCACGGTCAACGTGCACACACTGCAGATCTTAGCCCACTTGTCCTCCTCGACTGAAAGTCAGCCGGGAACACGCCCTCGTCGGCGCCCGATGCGTGACATCTCGCCGCGAAACAAGGGTGAGGCAAAAGTAGTTCGATGGTTTCCTCAATCTGAGGCCCGCCTCCTGTCCAGGAGAGGCCATCAGGAGCAAACGATGGTAGCCCACAGTCCGCCCAGAGCTGATCTGATAGGGCGTTTGGGAGATCTATGCGTGTTAGATCGATAGGTCCTACAAGATGATGATTCGGATACTGTGTGTTACGCCAATGTTTTGTGTTACGCCGATGTAACATTCTGAAGGAAAATTCCACCTCCGTGCCATCTTGGATGAGTCGCGCGCTCGGGCCGCTTGATGCTGACGGTCCAACAGGGTGTTGGTTCGAATGCTGTGCTGTGCAGTGCTGTGCTGCTCCACGGGCCGCTGATATCAACCCGCTCCAGTAACCCGACCTACTCAGCCTACCTCATAATCACCTCTTAACGCTGCGAGTCGTCCCGCTCCACAGAGCCATCGCTCAGGATGTCGACGATCGCGCACTCGCTGCGCGACTACCGCTCCCCGACCCGCCCACAGCTCTTTGCACATGCCTTCTCGCTGCCTGCAGGGGAATCGCCTATCGTGGATGCAGAGATCACCTCTTCCGTCTTGTCGCTCTCGGCTGCTACCAAGGATGGCTTGCAGGAGGACCAGGTGTATGCTGGGCGGCTCACGCTCACCCAGTCCTTCCTCTGCTTCGCAAGCCAGGGCGACCGAGGCCGCAGCTGTCGCATGAACCTGCCCCTCTGGTGTGTCCGCCGCGTCGAGCGCCTCAACACCCGTGGCACCGTCTTCGCCCTCAGCATCGTCGTATGGCATGGCATGAAGGTCATCCTGCAACTCAACGCGCTTCGGCCCTCCTGCGAGCACTTTTGCGCCGTGCTGCGCGATCAACTCCGCGCACAACTCGGCAACATGAAGCTGCTCAAGCCTTTCCTCGCGGGCTGCTACAGCGAATTCCTCATTACGGACGACGTCCCAGATCCCAAGGGCAAGCGCGCCGCCACAGATGCTGCTGACAGCACAGCAGATACTCCGGCATCCGAGGCGGACGAGAAGGCGTTGCTAACCGCACCGGCCGACAAGGAGGAGCCAAAGTATCAGATCGGACTCGGGGCTACGTTTGGCTTTCCCGGCGATGCGCGCAAGCTCAGAGAAAAGAGCAAATTGAAGCTCTGGCGAGACTACTTTCTCGCCCATGGTCGAAACCTCACGCTTCTGCGCTACCCACAGTTCCTCCGTCTGGTCCAGGTCGGCCTTCCTAACCGACTTCGTGGCGAGATCTGGGAGCTCACTTCAGGTTCGATATACAACCGCTTCGCACACGCTGGAGAGTACCAGGCGCTTCTCAAGCGATACGAAGGCGTCACCAGCACGAGCACCGAAGAGATCGAGAAGGATCTCAACCGCAGTCTGCCAGAGTACCCAGCATACCAGACACCAGAGGGCATCGAGACGCTACGCCGCGTGCTGGTGGCGTACAGTTGGAAGAACCCCGAGCTGGGATACTGCCAGGCGATGAACATTGTGGTGGCGGCCATCCTCATCTACATGAGCGAGGAGCAGTGCTTCTGGCTGCTGGACACCCTGTGCGAGAGGCTGCTGCCGGGCTACTACACGCAGTCCATGTCCGGTACGCTGCTGGACCAAAAGGTGTTCGAGAATCTCGTACAGCGTACGCTGCCCATGATCCACGAGCACTTTGTCAAGACCGACATCCAGCTGAGCGTCGCCTCTCTGCCGTGGTTCCTGTCGCTCTACATCAACTCGATGCCCATGATCTTTGCCTTCCGCATCGTGGACTGCTTCATGGCCATGGGGCCCAAGGTGCTCTTCCAGGTGGGTCTCGCCATCCTCAAGATCAACGGCGAGGAGCTGCTGCAGGTAACGGATGACGGCGCTTTCATCAACCTGATCAAAGGCTACTTCCGATCGCTGGGCGACAGCGCGCATCCGAACAGCACCAATCCGCGCCATCGACAGATCACCAACTTCCAGGAGCTGCTCGTCGTGGCCTTCCGAGAATTTGGCGTCGTGACGGACGAGACGATTGCAAGCGAGCGACGTCGTTTCCGTCAGGAGATCGTGCAAGAGATCGAGCTGTTTGCGAAGCGTAGCGCGATTCGCAATCTCAAGAACCACGGCCGCTTCACCAAGGACCAGATTGGGCTCATCTACGATCAGGTGGTGGAGTCGATCTACCGGGCGAGGCATGCACCGGGAGCTGCACCCGAGACCAAGGCGAGTCCGAACGCCGGTATCGTGGCCAACGATCCGAAGGAGGTGATGGAAAAGGCGCTCGCACGAGATCGCAATGCCGAGGGTGGAGAGGCGACGCTCAACGACTACAAGGAGATGCGCATCGACCTCAAGACCTTCCGGCTTTTCTTGGGCGAGGTGGCGACGTGGGCGCGAGACGAGTACGTGGTGTCGAACGGCTTCCAAGAGCGCATCGAGAGGCGCGTGCCCGAGCACGAGACCGTCGCGCGACTGTTCCGCTTCTGGGACCGGGAGAAGCGAGGCACGCTGTCGCTGCAAGACATTGTGACGGGACTGGATGCGATCATGTTCAATCAGGACGACGTGATGGCCAACATCCAGTGGTTCTTTGAGCTGCATTCGGATGGACGGCCGTCGCTGACCAAGGACGAGGTGCTGCGCCTGAGCGAATCGCTGCTCTTCTTCTTCCGCAACGAGTCCAACGACGGCTATCTCGGCGCAGTGTCGCAGCTCATCGCGCAGGCCTTTGAGCAAGGCGGCGAGGGCAGCTACGAGAACAAGGCGTAAGCCCTGCCCGTTGGCATCATCATCATCAGCATAGCAATCCAGCACATACTCAGCACCGCTGTGTGAAGGCTAGCAGGCGTTAAGCAGATGTGTGGATCTCGAGAACTCGGACGGTAGAAAACGCGGGCGAAAAGAGGATTTGCTTGGGTCAACCGGGACGGGAAAGGAACGGTCGACTCGAGCCGGGTGCCTGCCTGCGAAGAGACGATGATGGCGAGTAGCCGTCACCTTACTTCTTCTTGGAAGCCTTCTCTGCGGCCTTGGTGGTCTTACCGCCCTTGCCCGAGGTCTTGTTGACCTCCTTGATGACACCGACAGCGACGGTCTGGCGCATGTCGCGGACGGCGAAACGGCCAAGAGGGGGGTACTGCTGGAAGGACTCGACACACATGGGCTTGGTGGGGACCATGTTGACGAGGGCGGCGTCACCGGACTTGATGAACTTGGGGTTGTTCTCGATGGACTTGCCGGTACGGCGGTCGATCTTCTCGGTGATCTCGTTGAACTTGCAGGCGATGTGGGCGGTGTGGCAGTCGAGGACGGGGGCGTAGCCGTTGCCGATCTGGCCGGGGTGGTTCATGACGATGACCTGGGCGAGGAAGGAGGCGGCCTCCATGGCGGGGTCGTTCTTGGAGTCCGAGCAGACGTTGCCGCGGCGGATGTCCTTGACCGAGACGTTCTTGACGTTGAAGCCGACGTTGTCACCTGCGGTGTAGCAAGCATGTTGGTCAGTATGGTGTGGGGGGATTTTCGGAGGCAAATTATGTTAGATCGGCGCACCCGCTCAATGACAGCTTGGCGCACGCGCCTTGGCCATCTTGATGAGGCTGGTGAGAGGTGTGCGCGCGTGTGCGTGGTCGTGCGTACGCGAGGATCACTGGGTTTAGCCTGGCAGCGTGCACGCTTTGTTGGCGCGCTGTGCCGCCACGCTGCCAGCAGGCGGGTCAAAAAATTCCAAACCGCAACGGCGCTCACACGCTCGCTCACCCACGCCACGCCACGCCGAGGCACACCACTGAGGATCGCCTGCGTGTGAAGGTGTGACACTTGTGACTGAGCGCAGAGAGAGAGAGAGAGAGAGGGTCGCCTCGACTCGACACACCCGGTGTCTGTCTCACAGCTACACGGCCCGTCCGCGCAATGCACTCGGGAGCCTCGTGTGCATCTTCCAGTCACTCGACCTTGCCCACACCTCTTCCCTCCCTCCGCCGCCCGTCGAGAAACCGCTTCCTTCTGCTCTTCGTCCTCTGGTTTCTACTTGGACGTCCTTGCGCCTCTGCACATCTCTTCGTCTTCTTCAGCAGGAGCGTGCCAAGTGCTGGTCACCCCGCACTCTTCCGTGTCACTTTTTCCGCTTCGCGTCGAGCCTTTGATAGCAAGCGCCTATCCGCTCCCAGACCAGACACGCCCGATTCGTCAACGCCGCGCCGCACGTCGTCTCGCATCTCTCAGCCTTCGATCGGACACCCAGACGACTGTTCCTCCTTCTTTCTCCATCACTCGTACCAGCTGCATAGCATCGTTCGATCCCGCATCTGGTACGTGATCGCCTCGCGCGACTTTGGCACGTTAGACTCAGCTTGGCTCTAGCTCCATGCTTCCACGGCCGTCCACGCTAGCCCGAAAAACAGCCGTTGACTCTTTACTTGTCTCCCCTTACACCCGCTTTCCGCCCTTCGTGCCCCGAACTCGTTGGTCGTCGCAACATACCCCGGCACGCCACAGCAGTCCGACAAGTCTCCGGTCCCGATCTTCATTTGGTATCCCTGCAGGCTTCGCGCTCTTGTAGATCAACATGTCAAATCCTGGCCAAGTAGAGAGGCAGCAGAGGCTGGTCAAGGCCATCGGCCAGATTACCAACAAGCCCGCGCCCCCCGAGATCGACTTCACCATTCACACCACCGACGACGGCACCCAGGTCAGCACTCAGGAGCGTGTCATCAAGGATGTGCAGGCCCCCGCCTTCCAGAAACCCACCGACGAGCAGTTCTTCAGCCAGAAGGATCCCTCCAAACCCGACATTGCCTTCCTCAAGAACCACTTCTACCGCGAGGGCCGTCTCACAGATGACCAGGCGCGCTTCATCCTCACAAGAGCCACCGAAATCCTCCGGCAGGAGCCCAACCTGCTCGAGGTCGACGCGCCCATCACCGTCTGCGGCGATATCCACGGCCAGTACTACGACCTCATGAAGCTCTTCGAAGTCGGTGGCAACCCTGCAGACACCCGCTACCTCTTCCTCGGCGACTACGTCGACCGCGGCTACTTCTCCATCGAGTGCGTCCTATACCTCTGGGCGCTCAAGATCTGGTACCCGGACACCCTCTTCCTGCTTCGAGGCAACCACGAGTGCCGCCATCTCACCGACTACTTCACCTTCAAGCTCGAATGCAAGCACAAGTACTCCGAGGAGATCTACGACCTCTGCATGGAGTCCTTCTGCACCCTCCCTCTCGCCGCCGTCATGAACAAGCAGTTCCTCTGCATCCACGGCGGCCTCTCTCCCGAACTCCAGACCCTCGACGACCTCCGCAGCATCGACCGTTTCCGCGAGCCTCCCACCCACGGCATCATGTGCGACATCCTCTGGGCCGACCCGCTCGAGGATTTCGGCTCGGAAAAGACAAACGAGAGCTTCATCCACAACCACGTCCGAGGCTGCTCCTACTTCTTCACCTACAACGCCGCATGCCAGTTCCTCGAACGCAATCAGCTCCTCTCCATCATCCGTGCCCACGAGGCGCAGGACGCAGGCTACCGCATGTACCGCAAAACAAAGACCACCGGTTTCCCTTCCGTCATGACCATCTTCTCCGCACCCAACTACCTCGACGTCTACAACAACAAGGCCGCCGTGCTCAAGTACGAGAACAACGTCATGAACATCCGCCAGTTCAACTGCACCCCCCACCCCTACTGGCTCCCCAACTTCATGGACGTCTTCACTTGGAGTCTCCCCTTCGTCGGCGAGAAGATCACCGACATGCTCATCGCCATCCTCAACGTCTGCAGCAAGGAGGAGCTCGAAGAGGAGGAGGAAGAGGACGAGATCCCCATCACCCCCACCTCCACCGCCGAGGAGGAGACCGCCGAGCGCAGGACCATCATCAAGAACAAGATCCTCGCCGTCGGCCGCATGTCGCGCGTCTTTGCGCTCTTGCGAGAGGAGGCCGAACGCGTCTCCGAGCTCAAGTCGTCGCAGACCAGCGCCAAGCTCCCCTACGGCACACTGGTCCTCGGCTCCGAAGGCATCAAGGACGCCATTGCCAACTTCGACGATGCCCGCAAGGTCGACATTGAGAACGAGCGTCTGCCACCCGACCTCATCGATGCCGACGAGGCTGGCCCAGCGTCGCCAGCCGACGGCGCGCGTGTATCTTCGCCTGCCTTCGAGGACATTACCTCGCCAGGCAGCCCAGCATCGCCAGCTACGCCAAGCTCGCCCATCGCCGGCGGACACCGCCGCGGGCACTCGAGGACGAGCAGTCTGGGTACCACCATGTCCAGTCCGTCCAACCGTCGCCGCTCGCTAGAGTCGACGGTGAGCATGATCCGAGAGGCGCTCGAAGGCACCGACGCTGCCGACGACAGGCAACTCGAAAAGCTCGCCAACGACATCACCTCGCCCGTCTCGCCCAAGGGCGCCGACACGGCAGCGCGACAGCGCTCCCGCGAGGTCAAATAAGCGGTTTGGGGTCGCTTGCGCCGAGAAGGATACTGCGCATGCGTCCTGGATCACAGTCGAGCATTCTCATTCCATCACCCTGCCATTCATTGTTTCCTTCCTCCGCCTTGTAACCTTCTTCCCACTGCAATCGTCGTTCTCCTTCTCACCCTGTCGTGGGCTGCGCATCGTGAGTTACGTGTGGCGTAGGCTGCAGATTGAGCGTTCTCAGTGGGGCGTTGCGGTGCGGCTGGCCGAATTCGTCGCTCACGTCAGCGATCCTGCACACTGTCCTCCAGTCGTGTGGAGTTGGAGAGGAGGCCAGAAACGTAGCTCAACAGCTCGCTCCAGATGAACATTGCTGACCGCCATTCGCTGGCGGGCTCACAGTCAAGCGATTCCTGCATCAGCAAATCGACAATGATGGTTCGACCAAAGCTTTCTGCGTGATTCACAAGACCGTTGTAGTGTCATGACGTTATGAATTCGTGCGATCAGTGCTGACGGTCGCGCTGCTCAAAGTACTGTCGATCGAAGGGCGCCGAAAGCAAGTTGATACGGTTAGAAGGCTTCCCGCTACCGCAGATGTTGGGACGATCAACTTACCTCGTCAAGAAGGTTGAAGAAAGCATCTTTATCTTGCTGCGTGAACTTTGAGAACTGGATGTATCCTGCACCGTCACTTGCTGGAAAAGCGTGAGCAGCAGGTGGGTACGGTGGAGGTGGATGATCCGTGCCAGCTTCATTTTGCATTCTCGGTGGCAGCGCTGGAGCCGGTGCAGCTGCTACTGATCCACCATACGACCCACGTACGGGAGGAGGAGGAGGTCTGCCCTTATTCAAAGCCGAAGGTGGTGCGGGCGGAACACGGCTTCTTTCGGGAACCACTGTCGATGCATGATCCTCGCCCGCAGTTCGTGCTTCCACATCTCGATTCCATCGCGGATTCTCGCCCTTGAGCATGTTCATTCGATCCTGCAGCCCGACTCTACCACTGGGAGAGCTTCCGGCATTCGCCTCGCGCTGCTGCCGAAACTTGTGCTTCGCATCTTCACCAAAGTCGTCCAGCTTCTTGTTGAAGTCTTTTCGCCAGTCGTCCCACGGCATCCCTCCCTGCTAACGATCCCTCGCCAAGCTCTTTTCAGAGGTTTTGTAGAGCGTTAGAGAAAGATACAAAGCGTGATGGTAGGTCTGTTGTGCTGTTCGTCCGTCTTGATGAAGGGTGATGGATCGCTCCAGACAGGCGAGGATGTGGCTGTGATGAGAGTCAGTTGCCAAGCACGGTCCAATTGGTACACGGACCCCGCAAAGTGGAGGAATCGATTCGGAGTCATAGCTCGAAAAGACTGTGTATATGTGCAATATGATGCCGCACGAACATGAAGCGGGCCAATCGTATAGTGGCTTATTATGCTGTCTTAGGGCAATGCCTTCCTCGGAAGGTCGCACTAAGTTGACAGAGGTCCCCGGTTCGATTCCGGGTTGGCCCCCTTCCTTTTTTGCATTTTGCCTCAGCTCTGCCGATGCGAGCTGGGATTTCGGCTCTCTTTTTTGGCACCCGCCCGCACGAAGCGCCAAGCGAGCCGTCATTTGGGAAATGTCAAAAATTGGAAATCCCGCCGCGTAGGGGCGCGTAGAACATCACTCGAGAAATCGTCATCCGAGGCTGGATCGCCTTCCATCTTAGATCTACAACCCGCGGCAGCTTATGCTCACCATCCTAGTCTTGCTCGTCTCGAATGTGACTACTACTGATCACGAGCAGGAGTAGTTACTTACGGTAGAGCTCGTGTAAAGTCAAGGTACAGCGGTCAACAAGAGGAAGGAAGGGCGGATAGGGGAAGGCAGGGTGCAATTCTGGCGGAGTTTGACAGGGCTGGATGGACCCCGGTGAGAACCCCTGATCCATGAGTAGAGTTGATGCTCGCCGCTCGAGTCGACATGCACCCGTTGGGCGATGCCGAAGCACCAGTCCGCCTTTGCCTCCCTGGCTTGGCATCTAGGCTCGTTGCACCCTACGTACGTGCCCCGCACCAGTTGATTGCCGGATCTGAGTGTGATGGTAGCATCGACGCTTCTCCACAATCAAGCAACTTGTCGCACTTGCGCTTGCTTTACCGCAACCATCCTCTGTCATATCCTACCCCTCCAACCACACCAACACTATCGAAACAACTTATCTAAACCCACATCCGACTATACCCTTTGGAACCGTATCGACCATCACAGCACCACTCACGAGTATTCGTTCAGACCACAAACGCACCTACCATTATGACTCGAGTGCGGCCAAAATCAGGTCCGAGGCTCGTATGGGCGACGTTAGGAGCATGGCTTATGCTTTCCAGCCTGTCCTCTGAAGTCAGCAACAGCTCTGGGCTGGGAGTAGCCGCCCAGACGACACGAATCACATGCAGCGCCACATCGCAGTGTCCATCGTCGAGTCCATGCTGTTCAGCTGAAGGAGTATGTGGCTCAGGTGCCATGCAGTGCGCGGGCGGCTGCAATCCCCTGGCTAGCTTCAAGCCAACATCGTGCCTGCCGAACCCTGTGTGCCGCTCGCGCAACATCACCATCCAACCAGGCGACTACGACGACCTGACAATGTTCACTCCAATCCTGCAGTACGGCGGTGACGCGACCAAGGCAGAATTTACGCTCGACTCGGGTTCGCTTGGACCGGGACCCGAGGGCGTACTTTTGCAGCTCAAGGCAGCACAGCAGGCCAAGATCTCCACGACCGACTACCTCATGTACGGATATGTGGAGGCGACGCTGAGGCACGACGCTCGTCAGGGCGTTGTCGCAGCATTCATCACCATGTCCAATGTCAAAGACGAGATCGACTGGGAGTGGACGACTTCAAACTCATCCGAGGCAAAGACCAACTACTTCTACATGGGCCAACCTGTGCTGGACCACGGTACGGACGTCCACATGACCGGAAACAATGTTAGCGACTGGCATACGTACGGCCTCAACTGGACAAGCTCGCAGCTGCAGTGGACGATCGATGGCAACGTCGTGCGCACGCTCACGCGCGACCAGGCGGGCGGAGAGTATCCCAGATCGCCGGCTCGCATCCAGTTCAGTACCTGGGCGGGCGGCAACGAAACTAACCCCGAGGGCACCATCGACTGGGCCGGTGGACCGATCGACTGGACCACGCCAGAGTACAAGAAGCAGGGCTTCTACTCGCAGGAGATCAAGCAGTTCGCCGTCCAGTGCGCGAGTCTCAGCAGCCTCAACCTCACAAGTGCTTCGGTAGGCAGTGGAAGCGGAAACATCACCTCGTTCGTCTACACGGGTGCCAACTCGACCTCGAACTCGACCTATGGCTCGGGCCCGGCGTTCGGAACAAGCACGGCGCCGCTGAGGATTCTGTCCGATCCAGGCGCGGACGGCATCCCTGGCTATCCGGGCTACAAGACCGCCTCGGACTCGTCTACCTCCGACGGCAAGGATTCGGGATCGTCGTCTGGGAAGGATTCGAGTAAAGACGGCGGGAACGCGGGCAAGGATGGCGACAAGGGCAAAGACGACGACAAAGACAGCAAGGGGTCCGCCAAGGACGACTCTGCCAGCAGCTCTTCGACATCGACGTCGGATGCACTCAAGTACGCGCTGCCGATTTCGGGAGCGATTGTGGGCTTGGCAGCAGCGTGGGCACTGGTTGCATTTGTGCGTGCACGCCACCTGAAGGCGCCGATCATCAACGCGATCGGCGTGACGGGCGTCAACGATCCGCGCTTCTCCGGCCCATCGAATCGGGGCTACGTGCAGGCGGCGACAGGCATGCATGCAGCATCGTTGCAAGACCTTGAGGACGATCCAAAGACAGTGTACCGCAACGAGCCCAACATGAATCTGATGATGGGCGGTGGGATCATGTCGGATGCGGGGCTGTCGCATCTGCAGCGCCAGACAACCGGATCGTCGCGGCTGACGCGCAACTCATCACGCACCATCACCGACCGGCTGCTGCGAAACCAAAGCCGAAAATACCAGCAGCTGGATGCCACGGTGGAGGAAGAGGGGATGGAAGAAGCGGCGAGGCATACGCTCAGCAGTGTTGCGGCGAGCAGGAGACACGCAGGCTCGAACGCGTACGTTGCGATGGATCACGGAACACTAGACAGCCGAACAGCAGACGATACATACGAGTATGCGGTGCGCGAGTCGGAATGGCCGGGATACGGCCATCGTGGAGACTACGATGCAAGTATGCCGTACGGCGGGACGGATAGCTGGGATCCAACGCCGGTCTCGAGTCCTGTCAAGGCAGGCGCGATGAGAACCTCGTATCACCAGCCTGCGCGAGGACCAGACAGCTCGTTCGAAGCGTGCCAGCTGCAGTCGCCGCAGCGACGCGCGCTGCCCGTGCCAGTGACGCCGTATACGCCCAACTATGCACCGGCGCCACAACGGCCGTCAGGAAGGATGTACGATACGCCCAACGTCAACTATTACCCCACGCCGATGATGGCGCCAAACGAGGGGCACATGGCTGGTGTGGCACCGCACTTTGGCGGTGGGCACGCGTACGCACCTGTCGATGGTGCCATGGGTGGGGCGGGCTATGTGCCGACACCGCCACCACGCCGGCACTACCACTAATCCATCGTGCGCTCGAATGTCAAGTTACTCGTGTAGACATATGCTCGAGACTGGATCGTGCGTGCGTGAGCGATCGCGTCGATAGACTGCAATGTGAGCGGGCTGAACGGGATGTCTGGACCCAAGAGGCTCGTGCGGGGATCGCCAAAACCGCATGTCACGAGGAGCGCGCATCTGGCATCTTGACCGACTGAGCGGTGTTTCGAAAAGGTGTCTCAGATGCGAAGAGAGCGCGGCGGCGCAGCACGTCACGTCAGGCGCGTCAGTAGCCCCTGTCTTGCTTCGGGACCCGATCGCTGCTGAGATTTGATGCCGAGCATCCGACGACAGATGGAAGCAGCATCTGAGAACTGGCAGATCTTGGTCGGGGAAGAGAGAGAGCTCGGATCCACCGAAAGCGGATTGTCGGGGTGAGCGGGATGAGATTGCCGCATCAGGTCGTGGTCTCATTCGACTCGAGCTAGGCCAAAGTCAAGCCACAAAGAACAAAAGTGTTGGGAAAATCACCCCCAGCGAGCAGCAAAAAACCTCGAAAAGAAGGCTGCGGCCCGCTGCCAGATCTGCGAAGCGAGCGAGCTGCATACACTGCCACTCTGTCAGGCTGGTCGGCGCCTGGCCATGTGAGCCGAAGCGTCGGTGCGCGCGCCGAGGGGCCCGCTGAAAGAAGACCGGTGCAGCAGAGCGGTACGCGGCGATACGGTAGAAAAGAGGCGTGGCTCGGCTAGGCTGCAGAACCGTGACGGGCCGAGCATTGACAGGTGCCCTTGCGCTGGTTGCGTGCGTGTAGTCGCTCGCTAAGCGTCGATGGCATGCTCGTTGCAACGACAGGTCGTGGAAGCGCAAGCTCGCCGACTTACTCAAAAGCCACAGGCTAACCTTGAGGCCTGGTTGGGCGATCGACGCCGTCTTAGCAGCAGCGGAGACCGACGAGTGGCGGGCTCGAACGAACGAGGCGCGCGCCGCACGCGCTCTTCCCTGTCGACGCCCCACCATCGCGTCGCTGCGGTTGCGGACTACGGGCAGCAGCTGCGGAGGTGCGGGCCCAGATGAAGCTGAGCAATCGTTGTTGAGCACACGGCGAGCGGGCCACAAAGCGAAACGCTCGGCGTCGAGCCCACGCTGCTCCGCTTGAGCTCCGAACCAAGGAAACGAAAAAGAACGAAAGAAAGTGGAACCCTCGGGCGTGGTGCGGTGGATCGGTCTCGGTGTTTTATTTTTTTTTTCGCATTCGGCTGCTTTCGGCGATGCTGTACAGCAGGGCTTGCCCTATCTATTCCGCCCTTTGTAGCGCCTTTCACATAGTAAGGGCTGATTATGCACATGCATGCTATGACCGCTGTCTGTCCTTCATCTTGCCGCGTTTGCTTTGCAGTCAAAGCGTATCGTGAGATGAGCGAGTTATCGGTGAGGCCGAGGCGTGGGCGCAGCAGCGGTGGGTGGTGGAGCTCTCTACGTTTGAATTTGGGTTGGATTTTGCAGGTCCGCGCGGTGAGATCCCATGGCCAGAGACGACTCTTTTTTTCCCGCGTTGGCTGCAGCTCGCGCAGGGTGCTGCAATCAATCTCCGGAGGGGTCCCTGGAGAGGCGTGGCGTGTCGAGGCAGGGCAAGACAGGGCAAGGCAAGGCAGGGCGAGGCGAGGCGAGGCGAGGCGTTGGCGTGGCGTCGTCGCTTCCCAGAGCCAGCTCCGCCAGAGCAAGCTTTGACCCCCCCTCGGCTTTGGGCTGCATCGTCGCAGCTGAAGGAACAGCAGCGGCAGATCAACACTCGTCGACGCCCGACGCCGCTTCTTCCCATGCAGTTCCGTCTCGCCAGTCGCCCCGACCCCTCGAGCTAGCGACCCGTCCACCCGCCCGCGACCAGCCAGCTGCCTTTTTCCTTCGGCCCTGGAATACGCGCTCTGCTCCCTCGCGGCCTCGGCTGCCTGCCTGCCTGCCTGCACTCCAGCTCGGTCCCCCTTAGCCATCGTGCAGCTTCATCACCGCCGCTCCCTCTCGGCCCCCGCGCACTGCAGCCTCAAGCTCACTATCGCGCCCTCCCTTTGTCCTCGTCGCCCTCTCCTTTCCACTTCGCACCTTCGCCCCGCCCTCCCTCGGCTTCACCCTCTTAGCGCGTCAACGGTTACGACAGCGCGGATCACTCTCCTTTCCTCTTCTTCCACCTCTCTCTTTGCTTCATACCATCTCACCAAGTGTTTTCAACGGAGGCCAGCATTGTGCCCTTTCTCACAACCATTTCCATCCCTTTGACCTTCGCATCACGTCCACCTTTCACATCCGCCGTCCAAGCACGTTCTCGACCGCTTCCTTCGCCGTTTCATCCCGATCTCGCCTGGAAGCCTCTCATCTCGACCTGAAGGAGCATGCACGAGGAGCCCATCGACCGCTCTCGCGACCTGTGGATTGAGAGAAAACGCAGATTCGAGCAAGAGGAAGCTGCTCGCAGGGACGAACTGCTCGACCCACGCTACAGATCCTCCCACGACCCTTCAAGCCGCTACAGCCCCTCGCGCCAGGCTCAGCACGAGCCAAGGTACGCACAACCGCTGCCTCCGTCCGCCATCCCCTCGCAGTCCATGGCCGCACGCCAGGCCGCAACGCCACGATCTCAACTGCCAGCTAACGGCTCCGCCCTTGCTGACGAAGAACAAGCCATGCGCGAAGATCCCGCAGCAAACGCACTCAAACGCAGACGTCTCGGCGAAGGTCTCGATCGCGAAGACCGACGACGCGAAGAGCCCGGCTCCGGCGGCCGTTCCCCGCCTTTCCGCAGAGCAGACGGCGCTCCCCACTCGGCCAACCGCTTCCTCGACGAGCGAGACGCCTACGCCGACGACCTGCGTTCGCCACACAATCCTCCTTACACCAGCCGCTCCAATGGTCGTCTTTCCCCCTTCGAAAGGTCCGCACATAGCCCAGCCTCGGGCGGTGGTCCCTTGCCCCCCATGCAGGACGCGCATCGTCCCTCGGTCTTCTCCGCCTCCAGTTACGACGACGGTGCAGAGCACGCCTCCTCCATGCCCGGCCTCGCACGGAGGAGGGGCGACGCAGCACAGGCCAAGGCAAGCCGTCTTCACATCGACACAGGCAACGGCTCCTCCTTTGAAGCTGCCGCTCTCGTCAAGTCGTCCAGCGGCATCGCCAAGAGCGCACCGCCACAAAAGCTCTCGTTTGGCTTTGACAATCGCGATCATCCCATGCCCCAGGACCAGGCTCCGCGCGAAGCCAACCTCCGCGCCGGCCATCCTGCACAGCTCGCACAGCAGCCCTCGCCTCATCCACGATCCGAACAGCACCAGCACCAGACTCCGCAACGGCTCGTCTCGAGCTCGCGCGAAGGTCTCGAGCCCTTCCGCCGCGACGAGCGCGAAGAACTGATCGGCCACCGCGACGGCCGCATGCCCGACATGCCGCACACCGCCAACCCGCTCGCGCGCCAACCGCCATCGTCGCGTCTGGTCGGTGGTCATGTGCCTCAGACCGCCACGCTGCCCTCTCCCGCGTACCACACCACCCAATTCGCCAGAGGACATGCAGGCGGACGTCAGGCATACAACCCTCCGCCCACGGCGCGCCTTCCCGACCACTTGCGATCGCCGCCAGCGTCCAAGGCGCACTTCCTCTCGCTCTTTTCCGACTTTTACGACTCGCTCCACGACAGCAGGACGCTCAAGGCTACGCTCGAGGACCAGATCAAGCGCTCCAACACGCTCCTCCAGACGCTTCAGTCGAGCCGTCGTGTGCTCGAGGAGACGGTCGAGCGCCGCGTGCGTGAGGAGCGTGTGCTGTGGGAAGGTCGTGTCCGCGGCCTCGAGGCGCGCGTGCGCGAGCTCGAAGCCAAGACCGGCACCGCCGATTACGACGACGTGGCGCCTTCGCGTCCAGCTAACTCTCACGCCGACGCCTCCTCCAAGCCTGCCGCCACCGCCTCCACCGCTGCCGCGCCCAAGTCGGCTGCCGCACCAGATGCTCGTGACGAGTCGCCCGAGGATCGCGAACGTGCGCGCTCGTCGGCCTCGTCAGCAGAGGCCAAAAAGTCGGCGCCGTCCAAGGACGATCCCGAGGGCGACGAGCTGCTCGACGACTGAAGCCAGAGCCGACTGCACGCCGCATTCCCCCGCTCCCACTCCCTGCCTCTCCCCTGTTGCCCACATCGCCTGCCTGCAAATGTTCTATGAAACCCGCTCTCTTATCCATCTTTGGCATCTGTGTGCGTGTGGCTGATTGAATCGGCACAATTGACGAAACTCGTGCCCACCAGCTGTGCTGAGCAATCGACTCTTTGGCCGCAGCACAAGCGTGGCGGGTGGCTATGCTTGCTAGGAGCGTGTTGTTGTGCCTCTGCACTGGGCTGTACTGATCAGACGCCTTGCCCAGACTGCACGCGCGCGGATAACACCTCACCAAGCCGAATCGTTTTCAGGGGCCAAGCCTACAATCCACTCGAGCGCACACACCTTGATGCAGGAATCACACGCCTCGGCAGAACTGAACAAGACCTAGCATTTCCAAAAAGTGGGCCGATAACGAAGCGGTCCACTGAGAGAGTGTTTGATGGAAGAAAGCGAGTGTGATTTGTGTGCCTCTTGACACGAGACATCTACCAAAAAGAGAGTGGTTGGACCGAAAAGAGGGGCATTAGGGATTGGAAAAGAGAGAGAGAGAACTGAATCGAAAGCACAAAGGAAAGTGTATATGGAGGTGGGTGGGGACTTAGAGGTAGTGTGGTGAGGCGGTGGGTTCTGCTCTGCGACGGAGGGTGAGACCCAAGAGACCACCACCGCCACTACTGGAGCCTGTCGCTGCCGCCGGAGTGGTGGCCGCTGCGGGGCTGGTTCCGCCATTGACAAGACTGCCTGCCCCTGCGGTGATTTCGCTAACGATACTGGCTCCAGCCGAGGTGAGTGTGCTCGCTGCGCCCGCGGCGGCCGATGTGCCGGCCGAAAGCGCTGAGCTTCCAGCCGACAACGCTGCCGCCGCTGGGGCGGCGCTCGACGAGGCGGCGACCGACGACGACGATCCGGGCGCATTGGGACACTTGGCCTGGTTGAGGATCGGGTTGAGGATCGCCGAGCCCAGACCGGGCGTGAGCTTGGTGATCTCGCACAGCGCGCCCTGCGTCGCCGTGCTCAAGCCGCCAATCACATTGCCCTGCGCGAGCTGCGTGAGCGTGCCGCCGAGGAGCTGCGTCAGATCCGCGCCCGCGTTCGCAAGCGCATCCAGCAGATCCAGCAGGCTCTCGATGGGGCCGAGCGGAATATTGATGCCGCCCAACGAAATCGAGTAGTCCGTCGGGATGTTGAACTCGTTGTAGTTGAGACCAGGCGCCAGGTAGCTGTCGCCAACCGAAGGACCCAGACGCACGGGAATGTTGTTGTAGATGTCCAGGTTCTGCCCAATCACGGGCAACGACGCGATGAGACCCTTGGGCAGAACCACATTGGGGATTCTGCCGGACGTGACCTCGGCTCCGCCCGTCGGGATCTCGAATCCGCCGTTGGGGAACGTGTACGACACGGCCGCATCCGGGTTCGATGCATCCCGCGGTGTTTCGCCCGTCCTCTTGGCCGACGTCTGCAGCGCGACGAGGTACAGATTCGTGTCCAGAGCATTCACCGCCGTGATGTCGATCTCGACAATGGGCGGCGTTGAACCGGTCGGGTTGAGCAGACTGCCCAAGCCCGTGAGGAGCGTCTGCGCGGTCAAGTACACGTTGATGTGCGTGACGATGCGCGAGGCGATACCGACGAGCGAGGTGCTCAGCTTGACACCCGCCAGCGCCGGACGAAGCGAGTCGTAGGGCGTGAGGTTGGTCTGACCCGTCGGGCTCTGCGAACCGTCGATGGTGAGCGCAGACGTCTGGGGGCCGCCGGACGACTCGTCCGGCTGGACGTACTGCTGGAGAAGACGCTGAGCCGTCGAGTCGTTGGCGTTCAGAGGCGCGTAGTAGAAGTAGGACTGCACCAAGTTGTCGCCCGGAATCAGACCCAGCACGGGGATCTCGGCGCGACCCACAAACGTGCCCGAGAAGATGACGGGCAGGAACACCTCGTTGGTGAACACGGTCAGGTTGGACGGGTTGGTGAGCGCGACCTTAAGTGGCACCCACAGGAATTGCGGTGTACCACTGCTCACGGTGACGTCCGAGAGCGTTGCGACGCCGTTGAAGCTGTTGATACCGGCGAGCGTGGTGGTGACGTTGAACGGAATTCCGCCGATGGGGATGTTGCCGATCACCGTCTTGGCCACGACGTCTGTGCCACCACGCAGGTCAAACTGGCCACGAGGCGTGTCGGTGAGCTGAGCGAAGAACGCCTGGAAGTTGGGCCTGTCGACTGCGACAATGTTCTGCCTGCGCCACATGAGCTGCAGCGCCTGGAAGTCCTGCGGGCCGCGCGA
Organism: Moesziomyces parantarcticus; assembly: GCA_023212605.1. NCBI lineage: Eukaryota > Fungi > Basidiomycota > Ustilaginomycetes > Ustilaginales > Ustilaginaceae > Moesziomyces > Moesziomyces parantarcticus. The sequence goes on along the minus strand of JALCCF010000014.1, from coordinate 45,392 downwards.
CGTACCCGCCTGCACGTTGGCCAGCGGCAGGTCGAGGTACGCCGTGTCGCCGCCGGCGTACGACAGGTTGATGTGCGGCGACGCCTGGATGGGCTGCAGGCTGAACATGAACGGATTGGCAAACGTCGCGATCGTCGAGTTGGAGCTCGACGGCACGACGTACGAGTCCGCCGGGTCGCCGTTGACAAAAACCGTCAGATCCGACAGCGTGATCGAGAAGATGATCTGGTAGATCTGGCCGGGGAGCGCAACGTTGAGCGTGAGCGTGCGGAAGGCGGCGCTGAGCCAGTTGACGGGCTGGTTGCCGTTGGCCTGCGTCACCACCGACACACCCTTGACCTGGAGGATCTGCGTCCTGCCCTGCAAGAAGTTGGTGAAGAGGATACCCGTGTTCTGCAGGTCGCGGCCGGACTTGGCGGTGATCTGGCCCTGGAGCGTCGTGTTGGTGGTGGCGAGCGCGGCGAGGAAGAGGTTGGCCGAGCTGACCGGACCGATGTCGGTGCCCATGAAGAAGATCTCGAAGTTGGCCGTGTCCAGCTGGATACCCAGCGTGGCCGGGTTCGGGATCGAGGAGCCGGTGCGGATGAGCAGCGAGTTGCTCGTCTCGCCGTACACGTCGAAGTTGAACGTCGTCACGCCGGGCAGGCCGTTGAATGCGCGGAAGTCGATGTTCTTCGAGATGATCACGTTGCTGTAGATGATCTCGAGCGCACGCACGGTGAGCTTGTTCGATGAGACGGTCCACTGGAACGACGGGTTGGCCAAGATGTAGATGGCAAAGTCGGTGAACGCGCCGAGGTTGGTGATGGTCAGGTGACCGCTCGTCACCAGGTTGGGCACACCGACGTTGGCAAACGCACAGATGGGCGGCAGCGAGAGCACGGCGATGTTCCTGCCTTGCCACGTCACCGTCAGCGGCTCGGTGAACTCGATCTGCGCGTCAAACGGACCGGTGCCCGTGAGCGAGCCCGAGAGCGACACGTCGAAGCCCGTGTTGGTGACGCTGGTGATGTTGGCGATGGCGACGGTGAGCACGGCCTGGTTGACAATGTTCTGCACAATCGGCGCACCCGCAGGGCCAAGCAGGTACAGCGCGGTGCGGTCCGTCTGCGTCGGCACGGGCTGCTGGACGAAGTTGAGGTTGGTGAAGTAGTCGTCCAGCTTGTCGCTCGATTGCACGTTGAGCGTGGACGTGAGACCCTGCAGCGTGCGCAGAATGGCGCCAAGAACGTCGAACTGCTGACCGGACCTGCAGTTGGGGGGGTTGAAGTCCGGGTACGGGCTGATGGTCGTCTGCGTCGATGCCTGCGCGAGCACCTGGGCGAACAGCGGCGGGAGCGGGCCGAGATCGGTGCCGGTCGTCGCCGCAGCGGCCTGGACGAAGCGGATGAGGTTCTTGGGGTCCAGGTCGAAGTTGAACGGCAGGAAGCGCGACGTGATGGTGGTGTGGCCGGGCGCACGGATCGGGTTGCTCGACAGATCCTGGTTGATCTCGCCGAGGAAGATGCCCTGGTACGACGCATCGGCCTTGACCTTCAGCAGGTTGATCGACGCGGTGAAGGGGTTGCGCAGGTCGAAGTTGGCCTGGGCGATACCGGTCTGGGCGATGTTGGGCGGGATGACGAGCCTGGCAACCGTGATGAGCAGCTGCCTCAGCGGCGGGATGTCGGCGTTGAGGCGGATGCCCGAGAGCGCCTGCTTGAGCGAGTCGATGGGCGTCGTGTCGCGCGTACCCTGGATGACCACATTCGAGACGATACCCTGCACGTAGTTCTCGAGCAGCGTCTGACCGGCACGCGTGTTCTCGGCGCCCTGCGGCGAGTAACGCACCTGCGTCGGCACAATGTTGGTGCCGGGCACCAAGACGAGCCCGTTGATGACGGCGGTACCGATGAGACGGCCGAGGAAGTAGACCTGGAAGGTCACATCGCCGGTGCCGATGGTGATGTGCGACGGGTTGAACAGCGTGGTGTCGACGTTGATCTGAAGGTACGATGGGTAGCCGTGGAACACATCCAGGTTCGAGACGATCGCCGGTTGCGCGTTGAGGTTCTGCAGACCCAGCAGGTTGGTGTCGACGTTGAAGGGGACGTTGCTGATGCTGACCAGGCCTGCCGCCGTGTTGGCCTTGGTGTCGGCGCGACCGTTGAGGTTGAAGGTGACCTGGTTGCTGGCCGTGGTGTCCGCCAGGAACTGTGAGAACCTCGGGTGCTGGTTGTCGTACACGGCAAAGGGCACGTTGCTGAACATGAGCGTGAGGATGCGCGTGGTGACGTCGGTGATCGAGGGCGAGAGCGGAATGTCGAGCACAGCCATGTCCTGACCCTGGTAGTTGGCGATGAAGCCACCACCGACCTGCTGGATGTCGATCGGGAAAGCGAAGGGGAGGAAGAACTCGGACTGCGTGTCGTTGGAGCTCGACGGCGGGTTGTACGCGGTCTGCTGCGTGAAGAAGAGCGAGATCTGGTTGATCGAAATGGTGCGAATGACCGTGAATTGCTGCGACGGCAGCGACACGCGCACGGAGAGCGACTTGATACCGTCGTTCAGCCATGTGACGCTCTCGGGACCAGCATAGTCACCAAGCACCTGGACGTCCGTGTTCTGGTTGGCCACGAAGCGCGTAAAGATCTCGGAAAGAACCGCCAGGCCCTGGTCGGACGTTTGGGGCACCAAGCGACCCACGAGCGGGAGCGTGGTGACCGCAAGGGCCTGCAGCACAAACGTGTCCTGCGCGGCCGAGGGGCCGATGAAGGTGTTGTTGCGATCCAGGTTGACACCGAAGCGCGAGAGCTGCACACCCACCTGCGACGGGTTGTAGATGGTCGTGGCGGCCGTGAGGTGGATGCCGCCCGCAGGGTCGTTGGAGGGCAGGTCGAACGAGTTGATGATGACGCTGTCGCGCAGGCCGTTGAAGGCGCTGAGGATGACGTTCTTGGAGATCGAGATGCTGCCGACCTCGATGCCAAGTGCGCCGACCTGGAGGCCGTTGCCGGCAATGTTCCAAACGAAGCTCTGCTCGGTGAGCAGGTAGCGCGTGAACTCGGTGAGGTAGCCAACGTCGGCAACCGCGAAATCAGCAATGATCTCAAGCGTTGCGCCGACGTCGCCGGCGAGCGAGACGTTGGGCATGGCGATGCGACCGAGCAGACGGCCGTTCCAGGTGACATCGAGGCCGTTGGCAAAGTAGATGGTGGCGTCGAAGGGACCCGAGTTGGTGATGGTGCCCTGGAGCGCCGTCTGGAACGTGTTCTGCTGCGGGTTGAGGATGGTGACACGGTCGATGTTGAGGATCGAGTTGTCGACGATCTTCTGCACGATCGGGCCGGCAAGCACGGGGAGCAGCTTGTTAAGCGTCACGTCGGTGCCAAGCGGCACGTTCTGCTGCGCAAAGGTGAGCGTGGTCTGGTAGTCGCCGATCGTGGCGTCCGACACGATCTCGAGGTTGGCGGTGGCCGACTGGAAGGCGCGGCTGATGTACGTGGGCAGGTCGAAGCCGGTGTACAGGTTGGCGCGCTTCTTGAGCGTGCCGGCCTCCTCGAGCGCCTCGGGTTCGTCGCGCTCGGCCCAGTCAGCAACATTGGCGAGCGTCTCGACGTTGTTGACGCCGTCCATCATGGCGTGTGCCAGCTCGTTGTCCTCCTCGTAGTCGTACGTGGCGTCGTCGGCGCCGAGCGAGCGGCGAGAGTTGGCCGAGGTGGTGGGCGTGAGCGTGTAGCCGCCGAGTTGGACGACACCATCAATGTACGCCGGGTTCTGACCGCTCTGGATAGCCAGGGCGCGAACCAGCGCGAAGATGTCGGGCGGGTACAGGTTGAGGCCGAGGTCGATGGGAGGCGACTGCGTGACGGCGCGGCCCTGGGCGTTGAAGTTGAGCGGCGTGTCGATGCTGGCGACAAAGATGCCGTGCGAAGTGACGTTGGAGCGAATGCGCGTGATGGTCAGCGGCGCGGTGAAGGGGTTGTTGAGGAAGACGGTGGATTGGGCGATGTTGTTGGTGACGCCGGTCGAGTCGAGCACGGTAAGGTTGGCCGAGCGCACCAGCGAGGTCCTGAGACCGGGCAGCGTCGCCTTGAGGCGGATCTGCGAAAGCGCTGGCAGCAGCGACGAGACGGCGGTCGAACCTTCGAAACCGTTGATGCCGAGTTCGGTGTCGAGACCGGCGATGAAGCGGTTGAGCGTGTCAAGACCCTTGGGATCGGCGTTGGGGTTGAAGACCGAGGTGGCGTTGACGTCGTTCCTGCCGGTCATGAGGTTGAGGCCGGGGATGGTGACGGTGCCGAGCACGACCTGGTTGACCAGCTGGAAGTTGCTGTCGCCGATGGTGAGGTTGAGGTTGGACGGGTTGACGAGCGTGGTGCCGACGCTGAGCAGGATGCCGTCGTTGGTGCCGCCGGTCACATCGACGCTGGTGATGAGCGTCGGGTAGGCGTTGAGGCCCTGCAGACCGAGGAGACCACTGTCGACATCAAAGATGATGCCGTCAAGAAGGACGCGACCGAGGGGCGTGTCGGTGATGGCCTTGGCCTCACCCTGAAGGCGGATGGCGGTACCATTGCTGAGGGTGAGGTAGGTCTGGAAGTTCTCCAACTCCTTGCGTGCAGCCGCGGTGTTGTTGGCGAGCGTGAGCTCCGAAGGCGGCAAGGTGAGGTTGAGCGTACCCGCGGTCTGACCAGCACTGACGAGCGTGAGCTCGGTGGTGGTGTTGGAATAGGCCGAATTGATGGTGGCGACCTGGGCACCATCGAAGAGGATGGTGAAGGTGTTGGCGGTGTTGACGATGGAGAGCGAGAAACCGAAGGGCAGACCAAGCACGGCCGAGAGCGCGCTCGAGAAGGCGGTAGGGTTGTAGGCGGTCTCTGGCGTGTAGGTGAGCGCCAAGGAGCCGATGCTGATGCTCTTGATCGGGTTGATGGGCTGGGGAGCCTTGAGGGGCACGGCGAGCTCGAGGGCGCTGATACCGGTGCTGAGCCAGCCGATGTTGTCGCCGTTGGCCTGGCGCACCGAGACACCGCGAGCCTGGGTGGGGAGCGTCTGACCGTTGATGTAGCCGGTGAAGAGCTTGCCGAGCAGGTCGAGCTCGGTGGCGTTGTCGGTGTGCGGGACAAGGCGACCGTTGAGGGTGATGACGTTGCGACCAGTGGTGACGTTGAGGTTGGTGGTGCTGGCGGGGCCGAGGTACATGCCCTGGTAGTAGAGGCCGAGATCGAGCGTGCCGAGCTGGACACCGAAGGGCGAGGGGTTGACGAGCGAGGTGGTGACCGAGAGCGAGACACCGCCAGCGGGGTCGTTGCCGGGCAGCTGGAAGTCCAAGATCTGCACATCCTCAAAGTTGTTGAAGCCCTTGATGATGATGTGCTTGTTGAAGACGAGGTTCTTGTAGGTGGGCAGGAAGGAGAAGGCCTCTGCGTGGACGCTGGAGCAGTTGAGCTTCCAGGTGAACTCGGGCTGGGAGATGAGGAACTTTGCAAACTCGCCAAAGCCTTCGACGTCGTGGATCTCAAAGTTGGTGGCCTGCTTGATGCGAGCGTGACCGGCGGCGGCACCGATGTAGTCGAGCTGGAACTGACCGAGGTTGATCTCGGTGAGCGTCTCGGGCGAGGCGACCTGACCGGGCTGGGGCGGAAGGACCCAGTAGACCTGGACGGGCTCGCGGAAGTAGAGATGAGCGGGGAAGATGCCGACCTTCTTGGTCTGACCCTGGAGGGTGAGCGGGAAGGAGGTGTTGCCGGGATTGGTGATGTTGGACTGCTCTACATGCAGCACGGCGGTGTGAAGCGCGTGGTTTGCGACGGCGTAGAGGACGGGGAGCAAGGTGATGGCCAAGGTGACGAGGAGCACACCGGGAGCGACGAAGAGACAGCAGTAGCCGAGCTTCCTGGAGAAGTACTTTTTCTCGTAGGGCGTGCCACGTGCGCGGACGAATCCGATGGGCTGGCCGGGCTGGTAGTAGCCTGCGCCGTTGGGGATGTCGGAGTCGACGCTCTGGGCAGCGGAGCGCCGACGGAGGTTTTCGCGGGAGCCGTAGCCGTCGTCCGCCATGGTGAGGATGGTGGACTCAGCGCCCGAGCTCAAGGAATGGGGTGTGGGACGATGACGAGGTCTATATGGATGGACTCAGGCTGCCGAATCGATGTTGGAAAGAGAGCGTGCGAGACGGAGCCTTCTTGCTGAGACGGATGGGTTGGTTACAGTCCGTTGGCGATGATTTGCTGTCGGAAGCCCGAACCGGTGCTGACGTCGAGGTTGAGAGGCGGGTGGTGTCGGCGACGTCAGATGGTGGAGAGTAGGAACCGGAGGAGGGTGCCGACGACGGCGAGAGGGTGGGCTGGTGATGGTGAGGAGGTGAAGAGCGGATGGGAGTGATGGCGACGACGACGACGACCACAGAGGAGGCGGCGGCGACAGCAGCAGCAGCGTTGAGCGAGGACAGAGTTCGCCCGTCGAGAGAGGAAGGACGGCGGCGGCGGCAAGGGGACGATCTGGGGTGCAGGCGGGCGACGGAATGGGGAAAAAGAGCAGCAGCAGAGGGCAAGGCAGGCCAAGGGGCGGCAGCGCGGGGCAGGGCAGGGCGACATCCATTTTGGGCAGGACGATGAGCAGGCCCTAGGCTAAGCGAGACGAGAGGGCGGCTTCGAGACACGCACGCATCGGGCGAAGGCGAACAAAGCACCAAGCGAGGAGGGGCGAGAGCGACGAGCGAGGGAGGCTCGATGGGCAGGAACCGCCGTGGCTCGGCAGGCGGAAGGGCAGGCTAGGCTGAAGCGCCGGGGGCTGGACCCGCAACCGGATGGATGGATGGCTGGATGACATTTGTCGGCGGAGCGAGGCGCGGGTCGGCTCTAGGCAGCGAAGATCCCTCCATGCATGCATGCGAGCGAGCGCCAGTGTTTGGCGGACGGGGCAAACCTCGTTGGCTGGCGTGAGTTGCATAGCAGCTGCTGATGTGCGGCTACACCTGGCGATGTGGAAAAAACTGTCGCAGTCTGCATCTGGCTGGGAGGGCGCAAGCGAGTCGCAGACGTACATCCCCGCCCAAGCGCGCTGCAGCGCCGTGCAGACTGATGGTTTTCTCAGAACGAAAAACGACCCAAAAAGGCCCGAAAAGAAAAGAAGACGGAAATCCAGTGCCATTTGCCAGTGCCAGTGACCGTGCCTGCGCGCCAGAAAAAGGGACGAGAGACGAGAAAAACCAAATGCATGTGTGGCCTTGCATCTCCGCTGAGCAGCTGAGCAGCTGAGCCTCGCACGAGCTGAGCGGCTGGGCGGCGCAAGAGGAGCGGGGCGGCGAGCGGAGAAGCAGGCGGAGCGGGAAAAAAAGGAAAATCGCTTCGAGGGGGGCGAAGGGGGGGATGATCAGGAGAGCGGCTCGAACGCAAACGGTGTTGCAGGATAGCCTGGTACTGCCGTCTGATTGGCAGGAGGGGCGGGGTAAAGTGCCCTTGTCTCTCTCGAACTAGCGCGGCGGTCGGACGAGCGTGAGGCGGCGGCTCAAAATCCCAAGCCCTGTGAGCCATCGATTCTCGACTTCCGCTTGCAGCCAAACGGACGCAAGCGAGGCTCGAGCCCCAATCCCTCTCACACTAGCTAGCCCAGTATGAAGTCAAAAGAGGCTCGAACACCAACCCTATTCTGTATTGATATCTCGATCGCAGCTCGGTATATCTTCGATAGGCTCTGAGCTGTTTTGTCATCGCGCTGAGGCATCCATCCGTATGACGAGCGCAAGGGCGGCTGGGATGGATTAAAAATGCCATCGATTTGAACGCCGCCATCGCTCGCAGCCAAGGTCTGTCTCGTGTTGGGCTCGAGTGCCTGGCGTAGAAACTGCTTGAAATCATTAAAATATTGTCCGAAAAAAAAAGCCCAATGCGTGTGTGCTGTGCAGCAAGGGCTTCTGAATTCGGCCGCACTGCGTCCGCATGCACGCTAGCCAGCCAACGCAAGCTGCTCACCATGTATCGAGACACCAAGTGTTCCTGTTTCTGTTCCACGTTTCTTCTCTGCACTGCAGCGCAAAGGAAAAGAAGTTTGCAGCTTTCACTTGAGCGGGGTAGCACGGCAAGCAGCGTGCGGCGCGGGGCGTGGGGAGCGGGGATGGCCGGAGGGGAAGATGGAAGCGTGAAAGACCAAGGCAGCTGGTGCGGGGCAACTGCGTTGAGCGGTCAGCCGATCGGAGTGCCAGCCAACGCCTCTGCAAACCGCCTCAAGCGAGGACGACCAGAACCTCGTCGGCACCGGCTAGAGGATCGACACTCCCCCGTGCACTATTTTCTGCCCCTCCTCCTGTGACTCTCTTGTCGATGGAAAAGGGTTCCAGGAACCAGACATCCTCGCAATGGTCCTCCTCCTCTTGGCACACCGTACAAGCGCGTCGCCGTTGCCGCATTGCACACCTCGCTTAAGCGACGCTGCCCTCGCACAAAGTGCAAACTTTCCTGGGAATTTCCAATACCCCATCCCTCGCTTTCCTCCCTTCATCCTCCTCCTGCTTCCTTTTGCATTCAAAAGTGGATGCTGCAATCCCCTATGGGCTGGGTTTTGTGCACTGTTTCACCGTCCAGCAAAGTCGGACACAGCTGCAGTGGATGGCGGTGACGCCGACTTCCAATTTGAGTTGGCGGAGCCCAAATTTGGCACTTGCATACCCCGCGCGCCTTTCACGTTCCACTTCATCCCCATCCCCCACACCCAAACCCGCCCGCTAAACCCCCGCCCTCAACGCAATCTAACAAATCCTCATCCTTGCAAACGCTCTTGGATCTGATCGACACAACCCCACACACAAAGAGCCATCGAAACAAAAGCAGAAGCTGACAGATTTGCGAAAACAAAAACGAAGCGAGACGAACCTTCCCAAAGTAGCCACGCCACTAACCTAGTCGCGCTTTCCAAGCATGAAGACGCCCTTGACAGGCAGATTGCGCAGCTGGAGAGCGCCCAGACCCGAGTTCCAGATCTTGGCTCGGCTCGACCCCTCAATCCCCACCAACGCGCCCTGGCCCGTGACGAGCTTCCAGGTAAACGAGCGGAAGATGCCGCCACGTCCCGGCAGCACGGTAAACGGCACGTCCGTCAGCCTCGCCCTCAGCAGCTTGCGTTCGCCCTTGGGGTCCGTAGGATCGACATACGTCTCGGCGGGGGCAAAGTCGTACGGCCTTACACGACCGAATGCCTTCTCCGGCAGAGGATCCGGCAGAGGCGGTGCCGGCTCCGGCTCCTTTGGCTCTTCCTCGTGCTCCTCCAAGCCGACAAACGCAAGCCGCTTCAGACTCTCCAGCGCCCCATCCACCATCGTCCAGCTGCTGGCCACCGCCGTCTCGAGGCTCTGCAACATGCTCGGCGGTTTACCGTCGAATACGAGAATGTCCGGCCAAAGATGCGTGATCTGCACATCGATGCTGCTCATCTGACCGGGCATGCTGATCTCGCCCATCACCGTGCCGCTGCACAGCAGCTTGTCCTTCTCAAACGGATGCGGCGTGATCTTGAGGTCGTTGATCGTCACGTTCTTGATGAGTTCGGTCACTTTGCTGCCGGGGAACGAGATGGGCACGTCCACCAGCCGCAGCGCAGACTCCATCCACTCGGGCAGCTCGGAGCCGTCGCCAGGCATCGTCTCGTTCCCGCCGTCCGAACCGGCAGGCACGGGCACGTGGAAAGGAGAGCCGCCGCGCACGTACACCGTGTTGGCTTCGCCGCGCAGGAAGCGGCTCAGGAAGCCGCTCAGCGCCAGTTGCTGCGGCGAGTCGCCCGCTGCCTCGCCGTGGACTTGCTTGTCGTCCGACGTGTAGGCAGCCTCCATAGACTGCATACCTGCGCTGAGCGCAATCTGCTCGGACGGCAGACGAGTTGCCAGTGCGTCCTGAGGAGGCGGTACCACGCGACCCAGCAGCTCGAGCTCGACGATCTTCTGGCCGCTCAGTCGGAACGGCTCGGTCGCGACAGCTGCCATCAGCACCGAGGCATCAGGCTCAGGCTCGTCCTCCCCGGCATCCTCGGCGCCCATCTTGCCGCCCTTGTGCTGCTTGGGCTTCTTGGGCTGCTTGGCAGGCGCACTCGCCTCCACGGGCAGGAAAATGCCAAATGGCAAACTGTAGCCCACGTTGCCCTGCAGCATCTTGCCGAGCGGATTCTTGGCCATCGCCTTGGCCTTGATCCCGAGCGCACGCACCAGCATCGAGCCGACGCCGTCGGTGGCCTTGTGAGCAGAGTCGTCGTCCTTTCCGATCTCAAAGAACTCATAACCGTCGACCTTGAGCAGATCGTCAATGTCAGTGTCGTTGTCGAGCTTGGGCACCTTTTCGAGCACAGGGCTGCGGATGTGGTGCTGCGCAATGTCGATGCGGCGGGGCACGTCAAAGAAGCCCGCCTTGCGGCCGTGGTTGATGCCGTGAATCTCGGTCTTGGCGAGGCCGCGCACGCGCAGACCGGCGATCTTGACGTCGAGCTGGGCGATGCCCTTTTTGATGGCGTGCTGGGCGTACTCCATGATGTAGGGTGCGGGCACGACAGGCTTGAGCAGCACGGTGAGGTTGAGCGGGCTCATGTTGTGCTGGGCTGCGGGCGTGCTGTGGTTGCCGAGGATGGGCGGGCGGAGAGCATCCTCGTCGGTTTCGCCGTCGTCGATTTTGCGATTGAGACGAGGCAGAGGCAGAACGAGTGGGTCGAGGTGGAAGGCGAGCATGTCTTGAGGATCTTGCACGGGCGACGATGCGAGCACGTCAGGAGGCAGCCCGGACTGATCCCAAGCGGCTCCGATCTCTGCAAGGCGCACTTCGCCTACATCCACCTGGACGCCTGCGACTTTGCCCATGGCCCACTCGACGAGCTTGCGCTCTTTGTTCTTCCACCAGCCCTGCTTGCCGCGTTCGCCGAGCCAGAGGTCGAGCGCATGGTCCGGATCGAGGCCGAGACGCGCATCGATGCGGACGAGGATGCCTTCGTCCGAGATGTTGAGAAGCTGCACACGATCGGGACCCTTGAGCAGCAGCGACTCGTCCAGGATGCGACTCTGCGCTTCAGGCGAGGGAGTCTTGAGCGTACCGAGGTAGAGATGTGCGACGGCGACGCCGATGAGCACGATCAAAGTGAACAAGAGCGCCAGGATGGCGTAAACGGTGCCGACAAGATAAGGATGTTCGTGCCTCCATGCGGCGAAGGAAGCGGCCGAGGAGGTGTGGATGGATCGCGAATTGCGCTGCGAGGCCGAGACAGCGGCGCTGCGCCTCTGCTTGCGACGGCGGGCGATGCGTGCAGCGTGCGCCTTATCGCCGCCCCACAGCTTGGACACCTTTAGCCAGGCGCGGTCGAGCGGACCGGCAGCCGCGAGAGCATTGGACTTGCGGGCAGATGTGCTGAGGAGGGAGCTGCGCTCATGGTCGCCATGGCCGGGATGCATTCCGGTCTCGAGCTCCTCGTCGTCAACGTCGGCGTCGAGGCCTTCCGCCTCAGCGTCGCTGTCCGGGTAGATGGGCTTCCTGCCATGGCGAAGCGGCTGCTGCGTTGCCGAGGTGCGCCTTTCGAGCGGCGGCGCGGGCGGACGGATTGTGCCATCAGGCGCCGAGCTGTCGGTACTGCTGGGCGGTGGTACTGCCTCTTGCGGCTGCGCTTTGGCCGGCGCAGGGTCTGTCGCCTCTTGGGTCATGATGGGCGACGATGCGCTGCGGCGAACAGCGCGATGTTGGGTGCCTTTCACACCGATTGGATGCGCTGTCGAGATGTACGCTTGATTCTTCCTGCGTAGAGATCGAGTGCTGCGTGTGTTGGTGTTGTCAGAGTGGATGATGGCCGTGGGTGAAGCGGGGGAGGATCGTGTGGAGATGGATCGAGGGTGGAGAATTCAGGGTGCGATCTTGAGCCAGACCCTCGATGCTGGCTTGGCCTTTGCCACGCTGCTGCAGAGCCTCTCTCCGCACAGCTCACGGGTGTGGGCTGCATGCAGCAGATGCTGCTGAGCCCTGTCTCCGCAAAATCCAGGCTCCACACCAGTCCAATTTGGGCGCGAGTCGGGATAAGCGCAGAGGGGCCTCGCTTCTGCAGATCGATGCGGGCATGCGGCGAAATCGGGTCCCACTCCAGATCGGGCTTTTTGACCGACGTCTTCAGCTGAGCTCCTCCCTCCTCGAAAAACGCCGATAGAAGCGAGTGCTCGTTGAGGAATTTCGCCGAGCTAGGTGCCGTCGAGGTCAGATGCCATGCTCCCGGCCGCTCAGTGTGCTGTCAGCCGTGAAACGCAACGCAAAGAAGCGTGTATATGCCTTTTGCATGAGACGTTGGCATTGCGGCATGCTGCAGGCTCGCATTGAGGTCTCAGCATTGCCTGTCAAGATTGCGACTAGGTGGTGAGAAGGAGGTCAACTTCGGATTTCGCGGTCGCCGGTGTCTTCGTGACTCGATAGGCGAGGTCGTGAGCATGAACCGACTTTGAGCTGCCCTACCTGTCTCCGTCATCCGGACCACCTCTTCATACTCCAGCTAGTAGACCCGCCGACGGTATCTGCAGCTTCGTTCGGCGATGCTCGCCGTTCCAACACCTTCTACGTCGCGGTTCCAGCGCACATTGTACGATGTGGACCGCACCAAGCCCTCTCCGTTCGCATGGAGGTCGGACGGGCAATCGCGCCGCTTCGTGCGCAGGATGGGTCTGATCGAGTCCTTCTTCAACACCATGGCGACGCTTCACGAGGGAAGGACCGACATATTTTACCGCATCCCCCTCAGCTGCCCCACCCAGGCCTACGAACAGCTTGTGCGCCGCCTGCCGCTTGTATGGGCGCTCCTCTGCCGTCGCCACCCACTGCTGGGTGCTCACGTCGAGACGCTGACACCGGACGGCACTCGCATCGATCCGCAGCAGGCTGCTGCTACTCGTCACACGGGCGAAGCCGCTGAAGACGGCTCCATCTCGTTCGAGCCCCACTTTGTCTTTGATGCCACCCCCTCCGCCTCGCTTCTTCTCGAAAGCGCCTCCAAGCGAGTCGCTTTTCTGCCGCAATCATGGTCCGATGACCCAGAGCTCATCCCTAGGGCTGAAGACTCCAACAGAACTCGAAGCAACCTGGTGGTCAGCTGGCTCGACCGCTACGTCTGGAACGGCAAGCGCCGCTTCCTCGACCAAAACACTCCCTTTGGACTCGCCCAGCTGATCCTGCTCCCACCGGTGGCAGCAGACACCGAAAACGACGTCGTCAGCTTTGACCTCGTGCTGTGCACTGCACACTGCATTTCGGACGGTCTCAGCATTTCGGATCTCGCCGGCGAACTTGTGCGTCTCCTCGCTTCGTCAGAACTCCCGACACAGCTTCCCGAGCTCGAGTATCGCACCGACTCGTCGTTTGGAGTTCCAGGTCTCAGCACGGCGAGCTACTCCCAAGTTGCCTCGAACATGAAGCATGCCGTTCGGACCGGCTTGATGCGTGGCCAGCAGCAAGATGCAGCAAACAACGGCGAAGCTATCCACGACGCTGAATGGACCGCACTGCTGCCTTTGTCAATCGAAGCGGCGTATCCGGAGCTGCTGCCTTCCGCAGCCTCCTCGATGGATGCAGCAGGATCGAGGGCAGAGCGCTCAAGACTAGCACGCGCGCGGTGGTTCTGGACGATCCGTCGTATCGTCATCCAGATCCGTGCCGCCAAGGCAGAGAGCGCGGTGCTGTCGGACTTCAAGGCGAACCGAACCGACAAGTCGGTCGAGGAGCCGTGGTGGGGTGCACAGACAAGATGGTCGGCAGTCCGCCTGTCTGCAGAGGATACCTCGGCCTTGACACGCGCCGCCAAGCGCAAGCGCGTCCGAGTCGGCTCGCTGCTGTACTCGGTCGCTGCATGTGCGCTCAATACGCTCGAGACCATCCACACGCCGCCTGGGAGCCGCAGCCAAGAGCCCACCTCGACAGTGATTGGCTTTCCCTTTTCCATACGCAGGTTTCTCGCTCCTGCCGCGGCTGACGCACAAGACCCTCTACTGGTGCCGTCGAGCCTCGGCGTCAGACTCAGCTTTAACGGCGTAAGTCTGCCACCTGCCTCGCTGTTTTCGCTCCCAAGATGGTCCACCGGTGCATCCAGAGACGTGCTGTCGTTGAGCGGATATGAATCGGCACAGCTGTGGCAGACGGCGCGTCAGGTGCAGCGTCAGTTCAATGCCATCTTCCACGAGCCCCGCTTCATGCACGCGGACGGCTTTCTGACGGCGCTGGAGCGCGAGATGCGCTTCCGCAAGAACGGCGTCAAGGATGTTTTCCAGGTGTTCAAGGAGGATGCGCCCGCCGATGCCGAGCCCAACGACGTTGCCGGTGCAGATGAGCGCAGGCCCGGTCTGGCCAAGAAGAACATGCAGGGTCCTGGCTCATCGCTCAACTTTAGCATGGTCGGTCTGCTGGATTCGGCTCTGCCCTCGCGACTCGATCTGGAACTGCCGACGGCCGACGGCGCTGAAGCATGCAAGGCGGTGCTCGAGGTCGGAGACGATCTTCTGTTCGGTGTGCGAACGAGAGCCGGCGAGGCCTTCGGCACATCCTTCACCTTCCGCGGGCAGCTCAACCTCGAGCTCGGCCACGACACGGTGGTGTGGGATACGGCCAAGGTGCTCGACTACCTCGGCCTCATGAAGACCATCTTGGAGGCGCTCGTAGCCGCCGACAAGGCGAGGTGAGGCAAGGCGAGCGGGAAAAAATAGATAAAAATGTCGAATGATAAAGGTGTAACAATCTTGAATTCATTTTACCGCTGATCGGTCTGTGCGGATGTGTGCTTCACGTGAAGCTGCGCTGGAGAGCTGCGCTTTGGCAGAGCGTTGGTGTGGAGCTGACGACGGCTCTTCGTTGTTGCTCAGGCCAGAAAGTGCCACTCTCGCTCGCTCGACGCACTGACGCGGCCACGCAACTTCTCCACCACTCATTTGCATCGCATCGCCTCTTACACTCCGGCTCGCTGGCTTTCCTGCACTAACACCCACACCGCTTTGCCAATTACTCTATCAGACGAACTGCTGCCATACCGCTCGCCATGTCGCTCTTTGGCACCTTCCCTGGCTCGTCGCGCGGGCCGGCACACGCCGCGGCGCCCAAGGACCACGTCGTGGGCCATCAGTTCTCGCCCTACGACTCCAACGGCGGCAGCATTGCAGCCGTGTGCGGGAGCGACTTTTGCGTCATCGCATCCGACACGCGTCAGAGCACGGGCTACAACATCCAGACGCGCTACAAGCCCAAGGTGTTTCGACTCAACGACAAGGCGACGCTGGCGACTAATGGATTTGCGGCGGATGCCGAGGCGCTCGTGTCGCGCATCCGTCAGCGTCTCGAGATGTACCGCCATGCGCACGGCCGGTCGATGCCGCTGCACTCGATCGCACGCATGCTCTCCACCATGCTCTACGGCAAGCGCTTCTTCCCCTACTACGTCTACAACATCCTCGGCGGCCTCGATGAACAGGGCAAGGGCGCCGTCTACTCGTTCGACCCCGTCGGAAGCTACGAGCGCGAGTTCTGCCGTGCTGCAGGCGCCGCACAGTCGCTCATTCAACCCTTCTTTGACAACCAGATCATGTTCAGAAACCAGACCGACACGCCCGAACGCAAGGTGCCCACCCCGGGCCAGATGACGCTTCCCGAGGTGCTCAAGATCGTCATCGACTCGTTCACCTCGGCCACCGAGCGCCACATCGAGGTCGGCGACGGTCTTGAGGTGTTTGTCGTCCGAACGCCCGCCGCCGCAGCATCCGCAGACGGCGAGCAGGCCCAGCCCGCGACCGGCGCGGCTGCCGTCGATCTCAACACGCTTCCCTCCGACGCACCCTTCAGCGTCGCAGAGGCGGTCGGCGGTGAAGACGAACAGCAGCCCGGCGCCGTCATGGTCATCAGGAGAGAACTCAAGAAAGACTAGTCGCAACTTTTGGATACCGCTCGTCTGTACATTGCCATTCAAGATTGCGCGTTCTTGCCTCACTGTGTCTCTCGAAAGGAGTGCTGAATTGCAAGCTGTGTGATTTAGAGGCTGTGGGTGTCTGCGTCGTCTTCGTCGTGCTCGAGCGATTTGGCTGTGTCTGCATCGGGGAGGCTGGATTGGACGACAAAGGCGTCCGGTACGCCGGGGACTGGTTGGATGAGACCGTGGCCTAGCCAGAAATTGAGAGCATCGGCGGCGTCGGTTTCGCGCTGGAGGTTGAGTTGGTCCATAACGTCGGACTGGGTGACGATCTTTGGTGCCTGTGTGCGTTCGGGAGCATGTGCGCGCGATATGACCTCCAACACGGCCGCCTGGATGAGCGAGCACTCGACTGCGATGGATTGACCCGAATCCACTTCGACCTCGAGCTCGACGGAGCCGAGGTGATTGAGCCAGTGCAGTTTGCGCATCGCCTTGGTCTGGCTGAAAGTCTTGCCGTACTCCTCCTGCGCACGACCGAAGAGCGGCGGCAAGGTGAACTCGCCCACCCCCGCTGTGCTGGGCTGCGTCGTGGGTTCGGGCCAAAACTGACGTGATACAATCAACGCATGCAACCTCGACACCATGCCTTCCACACCGACAGCTACAGAAGGCGCCTGGCTTCGACGACGGTGGTGGATCTCGCTGTCGATGCGACGCGATTCGGTAACGTCGCCTAGCATCACATCGCACTTGCCCATGTTCTTGTCGCCAAAACGCTTCTTGAGGATCATATTGTTGCGGTACTCGTTCATCGCCTTGTATCCCTTGACGTGCACCAGCTGATCGGCCATGCTCTTTTCGAGCGCTGCAATAAAGCCCGTACGGTCGTCAAAGATGCTCGTGAGCATCGACAAGATGTCCTTGGACGTCGACATGCGGTAGCCACTACCCGCCTCGACCGGCTTGGGCACCCAATCCGGATCGTCCCAGTCCTCATCCGACGACGCATCGCTATCCGACATTTCGGCCTGCACCACCCTCCTCCTCGCCACCCCACGCTTCCCCGTCCGCCGCTTCGGCTTGACTCCCGGTGCAGGCTGTGCGGTCTGCAGCGACCTTCGTCCTCGGCGCCTGCGTTTTCGGTCGTCGAGCTCGTGCTCCTGCTCCTCCTGATCCGCGCGCTCCAGCTCGTCCTTGAGCAGCGTGAAGTCCGGATCGTCGCCGAGCATGGATGCGACGATGACGCGCACCGTGTCCTTGCGCGCACGCAGGTAGCGGCGGAGCGGCGACACGACGCGCGAGAGCACGACGCCCGTCGCATCCATTTCGCGCAGCGCGCGCACGAGGTGAACGTACATCTGGATAATGTCGCGCGTATGTGCGCCCGGATGCAGCAGACGCATCTGCAACGCCTCGCCCAGCCGACGCGCCACGCCCAGCCGCTGATCCGCAGTCTGCAGGCTTAGCCGCAGATCCTGCAGCGCCTCGGCCGACTCTGGGTACACGGCGACAAGGTCAAAAAGCTGGTTGGCACGCGTCGCACACAGCGCCTCGTCGAGCTCAAAGTCGAGGCGGGATTGCCATCCTGCACATTCCGCTGTATCTGAGTCTTGCATAGCGTCGTGGAGGCGGGTATCTGGTCGGAGGCAGCATTCCCGAATAGCCTGGACGCGCGGCTTGGCATGCTCGTCCAGCCACTGCTGAAGCACAGGCCGCGCCGCCGACTCGAGCTGCAGCACCTGATCGTGCGGGCCCGGATCCACCGCATCCACCACTGCGCGTACCTTGCGCACAATCTCGCGCTGCATGACTCGACCGAGCAGCGTCAGCGTGATGCTCGACAGGCCAGCCAAATGGACATGCGCGACAAAGGACGACGAGAGGTCGACGTGCGCCGGCTCGGCCACGAGCTGCTCGACAAGCGACTGCATCGCTTCCACAGCTGCGGCATCGATCAATGGTCGCAGTCGATCCTGCAGCGAGCGGAGCAGTTGGGTTTGGTGCTCGCGCAATCCGTCGAAGATGGCCGCCGGGCTGTAGGGCGACAGCCAGACGCGGAACCATGTTGTGATGGCGGCGAGATTTCCGGCCAAATCGAGAGCTAGGCTGGACTGCACTCGGCCGGATTTATCAACAGCCGTGACACCACAGGCTGCAGCTACGGCATCGAAGGCACGCAGGCAGCGCTGAGTGTAGTTGGCAGAGAGCGCTTCGAGGATGGGGCTCGGTGTGGAGAGATGCGACTTGGAACTGGACGGCTGAGCGGAATGATGTTCGATGAGCTCCTCTAGAGCGCTGCTGGCATGTGCGTCGATATGAAAGGAGCCAGAATCCGAGTCGAAGAAACGGCATTCAGAAGGAGCGCGCGGGTCCAGGTATGCTGTAAGTGCCAGGTAAGCGTCTGCCGAGGTCACGAGTGACGCTGGAGCCTGTGCTGCGTTGGTGCGTCCGACGAGCAGGCCATGCACGGCTTGCTGCCATGCACCAGCAAGCGACATGTCTGTGCGCAAAGAGGCGGTGTCGTATGCAAAGGCTGATGATGGAGATGGTTGACAAGCTCCACCTTTCCAAAGATGTCGAGTCCGAGACCAACACCGCGGCGCGCGTGGAGGTGAGGCGCGGCTTTCATCGGCTCCCGATCCAGCATGCAATCTCACCGATTGGCGAGGGACGGTGAGAATTTCGAGCGGCCGCTGCCTTCTCCACCTCGAAAAGTCGATTTCAACCGACTCGATTCTGCGACCCCGCTCCCTCTAGCCAGCCATCCTCCATCAGCATTCGTCGAAGGAAACGCACACGCTTGCAGCAATGGTAAGTGCAGCTCCGTTCGATGGGTCTTGTCTGCTTGTTTCGTGTCGTGCTGACCTTCTGACGTTGTACTTGTCATGTGGCGCTCGCTAGTCGCGCGTGGAGCTCCTCAATGCCGGAGGCTTTCGCGTGGACGGTCGGAAGCAGTACGAGCTGCGCTCGATCGCCATCCAGCTCGGTGGCTCCGAGGACACGAGTGCCGACGGCTCGGCCCAGATCACGCACGGTCTCACCACGGTCTCGGCCACTGTATTCGGTCCGCGCGAGGCACGCTCGGGCGGCAACTTGATGCACGACCGCGCGTCGCTCAACGTCGAGGTGGCGCTGGCGCCGTGGGGGTCGATGGAGCGGCGGCGGCGCAATCGTGGCGACCGGAGGCTCGTTGAGATGGCGAGTGCGATCAAGTCGACGTTCGAGCCGGTCGTGCATACGCATCTCTACCCTCGCTCGCAGATCGACATCTTTGTGCAGGTGCACCAGCAGGACGGCGGTGTGCTGCCCGCCGCGATCAATGCGGCGACACTCGCACTGCTCGATGCAGGCATCGCCATGCACGACTTTGTCGCCGCCGTATCGTGCGGTATCCACTCGACCGCTGCTCTGCTCGATCTGTCAAATGCCGAAGAGTCGGATCTGCCGCATGTCACAGTCGCCGTGTTGCCGCGCACGAAGCAGGTCACACTCGCATCGCTCGAGACGAGGCTGCACGTCGAGCGCTTCCAGCAGATCTTCAACCTCGCCATCGACGCCGCACAGGTGCTGCACAACGAGATGCAGCTCGCCGTGCGCGACCGCACAAAGACGCTCGTCCAGGCCATGACGGGCAAGCACGTCGAAGCCGCTCCGCTCGCAGACGCCGACTCGGATCACGACGACTCCATGATGCTCTGACCTCACAACCCTCGCCTATTGTACTTGTACCGAAAATTCAAACAGAGTAAGACTGAGTTATTCCAGATATAAACAAGTGACAGAGATGCAAGCACTGCGCAACGAGCGACGCTTAGAGCTTGGGCTTTGTGCCCGCCGCCTTGAGCTCTGCAAGGCGCTTGATGGCGGCCGCCTTGACGATGGCCTTGTCGACCTTGCCGTTGGCGTTGCGCTCGAGCGGTTGGTCGCGGATCCAGACGAAATCGGGCACCTCGTGTTTGGCGAGCAGCTTGCGGGCGACCTTGAGCACGTCTTGCTCGGTGGGGCGGTTTTGCTTTTGGAATTCGGCGCGCGGCACACACACGATGCCGACGGTCTCGCCGAAGCGGTCGTCCGGGATGGGCACGGCGGCACAGTCGATGATGCGGCGCTCCGAGTAGATGGCCGTCTCGACCTCGGTGCCGCTGATGTTCTCGCCGCCGCGGATGATGATGTGCTTGGAGCGATCCATGACGTAGATGAAGCCGTCGTCCTCCTTGCGGCCCAGATCGCCGGTACGGAAGTAGCCGTCGCGCGTAAACGCCTCTTCGGTCGCCTTCTTCTTGCCCCAGTATCCGAGCGCCGTGTTGGGGCCGCGGATCCAGATCTCACCCACCTTGCCGTTGGCCACCTGCACGAGCGTGTCCGGGTCGACGATGCGGATGTCGATCGTCGGCGGCGGACGACCTGCCGACGTAGGACGCAGTCGGTAGTCGTCACTAGCCAGAGCCGAGGCTGCACCGTTGACCTCGGTCGATCCGTATCCCTGACCGACGAGCATGGAGGGCTTCTTGGCACGTGCCTCTTCGGGGATTTCCTTGGCACTCGACGAGCCGCCGTGCGAGATGGCTTCGAGCGAAGGCAGGTGGTGCTTGCTCAGCACGAGCTCGCGCACCATGAAGCCGATGCCCACGGCGATCTGCACCTTGTGCTCCTGGATGAGGCGCGCCGCCGCATCCACGTCGTACTTTGGCATGAGGCAGATCTTGTTGCCTCGCACCGTGTTGGGCACCATGCCGGACTGGATGCCCGTGGAGTGGAAGAGCGGGATAAGCAGGATGGTCGAGCCCTGCTCGTCGTCTGGCTGCGGCACGGGCGGCGCGAGTCCACGACGCACATAGGCGCTCGCTACGCCGTAGCCCGCATTGGGACCAGCCGAGAGGAACTGTCGGTGCGTCGCAGCCACGCCCTTGGGCTTGCCCGTCGTACCGGACGTGTACAAGACGCTGGCCATGTCCTCGGGCAGGATCTCGATCTTGGGGATCGCATCGGCTTGCTGTGCGATGTCGGCGTACTTGCGGTCGAGCTCGAGCGCATCGAAAACCTTGTCCCCCGCCTTGCCGCCTGCCCACTCGCGCTGGTTCTCTGGGACGATACCAGACACAGCACGCGGCAAGACGGCGACACCAGAGAGACCCGAGTGAGCTCCAGGGACACAGCCAAAGTCATCGACGCACTCGGGACCTGCGGGCCCAAAGAGCTTCTTGATGAGGTCGGTCTCGCTGTCGCGCATGCGGCGGAAACGCTCTACATCGAAGAGAGCCACCTTGCATCCCACATCGCGGATGCAGTCGTACATGGCCTGTCCGGGCAGGAAGGCATTGACGAGAGCGGGCACACCGCCGAGCAGATGGACGGCGTAGAAGGCGATGATGAACTCGACGTGGTTGCGCGCGACGATGGCCACGCGGTCGCCCTTGCGGATGCCGAGCTGGCGCGAGAGCCACGTTGCCATGACCTGCGAGCGCTTGTGCACGCTAGCATACGTGTGCGACTCGCCCTCGGCGACGACAAACGTCCTGTATGCATACGTCTAGGTGCAGCGCAAAGAAAACGAAGTCAGCCTCGGACCGATGATCAAAGATGAGAGGCAGAGGACGAGACTTACCGAGGCGGAAAAGAGCCACGCATCGCGGATCGAGTTGGGGAGCAGCTTCCACACGGTGGTGAGGCGGCCATTGACGAGGCGCACCTCGGTCTCGAGCGCCGAGCCGGGCTGGGTGAGGAGCGCATCGACCTTGTCGAGCGGGACGAGCGTGTCCTTGTCACCCGTAAAGTCCTGCGTGATGGTGCGCTTGGCAGGCGGCGCGCTCGAGCTCATGGTTGCGATTTCGTGACGCCGGTCGGCGGGTGCGTTCCAGAGGAGAGAGAGAGAGAGGCGTGTACGAGTTTGGAAGAATAGGTGCTCTCAATCAATCAGCACCAGAAGGATGCGGCGTAGGAGTGTATGGTCGAGGTGGAGTTCCAACGTTAAGGGGAGGAAGTCGAGTGCGGGGGGAGGAGCGGAAGAGAGGGGGGATGGTTGTGGTCGGGCCAGGCTGAGGGGAGGTTGCCGAGGCGAAGCCGACCAACGGCTAGCCACTGGACGGTACGGTTCTCGGCATCTCTGTGGCTAGGTTGAGCCGAGCTAGCAGGCGAGAGAGTGCGAAGACCAGTGTGGGGTTGGCGAGGTGAGGGGAACAGGGGGCAGG
This sequence comes from Moesziomyces parantarcticus, assembly GCA_023212605.1. NCBI lineage: Eukaryota > Fungi > Basidiomycota > Ustilaginomycetes > Ustilaginales > Ustilaginaceae > Moesziomyces > Moesziomyces parantarcticus. Next base: position 23,337 of record JALCCF010000014.1, on the reverse strand, counting down.
CGAGGGCGGCTAGACGGCGGAACGGATTACCGGCAGACCGGCCGGAGAGCCAAGCGGTGGAGGGCCATCAGCCGTCCGGAAGCACGAAACCCGCGGCAATGTGCGAAGCAGCTCAGCTAGGCGTAATGCCGCAGCGTGTCTGTTTGTGTGTCTGTGTGGGCTGTGTGTATCGCGTTGTGCTGTCGGTTTTGGCTCTCCTTTGACCGCTGCCAAACGGCCCGGCCAATTCAGACGCGCGCTGCCGCCGCGGCGCTGCGTAAAAAAGTGCGGGGAACCGTGCCCGTCGAATACAGTCTGCATCGGCCGAACCCAACCGAATGCCATTTATTCAATCGGAGACTGTTAAGACTCGCACCCTCTCTCGTCGGGCGATCAGGTCGTCTCTCTCTCTCTCTTTTTGTACTCCCTCTTCGCACGAGCTGCTTTCCTTGACAGCGAGATTGGATTAGACAAGAAGGAAGTGGAACACAGAAGGGAGTAGGTCCCATAGCCAAAAGAGTGTGTGTGGGATGTAGCAAGAAATGAATGTTGGTTGCCGTGGGCGGTTGGGTATCGACTGCGTTCGGACCGGGGCGAAGCTCGGATCGCTAGAGCCTCTCTGCTTTCGCCGAGTGAAGATCAGGATCGACAAGCTCCCTAGCACAGTGTTGCAAGATGCGCTTCTAGAGAGCGATGGTTTCGCTGTCCTTGACGACGGCGCCGTTTCCGCACAGGCCGATCATGTTGCCGCTGCTGTCCTTGATGCAGGCGTCCTGCTTGTTGCCCATGAGCATCGGCAGGTCGATCTCGGGCAGCTGCATCGATCCCAGCAGCGGCAGCAGGTCGGTGGGTGCCGGGGCCGCCGGCAACTTGAGGATCGACGTCACACCGCCAATCACCGACGTTACCTCCTGCATGATCGGTGTCGGGTTCGGCAGCGCCTGCGCGAGGATCGACAGCGGGTTGATCACGCCCGTCGTCGCGAACGTCGGCACGGGGATCGTCGACGTCTTGGTGCATTCCTTGCCGTCCTCTGTCGTGACGTACGTCACTGCCTCAGGCGTTGCTGTCGCAGCCACAGAGATGATCGAGCTCGCCATGCTTTGAATCTCGGCCAGATTCTTCATGAGCATGGCCGGGAACGAGCCGAGTGCATTCAGCGCGAGCTTGCCCACCACCTCGGCTTCCATCTGTGCATCGGGCGTAGGTGCGGCAACTACGATGTCCGGCGAAAGACCCGCAACGATCATCGGCGTCGTCGGCGTCGGGATCATGGTGGGGATGAGCTGCGTGACGCCGTCGATGACCTGCGTGATCATGCTCTCCACCTGCCCTGCGATCGGCGGCAGCGTAGGCGTCGGTGGCAGTCCAAGATCGAGCGCAGGCAAAGTGGGCTGCGCATCCAGCGACAGTTGCATCAATCTATGGGACTCGCATCGTCAGTATTTTGCCTCGATCGTGTAGAGTATAGTGCGTGCATGCTTACAGTCGCTTCTCCATGTCGACGGGAACAGCGGATGTGGTTGAGATGGCGAGCATCGCCACCAACGCCGTCGCCGTGCTAGCGAGCAGTGTCGACTTCATTTCTGCCAGTATTGTCGACGTGAGCGTGAGTTATGATGTCGATATCGACAGCAGCTGTTTTGGTGGTGGATAGGTGCGCGTAGAAGGTGGTATCGTAGGGAGAGCGAAAGGAAAGGAGAGGTATCCAAAAGGAGCGGTGTGGCCGTTCGTACCTGGCTGTGTTGACCTTTTTATTGCAGCTGCAACCCATCAAGGCGGGCCTTACTTGTGGCTTGGCACAGGTTACCACGTTGGGAAAGCGAGTCGCTGAAGCTGCGATCGCCTGTGCATCTCACGGCGTGTATTGCGTTGGGTGGCTTGTTTGTCGGCGTCCGAGACATTTGCCAGCCGACGGGTGCGCTTTCGAGCGCAGTAGATGCTGTAGCGGTCGCCGCAACCGATTCGGAACGCAGCATCCAGGCGAGCGGAGAAGCGGGCTACAATCGCCGTCCATGTCCATCCTGCGTGTCTGCTCACAGCTATCGCCCACCTCCACGCGGTTGCCCCCTCCGGCAAAGGGTGACAAGAGGAAGCAGGCGAGGATCAAATAGACGGTGGGTACGACGTTCGACACATGTCACTCTGCGGTCATCTCGGACAGTTGAATGCAGATGTACGCTGCATGCAGTGACAGGCAGATCCCGCTTGGGCTTACAGTAACCTCCGCATTTTGCGGTGAATGGCAGCCTTGGTGGGGGTCGGCCACAACACGACCACTGGCAAAAAGTGACATGCGACATTCCTCGAATATTCACCGCCCACAGGCCTGCAGGCACGCGCATCGCCCCGCGCCACCCAGCCGAATCACTACGCCTGTCGAATCGGGTCAACTTCGTTTGCTTCTCCCGATTGCGCGGCTTATAGCCTGATAACACTGGTACGCATGGCATCTGCGGCCATAGAACCTTGAAAGCACCGCATCCCGTCCGATCTGCGAAGTTAAGCAAGGTATCGCCTAGTCAGTACTGCGGTGGGGGACCACGCGGGAATCCTAGGTGCTGCAGTTCCCTATTTTTTTTTTTTTTTTTTTGGTTTTTCTCGTCCCTCTTTTTCTTTTTCTTCGTCTGTTTTGAATCTATCTTTTTCGAACCAACTTGAGGCTTTAGAGCAGGCATCGGGATTGACTGTACGCCCTGCCAGAGCATCGCACACCTACGAGGAAAGTCGAGAGGCATACAAGAGACCGGGCATCCATCCTGCCAAAAAGAGCACTCAGACACGGTGCTCATTTGGAGGGCAAAAAGAACGCAAAAAAGGAAGGGGGCCAACCCGGAATCGAACCGGGGACCTCTGTCAACTTAGTGCGACCTCCCGAAGGGGGCAATGCCCTAAGACAGCATAATAAGCCACTATACGATTGGCCCGCTTCATGTTCGGCCGAATCAGCATTGAGTATTCATTTAATTTGCTCTCCTCTCGAGACCGGAGGCTATTCGAGGTCGATTAGCGCTGTGGCAAAGCGGACGCAACTCGGCGGGATGGATGCGACAGGACGGCTAGCATCGGAAACGGTGATGCGGACGAGCTGGGCGCACGAATGCAAACTGGACCGCGAGATGGCCGATTGGAAGATAGCCGAGCGATAAGGGAAACATCGCAAGCTAAGCGAGGAGGAGCAGCAATTTTTTTTATTTTTTTTTTCCTTGTCTGGGACGAAGCCAGCATACTCGGACTGAGGACGAGATAGCCGACAGCACGACCTCCACGAACGATGGAGAGGGACGCAAACAAGGCGCTGCAGTGGCGTGGGTGGGGGTGAGGTTGCATATCCGACAGCAAAGCGTTCAATCCGCTGCAAACTACCAAGAGGCGAAACGCAGCGGGCATCGGAAGTACGGTCAACTGCCACATGTGCGATGCACCTCGAATCGGGCCGAATGGTGTCTGTGCGCAAAGGCAGAGCATGCTCGATTTCAGTGGCCGGGGGAATGGCGCATTGGGAGATCGACGTTCATGCCTTTATGGGATCTAAAAAAAAATCACCCGACGGCGGGCCCGATCAGCGTGGCTCCCGTCGGATTCATCGCGCCGACGATGAAGAGAGACTCATGATCCGATCCGTGGGTATTTGCAAAAGAAAGTCGACCGGTCTCACCACGTCAAAGGGGCCTTGGATAGCTCCGAGACAGGATAGCCGCGTGGGGAGCGAGGGATTTCAGGGTGGCCATCGACCGCCCAACTTGGCTCGCCTTGGCTCGGCAAACTCGTGCCCAAAAAGACACGACGCTTTGTAGAGTGAGGTCGGGTCTCGCTTAGGCGGGTGCATGCATTACTGCAACGCCCATGCAACTTTCACACCGCTACACGAGGTAATTGCATCGCCTCGGGGTGTGCCAGTGTGCCAAGATGAAGCTAAGCCGTGCGCGCGCATCCGATGCTCCTCTGCCATAATGTGCTTGGCATCCGTGCTCGCAATTTCGAAGCATTGGCGAGTTGGGACCCCCGTGGATTCGGTAGGAATTCTCGGCGAGCAGGAGGATCTCGGTGCCAGGAAATGACCGAGCGCGCTAAGGGATGCAGACTGTCTCGGCTAGAAGAGAGACTCTTGCGAGGCTCTGTCTGTGCGCACCAGGGTCTCGCAATGAACTGCATAGAGAGATTACAGCGGAGTGGGAAGCCACCATGCATGGTTGACGGAAACCAGGGTTGCTTTGACAGTCGGCATTCATTCTTCTCAGACGCTGTGCGGCGGCTGCCGATTGACGTGCAATTTGGACGAGAGAGCCCCTATGCGGTGAGGAGCGTTCCGGCGCATCTGCGACATCGGCTGGCTGCATCCGACCGCCACCTCTGAATGTGGGAGCAAGCAGGTTGTCTTGATGACACTCGACCGTCGAGCCAGCCAAAGCGGGATGAGATTCAAACAAACCGAATGTCAGCCACACCGCCGGCCGGAGGTTAGACGGGTGCGAGAGGTTGCCACCGAAGCAGACTATGGCAGTGTCAGACGACGCTACGTTAGTGCAGAGTTGAACACCGAACGACGACCGAACGCCGTGCACCGACGTGGCGGTTGCGCTCTTGGCAGCGGGGTCGGGGTCAGCGGACCGACCGGAGGCGGCTCACCAGCCACCAATTGTAGCCTAGACGCCTGCGAGATTAAGCAACCCCCAAGGCATCGCCACACAAACAGAAGACACTCTACGATATCATTCAGCGTAGCGCTAGTTTCATGTCGACCGGTCAACGCAGGACCGAGAGGTGTTCGGCACGACTCGTGACGTTTTGGACAAGCGAGAGACGGATCTTGCATTGCTCGCATCGCTCCGTCCGTTACAAGCGCCATGACCAGCTTCGGATCGGAGGAGGGACGGCCGCAGAGGTCCTTGGAATCGAGTCGAGCATGGTCGTCTGCCCTCGACCCGGCTGACTGCCGCTGGGACGAGGCCGATGGAAGCGAGCTGCACCCTCGTGCACCGTCACACTGTCGGCTCGCCTCGCTGAGATTGAAATCAAGAATCATCCACGCCGCCAGCGAAGAAGAAACCAAAAAAGAAGGAAAAAAAAGAGGGGTGGTCGGTCGCACGCTACGGTCCGCTTCGGCTGACGATGCGAGGGCGATGTGGCGCTTCCATGCTAACCAAAGTTGCGGTGCAGCTGGATTGCATGCGTTGCCCTTCTTTCTTGTAGCAAGGCCTTCGTCCAGTGCATCCACGCAACGAGTGCAACAGTGCAACGCCGAAGCTGGCCGGCTAAGTGCGGATACGACGTGACACCGTAGCGAGAAGAGAGGGAGGAGTTAGGGTCGTTGGGGTTCGTTGACAGCACCTTCTCTCGCGACGTCCGCTGAAGCAGCACAAAAAAGAAGCAAGAGAAAATAAAAAAAAAGGGTCTGCAATTTTAATCATCGGTGCGGCCTTCTTTTTAGGCTCTTTTTCTTTTTCCTTTGCTTTTTTGAGTGAGCTCATGCACCGAACACTGCGTCGCACTGCGCTGCACACCGTCGCACGGCGTCGCGCCGCATCGCCTTGGGCGCGTGGTGTGTCAGTTTCAGAGCCACGTCGAACAGCAGCCGCTCGAGCAGCTCGAGCCGCCGCCACAGCGCATGCGCACACCGCCTGATGGGCTCAACTCCGAAGTCCCTTTTTTCGAGCGCAGACCTTCCTCTTCGGAGCTCAGCTGGTGCTTCCGCCCGAGCTTCTTCTGCTCAGCGGCGGTGACAGCGACTGTGGCTCATTGGTTCCCACACAATCGCCTCACTCTCTCATCCTGTCGGGGTCGCCTGCGCTTTGCATCGCACCGCATTGCATCGCCTCGCCTCGCTTCGCACAAGTGACAGTGGCCCACCATCGATCCAAGCGCTCACACGCCGACCGGCACCTGACTGCACTCTTCCCGGCAACTACCGTTTTCATTTCACACTCCCACACTACCATCACCACCACCACCACCACCACCACCACCTTCCCAACCAACACGACCCTCTACCTACCTTCACGTCACCTTTTCCCACTGCACCACGTTCGTTTCCGCGATCCCTTCCTCGACGCTGCTCCGTCTCTACCATCCCTGGTCGCCTCCTCATATACCAACTCACGCACAGCCTCCCGAGATACACCATAGACTGCGCATCCACCTTCCACTCGCCCCTACCTGCGTCTCTACCGGCGATGCGCTTCTGCCGTTCGCGCTCTGCACGCACGTGAACACAAACGTCCACCTTGATCTTGGCGCTCTTCCGTCTCCAGGCCCACCTCAAGATCCATCTCAGCATCGTGACACCTCGCCACCATGCATCCTTCGATTGCCAACCTCTCGTCGCGCTTGCACCTCTGTGCCGGCGACGTCCCGCCCCCGCTCGTGGGTGCATCGGCGACGCTCGTAGAACACGCCCACAATGGCGCCCCATCCACCGCACACGTCTACCTCTTCGGCGGCCGTCTCGTCAGCAGCCGTCGCATGGTTAACTCCCTCTACCGCCTTGATCTCGACCACATGAAGTGGTCCAAGCTCACGCCCACCACCAAGACTCCCTCTGCGGACGCTTCTTCGCACCAGTCCGCTCACTCGCTTCCTGCTCAACCGCAGCCACGCTACTTCCACTCGGCCGATCTTTGGAACGACAAGATCATCTTCTTCGGCGGTATGGGCTATTCGCAGCGCCCCAGCCAAGATGCCAACGGCGCCAATGCCGCCGCTCCAGCAGAGGAGCTCTGCGTCCTGGACGAGCTGCTCGCCTTTGATCTTACCACGCAGCAATGGGACTACTCCTTCGACGTCGTCTCGCGCCACTTTGATCGCCAGTCCTCGGATCCGCAACACGACTCGCTCCGCCCGGCGCCTCGCTACGCCCATCTCTCGTCGCTCTCGGGAGACACGCTCTCCATCGTCGGCGGACAGAACCTCGCCAACCAGTACGTCGAGTCGATCAACCTCTTCAGCCTCTCGCGCAACCAGTGGTACGGCGCACAGCGCTTCCGCAAGCAGTGCGGAAGCTACCGATCGCTCGCCGTAGGCGCCAAATCGCTCTACAAGCACGGCGAAAAGGCAAAGTGCTACCCGCGCGCAAAGGATCCTCTCTCGACCGCCGACGCCAACGGTGCGCAACAATCTACCGCATCGCCGTCCACCTCGAACGCGCCAGCACCGGCAGCAAACGGCAACGAATCGCCCAACAAGCCTGCCAAGGTCGAGCAGAATCCGCTGCCAATGAGCTACGCACCGGCGGCCGGCGAGCCCCTGCCCGTCTACCTCTACTCCAACTACAACTTTACCGACGTGCGCAGAGAGCTCGAGGTGCTCACGCTCCGAGCAGACGCAGACGCCAATGCTGCTGTTTCCGATGCCGACAAGGCTCAGCGCTCGCGCAGCGCTTCCAACGCTTCTCAGGACTCGGCACTTGACGTCGACGGCCCGCTCACCCCGTCCCAGGCTTCTGCGCCTGCGTCGTCCGGCCCTTTTGTCTCGATGCAGGACCGTTCTAATCACATGGGCGGCGTCACGCTGCCGCCTGGCTTGCGATTCCCCACTGGCGCCCTTCTGGGTCCATACCTGCTCATCTCGGGCACCTACCTCGCCAACGCTACGCAGAGCTTCTCCATCTGGGCGCTCCACCTCCCCACCATGGTGTGGTCTCGAATCGAGTCCGGCTCCGCTCTGTCCACGGGCAGCTGGAATCGCGCTCTGCTGTGGCCCGCCAAGAACCGTCTGGTCGTCGTCGGCCACAAGGAGCGCGACCTCGTGAGCGACTACAACCACCGCCAGACCAACTGGGATCACGTCGTCGTGCTCGAACTCGAGGCGTGGGGCATCTACCAGCCTCCCGCCTCGCCGCTCTCGGAAGCGGCTGTGCAGCTCGGCCTGGACAAGCTCGCTGCTACCGCACCCTCGGCCATGGCATCCGCCCACGCGCTGGCGCGCGGCGTCGGCGCGACCATCAAGCCGAACACCAGCGATGCCACATCGCCCACCGCAGCCGATGCTGCAGTGACACCCGAAACCGGCGTGGAGCACGAGCTCGAGTCGCTCAGCCTGGGTGGGCGCGGCGACTTTGAGATCGTGTGCTCGGACGGCCTGCGCATCGGGTGCGACCGTGCGCTGCTCGAGGCGCGCTGGCCGTGGTTCCGCTCCAAGATGGACGAGTTCCGCCGAAAGGCGCGACGCACGCTGCGCATCGCGTATCCGGCGTCGACGGAGCAGTTTGGTCTGGGCATCATCCCGGAGGACATCGCCGACTTCCTCGCCGAGGAAGACGACGACGACGAGCCCATCGACCCACTCGTGGCGCCATCGGCCAACAAGGACGGCGCCAAGCACCGCATCAAGGATCCTCGCTTCCAGCCGCGCCACCTGCAGATCTCGGAGCCCTCGCCGGTGGTGTTGGCGCTGCTGCAGTACGTCTACACGTTGCGCATCGGCACCGCGCTTCAGAGGCACCCGGCCGTGGTGTGCGCGCTGATGGTGCTCGCTAGGACGTACAACATGGACGAGCTCGCGGTGTGGGCGCGCCATGCGGCGCATGTTGCGCTGGCCGACGATCTCAATCCCAAGACGTCGGGCTCGGCGCGCGCTGCGGACGCGCTGTCGCCGTCGTCGTCGATGACGCACGCCATGGATGCAAGCGAGAGTGGCGGACTGGATCTCTTCCGTCCGGCCGAGTCGCTGGGCTTGCATCCTGAGGAGCGCCATCGGCTGGCGGTGTGTCTGTACGAAGCAGCCTCGCTTTGCGGCTGCGAGGGGCTGCAGATCCGAGCGCTGCGCGTGGTCATGGCCATCGCTCGCTGGCTGCAGAAGCATGGCGCCGGTCCGAATGGCAACGGAGGCGGCGGCGCTGGGCTCGAGAAGCACGCTCAGGGACGCAGCGACGGCACTTCACGCGACCGATCCGGCTCGTCGTCGCACCACCACGCCAGCGGCAGCAACGGCGCTGGGGCGGCGCACTCGTCGTCGGGCACGTTCCGAGCTGGTGGCAGCTCCAACTACCGCAATGGCATCGGAGGCGGCAGTCTGAGCACGGGGGCGTCGCCGATGCTGCAGATGCCGTCGCCGGTGCCGTCGATGTCGCGCGCGGGCTCGGACACGGCGAGCTCGCACGGACCTCTGACGCCCAACTCGGTGTACCAGAGCTTCCTGGATCGTCGCGGCGACTCGTTCTCGTCGTCCAACGATGCTCCCATGCCCGGCAGCGGCAGCGCGCTGGCGTACCTCAACGAGGTGGAATCGCTCGACGACAACGAGGGGCGCGACTACCGCAAGCTCAGCTCGGCGCAGGAGTTTGGGAGCAGCAGCAGGCTGGACAAGATCGCCGAGACGTCGACGTCGTCTCCGACCATCGTGGCGCCTCACGAGGCCGGTGCGACGGATTCGAGCGCGGGCGGCGGATCGACTCGCAAGCGGTTCAGCCTGTTTGGGCGCGGCATGGCGTCGAGCACTGCGGCGCAGGTGGCCGAGCCGGCGGCGGCGGCGACGGAGCTGGAGGTGCCGCGATCCGAGAGCTCGCTGGGCGATGTGACGATGCAGGCTGGATCCGGATTGCTGGACCGTCGGGCGAGCTCGAGCGCGACATCGTCACCGCTGCTGGCGAGTGAGGAGTGGTCGAGCCGATTCCGGCTTCCGCGTCACTCGATGAGTTCGCGTGGCGATGCGACGGGCATGACGAGCGCGTCTTCGTCTGGGCTCAACTCGCCTGCGCTGACAATGGATCCGAAGCGGCGCCATCTGCAGACGTCGGCAGCTTCGTCGCCCGCGAGCGAGCAGTTTCCGGTCAACTCGTACGGCCCGCGGTCAGAGCAGGACCAGGCGTCGCGGTCTGCGTCGCAGCACAGCCTGTCGACGGAGGCGAGTGGGGCGACAACGACGACGACGAACGGCGGCGGGCTGCAGCGCAGCGGCTCGAGTGCGAGCGTACACCCGCCGACGCCGTTGGCAGGGATCGAGCTGGCGCAGGATGTGAGCCATCTGTCGGCCAAGGAGATCGCCAAGCTGCAGCGGGAGGAGCGCAAGCGGCAGGAGAAGGAGGAGAAGCAGCGCAAGAAGGCGGAGAAGGCCGAGTACAAGCGGCTGGCGGCGGAGGCGGTGTTTGGACCCAAGGGGAGTGCGGGACCGTCGCCGGCGCTGGCGAGCAGCGACTTTGCCATGTACACGGCGGGCACGGCGGGAGCGGCGGGCGGAGCGGGAGGGGCGGGTGCGTCGTCGTCGAGACGCTCGTCGGAGCCGTCGGACTCGCAGAGCGGCACGAGCACGGCGAGTCCGCGAACGGGAAGCAGCCTGCGCACGGCGTACAGCCCGCGCTCGCCTGCCACGACGGCGCCGGCCAAGCGCGGAGAGTGGTCGGTGACGACGGCGACTACGGCGAGCCCGTGGTTCAGCGCGCCACCGCCCATGATGAGCGCGCCCGGATTGAAGGGCATGCCTCGAAGCAACCGCAGCACCAACTCGCTCAGCGGACGCAGCTCGGGCAAGACGAGGCTCACCTCGTGATGTAGAAACGCCGCCATGTCAGGAGCGGGGCTGGCAATATACCAATCGAGCCCGATCCCTAAAGCGGCGATGCGTGTGAGATTGCAGCAGTATCAGTTGAGCTGTGAGACGAGGAAGGGGGCCAAGTGGGGCTTTTGCATTGCCGGGAAGGGCAGGGAAGGGAGGGGGAGCGCAAGTGAGACAGACCCAAAAAAGAGGTAGTGCGATGGGAGGGCACGTTCGCTACGAGGGCGCTTAGATGAAAGGGCGCATGAGAGCGGCTAGAGGGAACGTGGCATTGAGCCGGGCGTGCAAGCGACCGCACACGCCCCACTTTGGCATGTGCCCTCATGCAACCGAGCCAAGTTGTGTGCCGCCTTTGCCGGTGTACCACACATGTACGAGTGGTACAATCCCCCCTCCCTTCGCCTCTCCAATGATGAAGCAACGATGCAGGTATGAAGCTCAACGTGGGGTCCGGCACCCGGTCTAATTTTTCGAGATATTGAGTGTTAGGTTGGAATTGAGAATTGCGCTTTCGGCACGGCACAGCGCAGCGCAGCACAGCGCAGCACAGCATCTGAGCAGCATTAGCCCAGCATCCGCTCCAAAGAGGCAGTTGGCCGGGGCGGAAATGGCAACGGAAATGGAAAGTGCAACCAAAGCAACGCGCCCTGTCGTCGCTGCTATCTCTCCGGCTCACCTCCACCATCCCGCTCCGCACTCTTCCCCGCGGTCTCGAGCTCCGTCAAACATCACCACAAAGACGCAGGCGTCACATTCAACCACCACCATCATGGCGTGGCAACATTAGCACGCGTCGTTGCCCGTCATCCCACCCTCGTCAGCTGCAGCACGCAGCACCACAACGCATCGGCACCATGTCGCAAGCAGACACGCGCGAGCACACGCTGCCGCCCTCGGAAACATCGCCGTCGCCGCACTCTGCTCAGCCGCTCGCGTCGTCGGCTTCTCCCGCCACAGCTTCGCTCCATGTCTCTCTGCCGCCCAACTTCCCACACCCCGTGCAGACCTCCTTCTCACCACCGGCTAGCAGAGCTGTATCGGGCACCACCATCGTCAACTCCTACACCAGCCCCTCCATAGCACAGGTGCTCTCTCCACCGCTGCCACCACAGCCTCCTTCCACCGCCTCAACGCACACCGCTGCTGCAGCATACGACGCACCGAGGCGCGCATCGGCATCCTCGCACGATGCGCATTCGCCCACCAAGCCCTCGGCCTCGCGCTCCGATCCTGCGTCCGCGCTCCCAGCTGCGGCTTCAGCCTCGTCCAATGCCGGCGCCTCCAGCTCCTACATCGTCCGCGCTCCCTTCTCGCCTCCGGAGACCTACACCTTTGGGCGCACATCCACCAAGCGCGACAGCCCCGGCACAAAGAGCGCAAAAAGCACTCCCGGCCGCTCCTTCAACCTCCACCAGGACGACATGCCCGGCCGCGATCTCGCAGACGCCTCGCGAAACGACTTTGAGCTCAGCCTGCCACCAGCCATGCTCAGCTCCGGCCGCAAGGCGAGCGTCAGCCTCCATCTCTTCAAAGAGACTTCGTCCAAGCCGTCTCATTCCGCCCTCGCAGCCAGTCGCGACCGTCCCGTCATCGACGAATCCCCCGCCGAATCCTCGACAACGGCGACGCTTCGCAAGCAACCGACTCGTGCTGCCACCATGCTGCCTCCATCACAGCCAACTGCCAAGCCGACATCGTCCCGCCGCAGCGATGCTCGCCGTGGATCGGCTGTAGCCTCATCGTCCGCCTTGCTCTCCCCGACAGAGATCTCGTCGTCCGCGCTACGCCCCGCCACGCCTTCGCTGCTTTTGGCGCAAGGCGATGCCACCGCCACAAGCTACTTTGGTCCCGCACACCCCGAAGCCGGCCCTAGCTCCAGCGCTCCGGCGCTCGCCGCCACTCTGTCGAACACGACCCAGCCCACGCGCCGTCCGCGTCGCTCACAGACGCTTGCATCGCCCGAAATGGTCGCCGCCGCCTTTGACGCGCACAACCTCCCAGACGTCTCGTCGCTCGAACCGCTCGATGCGCGCCCCATCCCCATCGCCCGCTCCAAGCCAGCCCAGCTTCAGCCCGCGTCTCCCATCAAAGTCCCCGCCAGGTCCACCGCGCTTGCATCCGCGTCGGCGCAGTCCGATACCGCCGTCGATCCAGACGCACCCGTCGCAGCTCTGGGCACTTCCAACTTGCAGCGCCACTCGTCCGTGCCCGAGACCGACTGGGCGGGCCAGGCGTGGCCAGGCAAGCTTGCCATGACGCGCAGACGTAGCCTTAATCAGGTCACCCACAGCTCCTCCGACTACGAAGAGGACGGCGACGAGGCGCTCGACGATTCGTTCGACGCCCCTCGCGATGCCGACAGCCTGCTCGGCGATGATGACGGGCTCCTCGCTTTCACCAGCTCCGACGACGAGCGCAAGTCCGACTACCCGCACGCCGCTGCCGACGACGACGACGAGCTCCACATGAGCGGCTCCGAGTGGGAAGCCGAGAGAGCATCGGCGCACCCTACACAGAGCGAGGCGATTCGACGCTCAGGATTGTCTCCCAGGGTCGCGGCCTCTTCCAACCAGGATGATCCGCCCGCCGTGGTTCAGCTGCAGCCCTACCACAATCAGGTGGGCGGCCACAACTCCATCTTCCAGTTCTCCAAGCGCGCCGTGTGCAAGCCGCTCGTGGGCAGGGAAAACGAGTTCTACGAGGCCGTCGAGCGCGAACATCCCATCCTGCTCGCCTTCATTCCGCAGTACCTCGGCGTACTCAACGTCACCTACCGCCACGTCGACGAGCAGCAGCAGGCTGACGATGGTTCGCAACCGAGACCGGACGATGCTGTCAACCCTTCCGATCCAGCATCGCTGTCGCGCTCGACAGCAGCAATGTCCACCGATGCGGCGGTTCGCACCGAAATCGTGGATGCCCAGGCCGAACTCCCGGAGCGCGTGCGTTGCGACTCACGCAGCGGACGCACGCGACGCAAGGTGTTCGAGGGCCAGGAGGACTGGGGCAAGGAGATCCCCGAAGTCTCGCTCGACCTCAACCGCCATATCGTGCCCGAATGGATGCTGCGCAGATGCAAGCTCGCTCCGACCGTAGTGGCTAGTTCCGAGGCGCTCCAAGGGCGCGGTTCCGGCAGTGGCAGCCGGTCGCAAAGCCAGGAATCGGGCGCGTCACGGTCGAGACGCACCGCAGCGTCGCTCGAGCGAGATCGAGATCGAGCCGCTCGAGGCATGCCAGTGCCCGAGGTGCAGGTGCGCTCGGGCGATGGCGCCGAGGCCGTTCCCTGTTCGCCGCTGGCGTCGTACGAGCGTGCGGCGCGATACCGGTCATCGCGTCCCACCTCGTCGTCGTCGCAAGCCGAGCGCAAAGAGCTCAGCTCGAGCCCGCTGACGCCGGCCGTGTCGCCCGATGCCTCGCCGCGATCCACGCGCTCCATGGGCCACGGCGCCGACTGGGGCGGACGCGCCCGAGAGCCCGACTCGGACCGCCTGCACTCGTCGAGCTACGGCCATGCGAGTGCTGGGCTCGGCCCGCTGTCGCGCTCGCGCAGTCCGGCCCACAGCGCACTGAGCATGACGAGCCGCACGCCGTCGCACGCCTCGCAGGCGTCCCAGACACCCGCCGGACTGGGCTACAGCGCACACACGCTCAACGGCATCCACGGCCGCGGCATCACCACGGTGAACCGCAAGCTGCAGGAGCAGGTGCTGCGCGAGGTGTTCAGCAGCCCCATGCTCAAGGACGGTTTCGAGCCGCGCTACGGTTCGAGCGCCAAGCGCAATGCGAGGAAGAACAGGAGGAGACTCGCCAAGGCGTGGGAGGAGAGCGAGGAGGGCGAACGCCTGCGCATGACGCGCAATCTCAGCCACACGCCGCGCTCCAAGGAGACGCTCACGGCGACGAGTGCGCTGCGCAGCGACGTGCGCACGCCCGACCCGGTGAGCAGCGGCAGGATGAGCGTTGCCAGCGAGTTCACGCCCACCGCCGCATCGTCGCCGATCCACTACCGCGGCCAGGCCAGGCATCCGTCCACGCCGCCGCGCACACCGCCGTTGGGCGCCACCAACCTGACCGCGTCGTCGTCGGCGTCGTCCAAGCTGCCCGCAGCGGTGGAGAGAGAGTCGCCGAGCGTGGCTCTCAAGCGTGCTGCGCGCTCGGATGTGCTGACGCAGCACCCGCGGCGTGTTCTCAGCGACGTCTCGCTGGCGCTCAAACCGGAACGCGCCGCACCGGGCAGCAGCAGTCTAGCCGACTACGCCACGGCCGGCACAAGTGGCACTGCAGCGGAGCTCGAAGGGCTCGGTGGCGAGGTGTCGAAGCTGTCTCTTGCAGAGGGCGACGAGGCGGACGCGGGTGCCGGTGCGGCGGGGCAGACGCGGCAAGAGCAGTTCTTGCTCATGGAGGACCTGACGGGACGCTTGAAGTCGCCGTGCGTGCTCGACCTCAAGATGGGCACGCGGCAGTACGGAGTGGATGCGACGGACGCCAAGAAGAAGAGCCAGACGAAAAAGTGCGACAAGACCACGTCGCGCTCGCACGGCGTGCGCATCTGCGGCATGCAGGTGTACGACTGTGTGCACGACGCCTTCATCTTTCAAGACAAGTACTACGGACGCAAGGTGCAGCCTGCCGAATTCGCGGGTGCACTGGCTCGATTCTTCTACGACGGAGAGCGCGTGTTGATGCACCACGTGCCGCTGATCCTGCAGAAGATCTACCACCTGGCGCGCATCGTGTGGGGCCTACGCGGCTATCGCTTCTACGCCAGCAGCCTCCTGTTCATCTACGACGGGGACTGCGATACGCAACGTCGGCTCGAGGACGAGTTTGATGCGCGCTGCCGACAGGGCTTCGGAGGAACCGTGGCGCCGAGTCAGATGATTGTCGGTACCAACGTGCCGAGCGTCGAAGTGGACGAGGGCGGGGCGAGTTACAGCATCGGCTCGAGCCCCTTGTTGGGTCCTTTGGGCAGTGCGGTGCATCCGGCGACGGGAGCCGAACCGGCGCTGAGGAGGCGACGCCGCAAAGGCGAGATCAACATCCGCATCATCGACTTTGCTCACTGCACGACGGGGCACGACTACGACTTCGACGAGCAGACGCAGGCTGCGCAACCATCGCTGCCCGTAGCGCGCTTCCCACCCAAGCTCATCGACGGCCCGGACAGCGGGTATCTGTTTGGGCTCAAGAACCTCGCGAGGAGCTTTGAGGAGATCTGGCAGACGGAGCGCGAGCGTCGACGAGAGGTGCGCAACACGCTCAAGCAGAACGGCAACGAGACGGACGAGGACGAGCACGGACGCTACATTGGCGATCTCGGCGACTTGAGGGTCGGGGGCGGCGAAGTGTTTGACGAGATCTTTGGACACGGTCCGCATGGCCTCGATGGATATGTCTCGACCTAAGCCGCGTCACTCAGTCATTGCCTCACCGTCTAAGCGCATGTATGGATGGGGAATGGCAGTGCGTATCGTTGGGTAGCGCGATGTCCGTTTGTGCCTTGAGCGTGAAGCAGGGCTTGGCTGGGTGAGCGGCAGTCGCAGGCCGTGGCTGCCGAATGACGCCATGTGCAGATCGCAAGCCGCGGATCTAACATTCTACATGATCTGCAACCTCATCATAAGCTCAACGTTGGCTTCCAACCTGTGTCGGCACAGCGACGAAGCTCAAGTCGAGGCCGGCATCGCGTCGACACGGACCGGCTGAGCCAAATCGAATGCATGCAGTGTAAAAGCTTGAGCAGAGTGATGTCGAGAGCCAGGTTTGGGGATCGAAGTTGTGTTGGTTGGCGTGAATTGGGTGTGGAGAAGAGGGAAAAAACTCGCGGCTCGGCTGGTGTGATGTCCACGTGCGGCGCTTGGGCAACTCGTAACTCGCAACTCGCAATTCGAGCGCTAACCATCGTCCTGACCATCATCCTCGTCTTGCGCCGTACACACCACACGCGCCATCAACCAAGATGCGAACATAGACTACCTCCATTTGGTCTCCATCACCATGCGCTGTCCATCCACGCTCGTCTTCGGGGCGGTAGTGCTCGCACACGCGCTCCTGTGCTGCGCCAAACAGACGGTCTTCGACGCCCCCGTCAATGCGTCATCCGCCACCACCGAGCGCAAGCCATTTGGCCGATTCCTGCACATCACCGACCTGCATCCGGATCCGCACTACAAGCATGCCTCGGCCGTGCATTCCGCATGCCACCACAACAAACCCAAAAAGCATAAGGCGGATGGAAAGCAGCGCGCAGGATGGTTTGGCACCGCGCTCACCGACTGCGATTCGCCACCGCGACTCGTGGAATCTTCGCTACAGTGGGCTGCCAAAAACCTCATCGGCGACGACGGCGGCATCGACTTTGTCATCTGGACCGGCGATTCGGCGCGCCACGACAACGACGACAAACTTCCGCGATCGAGCAAGGAGATCTTTGAGCTGAACCGCTGGACGCTGGATCAACTCGAACGTGCCTTCCCCGGCGTACCGCTCGTGCCGAGTGTGGGCAACAACGATATCTTCCCGCACAACATCCTCTTCCCCGGCCCGAATGCGGTCACGAAAGAGTACGTGCAGATCTGGCAAGATCATGTGCCCGAATACGAGTTCCACACATTCGAACAGGGCGGCTACTACGTCAAGGAGCTCCTACCCAATCGTCTCGCCGCAATGAGCCTCAACACACTCTACTTTTACGACAACAACAAGGCCGTCGACGGCTGCGTCCGCACCAAGGGCAAGCACGGAAAAGACGTCGACCCAGGAACAGCCCAACTCGACTGGCTAGAGGTGCAGTTGGATCTGTTCCGACAAAGAGGTATGCAGGTGCATCTGCTGGGCCACGTACCCCCGACAGCGGGCAATTACTTTGCAAGATGCTACAAGAGGTACACAGATATCGTGCTCCGGTTCCAGGATACTATCGTGGCGCAGCATTTCGGCCACATGAACACCGACGCGTTCTTCATCCAGGAAGACCAGGAGGCTGTGTATGCCAACGAACGCCAACCCGTGGTGGTGAAGGAGGACGGATTGCCCGGCGACTTGAGACAGGACTACTCGACACTTCCGGGCAAGGGCAGGACGGACGAGGATCTGTACTCGGTGTTCTTCATTGCGCCCAGCATCATCCCCACGTACTATCCGTCGATGAGGATGTGGACGTACAACATCACCGACACCGAACGGTATACCGCCACCAACGCAACGCACGCCGCCATAGACGATGACGATGTAGACGACGAGGTAGAGGACGATCAAGATGAGGACGACGAGGCGATTGTGGGTGTGCGGTCGAGACACCACCATCGACCGACTCCGCCCAAGAAGCGAAAGGGCAAGAAGCGCAAGAAGCACCGGCGACGCGCCGCGCGCCACGCATCGCCGCTGTCGCCTTCGCGCACCAACACGTACCTCAGCCTGCTGGGCTACAGCCAATGGGTGATGGACATCGACGCGCAGAACGAAGCCATCGAGCACATCCTCCATCCATCCTCGCTCAAGAAGCACCACGACGACGACGAGAAGCGTCGCAAACAGGCCGAGGCCGTGCCTGTCGAGTACCGGCTCGAGTACGCCACCTACCCGGCGTCGGTGCTGTGGGCCGACTTCCACGCTGGCTCGGGCTACACGGGACCGGTGGCGGTGCCCAAGCGGCTGTTGGAGAAGGAGCTCAAGCGCGCCGGGGTGGACGAGGCGTGGAAGGGCGGCAAGCTGGCCAAGCCGTTGCGGCGCATGAGCGAGTATGCGCTGGAGAGCGTGAGTGTGCGCACCATGATGGATCTGGCGCGCCGCTTGATGGTGGATAAGAAGCTGTGGCGGCGGTATGTGCGGCGCATCTATTCCGAGAGCGGATACACGCCGTGAAGCAATGTCAGTGCGATGTCCAGTCGGTGTGCGAGCGCAGACGTGCAGCGTGATTCCAGAGCGCGAGGTCGAACGTGTGGTCGAGCGGTTTGCACACGAGCGCCTCGAGCACAAAGAAGCGGTTGGGCAAGCGCACGTCGCTGCGAAGCGGAAACACTGTCGGTGCCACCTGTGGTTCTGCTTGCGGAATGGCGGCAGGCGCAGTGGCGAAGGAGAGATCAATGGGCGTGTTGAGCTGCGTCAGGGTTCCGAGCACCATGAGTGGCGTTTTGAGCGGCGGGGCTTGCGCATGCGGGCATTGTGAGAGGTCGACGAGCAGTGAGGCGGCATCGGCACCGTGGTCCGAGAGGATGAGGAGCGTGTTGCTGGCCAGGGCGGTCACGGTACCTGCCACGCGCAGCTTGCGACGCGCAAACACCGACGGTTGCACATCGCTGATGGGCACGAGCTGCGCAGCGTCTGGTCGCGACATGGACTCATCGTGGTTGCGAGTCAAGCGTCGAACGCGTCGTGGCGAAGAGTGTTGGTCTTTTTTTCCCCCGCGCGCTTTCGGTTCTTGATCTCCATCATCCGCCAAAAAATGTCCTCATTACGCAAGCGTCGACCCGCCTCAGGCGATACACGCAATGGCGAGCCTCAGGCGAGCGCGGTAGCAAAGGCGGTGGTGGCGACCTCGGCTTCCGAATGGCTGGCGATTCTCGCGCTCATCTTTGGCGGATGCTGCTCCAACGCCTATACGCTCGAACTGGCGACGCGACAACTGCCTTCCTCCGGCACCCTCATCACCTTTGCCCAGTTCCTCATCACCACGCTCTCGGCACTACCACATTTCATCCAGCGCACCCAACGTGCGCCGTGGATCAAGCTCAGGCCTCGTGTCGTTCCGCTGTACAGATGGGCGGTGCAGGTGGCGCTGTACCTCTCGTCGAGCTTGCTCAACAATACGGCGTTTGCGTACAATGTGCCCATGTCCGTGCACATCGTCTTCCGCTCCGGAGGCCTCGTGATCAACATGATCCTCGGCTACCTTGTGCAGAAGAATCGCTACTCGGCTATGCAGGTCGCGAGCGTGCTTCTCGTCACGGCGGGTGTGGTGGCAAGCACCTTCTCGTCGCAAACACCCACGGTCGACGCAGCACCAGACGTCGGCGAATATGCTACCGGCGTAGCACTCCTCTTCTCCGCCCTGGTCATCACAGGGCTCATGGGGCTGTGGCAGGAACGCACATTCCGATTGTACGGCAATCAGAACTGGCGCGAGAGCATGTTCTACTCGCATCTGCTTTCGCTCCCGCTCTTTGCGCTGCGATCTTCGCCACTCAAGGCCGATATCGCAGCGGCAAACGCAACCACCCCCTGGTACTTTGGCATCCACCCTCCCACCACCTCGCGGCGCGGTGACTGGCTCGCACTCATAAAACCACCCACCCTATTCGCGAGCGACACGACTCCACAACGAGTGTTTACACTCAGCCACATCATCCCCGTCCGTGCGCGCTGGACGGCCGGGTTGTGGGTGCCGAGTTTCTGGCCTCCGCTCGTGCTCAACGTCGCCACACAGCTGCTGTGCATCAACGGCGTCAACCGCCTCACGGCCGAGGTGAGCTCGCTCTCGGTCACGCTCGTGCTCGTGGTGCGCAAGGCCCTCAGCCTCCTCATCTCGGTCCTCCTCGTCCAGCGATCCACCGGCAACCCCGCACTCTGGACAGGCGCCGCAGCCGTCCTCACCGGCACCGTCGCCTACTCGCTTTCCAAACCGCCCCCAACCGCACCACACAAGAAGAACGCATAGACCCAGCATGCAATTCAAACAGCTAGCCACGTCCACGGCGCACCAGCAGGCCGAACATGAGCGCGGTACATGCACTGAGCGAGAACCTGTGAGCGAAAGCCAAATGTCAGAGAAAGCGTGCCAGCGTGCAGGAGCCGGAGAGGCGTGGGGACTTACCAGGTGGCGGCATAGACGGCGTGTTGGTTGCGCAGCTCAATGGTGGCGGCGCGGCCGACGGGGATGCCCTGTGAGATACGGGTGGCTGCCTCGCCCACATTGCCGTCTAGAACGACAAAGCACGAGAAAAGGCGTTAGCAGGGTGGGATTTCACATATTCAGCCCAGACTAAGGACTTACCAAACACCTGTTCGAGGTAGACGGGAAGTACGCGGTCGGTTGAGCTGCCGAGCATGTTCTTGACGCTCTCTGCGACACCGGCGCTCGGGGTGTAGCTATCCTGTGCCTCGAGTTCGAGCGGCTGCACGCCTCGCACGCCGGACGCCCACTCTGCCATCTGCTTGGCATCCACGTGGAACCAGTTTCCCTTGTCCGGCACATTATCCGGGGTGAACAGATTTGCCGGATACACTCTGGGCAACAGAGCCACAAACTCCTCGTCGCCTTCCTGCATCGCTTCATCCTTGAGCTTGCGTGCTGCGCCCGTGCCCTGGATCTGTTTTTCGGCGACGAAGCCACGATTGACGAGGATCATGCCGCCGCCTTCGGCGCGTCGGAAGGGGACGACGACATGGTAGCCCATGGTGCCATCGCGCACGCGTGGACCCACAAACATGGTGCGTGCATGGTCGAAGCTACCGCGCACCTGCACGAGCCGAAAGTCAAACTCGGGCAGCACGTCCATGTTGATGTTGCGCGGCAGACGCAGCGGCTGGCGCGACAGCTTGTCTTCCAGCTCCTCGATGAGCGATACCTTCCACTTGAGCCGTTTCAGCTGCCAGTAGCCCAGCGCCGCCGTAAAAATCGGGATGAAGCCGAGCACCAGGGTGGTAGGCGAGCGGTACCAGGCGCGCTGCGACTTGGACGACTGCGGTTGCGAGTAGCCCTCGGGCGCATCGGGCGCTTCGTACTCGTGCTGCTGCGTGGTGTGTGCGGTCGTACGGAAGCAGCGTATCGCCGTACTGCGCCCCAGTGGCGAGGGAACAGCGAGGGGTGGGCGATGCGAGAGCAGCGGTTGCAAGGCCGGGGACAAGGAGCGAGCGAGCGCGTGCGATGGGCTTGCCCGTGCACCGAGCGTAGAGCCGGCCACAGAGCGAAGCGCGCTCCGAAGCTGAGGTGTCGCTTGCATCTTTGGCGAAGCAGTCAGCCCGTGGACAGTCGCGGATGATGGTCGGTTGTCGCATCAAAGAGCAACTGAGAAGATCTTGTCGGCGCCGCTCAGCCTGTGCTCAAGGTGTGGAGGTCCGTCCTCCCAAAAATTAGGGTAAGGCGCCAGGCACACCAAAGCCAAAGAGGCTCCTCGCCACGTGATGAGGTCCATGAATCGGGTCGATCCGAAATAAGATCGCCGATGAATAGACCTGTGGCAACACCTCGTCGGCTGAGTCCCCACACCGCTCCTCGTCATTCGTTATCAAGCTGAAGGCAGCCCTGTGCTGAAGCGAAAGTTGGTGTCGATGGGGAATGGGTGACATGCTGCGCGGTGCAGGCTGGCTGGGTGTCAGCTGCGGTGCGCTGCCCAACGTCGCCTTGGTGCAAGCGAGGCGCGCGTGGCATTCCGGAGCGCTGCAGATTTCAGGAGGCGACGTCGAAATTTGACACGAGAGCTGCGGGGTCGAGCTGCGGTGGGTGAGCAGCGGCGGTACTGGACGCATCTCGCCAGCCGGGCGCGCGTGCAGAGGTGAGGGATCGCATCCATTGCGAGCCAGACCACCGACCATTCCTCAGCCCTACATTTTGCAGCTCCGTAAGCCTGCAAGCCTGCACAACATGGCTCCCGAAGCCAGTGCCTCTGCGGAGGTAGACGCCGCTCACATTTCTCAGCGACACCTCTGGCCGCTCCTGAGTATTCCCTAGAAGGTTCCGACCGAACGATGCGTTCGAAACCGATCCCATGGTGAGAGGCGCATGTGACGCAGGCGAGCGAGATGCCATGCCGCCAGCGCAGCGCGTATGCCCATGCATCCTTGGACCGTCGGCGCGTAGGATCGCTCGTGCAGCAGCGGCCCGCCGTGCCCTTGATCGACACCGGTTCCATGCACGTCGTGTGTTGGTCGGTACGCCCGTATCGGTCCTGCCTTGCTGAGAGCGGCTCGTAGCTCCGCCTGATTCAGACTCATTGGCGGGCTAAACACACGACCCGTCAATGGACTTGGCTTGGTATCGTCAACCTGCTCCTTTCCCTTCCACCATCTCCTAGCTCAACCTCTCCGTCTCGTTTATTACCCTCCCCCTCCCTCGGGTTGCGCCTCGTGTCTTCCCCACCCCACACTCTTTTGAACGTCTCGTCCCAGCAGCTCTCACGATATGAAGCTTTCGTCGTCTTTCGCGGCGCTGTCCGCCGCCGTGGTTGTGGCGCTGTGCATCAGCCAGGCGCACGCCGAAACCGTCAATGCGCCCCTCGGCCTGTCGCAGGTCAACGACGAGGGCGTGCCCATCACGCCACTCACCTACCTCAACCTCGAGCCGGCGTCGCACGAGGTGTCAGACGCCGCCAAGAAGGTGACGACGCCGCCGCCCATGCTCAAGACGCCCAAGCGCCTGCTCAACCCGGCCGACGAGCTCAAGCCGTACGTCGGCCAGCTCAGCAGCCCGGGTCTCAACATCCGCGCCGAGCTCGGCCACAGCCTCATCCCCTCGCTGCCCATCCTGGGCGACCTCGACAACGAGGGCGACCACCGTACCGACGTCGCCGCACCCAAGAAGCGCCTCGTAGCTCCACTCGAGGTGCTCAAGCCCGCCGAGGGCACGCAGTACCTGCCCGAGAACCATCAGACGCTCGGTCAGCGCACCGTGCACCCGCTCAACCGCCGTGACGAGCCACCCGTCGACCTGAGTTTCTTTGGCAAGAACCTCGACGACCTCGTACCCAAGCTGCCTGCAGGCAAGCGCGCCTCGGACACGGGCCTCAACCTGCTCGGTGCCGACGTGCCGCTCGACAAGCTGCCCATCCCCGGCCTCAAGCGCCAGGCCGACCTGAGCTTCTTTGGCAAGAACCTCGACGACCTCGTACCCAAGCTGCCTGCAGGCAAGCGCGCCTCGGACACGGGCCTCAACCT